>CM053573.1:20587832-20701075 GCA_028646485.1 Cryptoprocta ferox
TGGGCCCAGAGCCGGGACAACACGAACAGGAAGATGGCAGCCAGGCCTGCGCTCAGCACCACGGCAGCCGCAATAACCCCACAAGCTCTTCGGTTTCCAGACTGGACTGAGTCCTGGTCCCCAACAGAGGTGGCTGTGGCATTCCCCTCCTGGGGCGTCTCGGTTCCACAGCCAAGCTCGTCGCTGGAGGCGGGACAGTCAGGATGGCCATCGCAGAGCCAGGTGCGGGGGATACAGCCACCGCCCCACAGGCAGCGGAGCTCCCCGGCTAGGCAGCAATGTCTTGCTGATTATGGAAGCATCCCAAAATTTGGTGGTTTAAACATTAACCTTTTAGTCCACTCACAGTTGAGTATGCTAGCTTATTCCAGTCTGAGAGAACTCAGCTGGCAACTACTGGACAGCCCTACAACTGTCTGCGGGTCAGTCAGCTTGTATCTGGGTCATCAGAGATGCCTTAATTCACATGTATGGCTTCTTCTAGCTGTTGTACACAGTGAGAGAGGCAACTGAGTTTACTTCTCTTATAATCCAGCAAGCTAGCCTGGATTTCTTCACATAATGACTGTGGTCACAAACACTGCAAAGGAAGCATCCTCAATGTACAGCCCTTGTTAAGCCTTTGCTGCTGTCACATTTATTATTTGAGTCCATTGGCCAGAGAACGTCACATGGCCATTCCAGGTTCAAGAGCTGGAGCAATATGTTCTACCTATTCATACTGTTCATAGAAAGGAAGGCTTTCATGGGCATTTGGTAATCGGTTGTAATTTATTCATGTTTCTCTCAAATGGAAAATATGTTCACTCTTATCCCAGGGACCCAAATGCCTCCTACAATTCTGCCCTTACAATTGAAGTACAAAATGTTGTGCTATAAAAATCATGTCTAAAAGGCAGTCTTGGATGAGTTTCTTTCAACGAAAGAGACCAGCTACTGTCACCTTTACCCCCACAGACACAATATACAGAAGATGTGCTAGACATGCACATTAGACACATACTTCACCTTCTAAATTAGACCACATGATAGTTTTGCCAGCTGTTCTACTAGAAAGTCATACAGACCACCCTTTTATCAGCTTTCTATACAATCTCCTCATTGATTTTTGTTTTACTAGCTTCCATGAATAGATTATTCACTATTTTTTCAGCCTGGCTTGTTTTTTCACTGCTTTTTCCAGTCATCACTACCTCACATTCCCAAGATCAATGACACTTATAAGTACAATATCTCTATTAATTATCTATAGCTGTATAACAAACTATTCCAAAAATGTCAGGGGCTTAAACCAGTCGTCATGCATCTGGCTCCTAATTCTGTGGGTCGACAGGGAGGTCTTTCCAGACTGGGCCAGCTTAATTATTTTCTGCAGCCTCTGGCAGGTGGCGAGTTAGCTAAGACCTGGATGACTTGTGGTTGACTAGCTCACATACTGTTACGTGGAAGGCTCTTGGCAAATTGTAGGGGATTGGGTCATGTGTCTCTTGTTATCCAGGAGAAAGTCTCAGCTTCTTTCACATGGTAGTTGAAAGGTTAAAAACACTGCAAAAGAAGGTATTCCTCAACAATCAAACTCGTGCCAAGTCTCTGCTTTTATCCTATTTGGAAATGTCCCATTAGCCAAAGAAATTCATATAACCATCAGTCTTAAACATTGGAGAAAGACTCTACTTCTTGATAAAAGTGCAAGGGTCTGTGGTCACTTTTGCAATCTATCACAGAAGGTTAAATAAAGAAGGCCGTGTGTCTTGTTTGTATTAACATGAATATTTTTTCCCTGTGAGATCAAATAGCCTTAAATAAGGTAGAAAATGCAATATATCAGTTCTCTTTCACATATGCACCATGTATTTAATTCTCTGGGCTTCTTTCTAATTCTTTGATCTTTTCTTCAATGAAAAAATCTTCCACACTCCATGCTCTAGTGTTCTCATTCTTCCATGTTTACCATTGATGATTATCACAATTCTCCAGAAATTGACATTCTTGATCATCTGCTATGAATTATGATTTATATACTCCCAACTTATGTCCTTTAATTAACTCACTTAAACCAATTTGACCTTATCTTGAACTCCAGTCCAATGTCTCTACCACTTTTTGCATTCATCCTTTTCCTTATTACCAGGCTTAGATACTGTGATATATTAATATAATTACTGCTTCTCAGGTAACCTCAATCTTCCATCCTTCACCTGAGCAAATCCCAAACCTGAATAAATCCATTTCTCTATAAACTGGTAACTACCTTGGTGCATTTGAATGGTACTAAAACACACACATACACACAATTATATGCACTTGTCTCACTTTGAATTTGTGGACACAGACTGCAGGTGACCCTTTAGGATTGCCTGACAAGACTAATTCATTCCCTGGCCAATTCACTTAGCCACTCTGTAAGAGAACTCCGCACATCTCTTGACTTTCTCACATACTCTAAGCTAGCATTAACATCTCGCTAAGAATATAGAAACAATTGGAAGTGAATCCCTGATCTTAATTAAAGCCAAATGTAACAATCCATTGGAATCTACAGGCACATCCATTCTTGTCCTTCTCTTACAATGGATGTGTTGCCCTTGGTTACATCTAAAGTCAATTCCTCTGTTTATGTACCAGATACCATACTATCGTGTCTTTCCATTGGCAATCAATCCCTCCTGCTATGACATATTTAAATTCTTCATTGGATCATTTCTATCATTATTTAACTTGATCTACTAACCAAACTTAACTGAATTCACCATTTACATTATTTTATCTTTATTTAAAAAAATTAAGGAAGATGTATGTCTATAATATACATGTATATATATATATAGTCGCTACTTCCATCGATCATTCTCCCTTGATCTCTGCAATTAAACATTCATCAAGGATCAGTATATAAAAAAGAGTATGCGTCTCACCAAGTGGGATTCATCCTGGGATTTAAGGCCAGTTCAACATTTACAAATAAGTAAATGATAATCTAATGATGGATATATAATTTTACATTTGTCTAAACTTATAGAATGTACAACACCAGGAGTGAACTATAATGTAAACTGTCGATATTGGGTGATTTTGACATTTCAGTATAGGTTCATGAATTATAAAAAATGCATCATTCTGGGGAGGTTATGAATATATGTAGGGAGAGGATATATGAGAAATCTCCATACTTTCCTCTCAATTTTGCCTCTAACCTAAAATTTCTCTTAAAGTCTTAGAAAAAATTCCAAAAGTGCAGGGTCATGTGGATGTCATGTGGATCTCACCCATGCTGTACTTCCCAATCTCATTTCATGACACATTTTTCCTTGTTTACCTTGCTCCAGTCACATTCACTCAACTGGACACCTCTTGCATTAGCAATTAGCTGCATGTAGAGATAATCTGTCAATTATTTGCTTCAGCTTTACTACACATCTCCCTTATATCCTGGAAATTCTCTTCTACCTTTACTCGGATGTGCACAAGAGCTCCTCAGTCATCGTTTGTGTGTGTTTGTATAAAGACATCAATTTTTAACACCGTATGCCATAACCTGCGACTAGTGCAGTTTATGTTTATAAGATTCTTCTAGTTCTTTCTGGATAATTCTGAAATATTCTTTATATGCTCCTTAGAAGTTCCTAGAAGGATTATCCCTCAATTACCTATTAGAATAACAAAATTACTTATCCTTGCATTGACTTACTCTCTTTCCTCTTGTGATTGTTGCACAAGCTTCTTCCTCCTGCTTCATATACATACAAACCATTTATCTTATTCTTCTTTCAGGGAAACCCTGATTAAGACAATTAGGAATAGCAGCAATGTTTTTCTTCTGTGAGTGATGTTACTTCAGAATCTCCTATTGCCAGGGTTAAGTGAAGTGGTGATAACTACTGACATGTAATAGAATTATAACTAATATTTTTATAAGAAGTGGATTGGAATTGGTACAACTAGAACATGAACCATTGGTTTGTACAATACACTTTATTAATATATGAGCAATGATAATATTAGAGACTGTATAATTAGCTGACCTTTGTTAATGTTTTTAGAAGCCCAGGGAAAAAAATGAAATTAGCCAGCTACAAATCCTCCTCATAGAATAGAGAAGACATTGATGAAACCAGACCCAGGATTTAAATATAAATATTCTTGAACTAGAAAGCATATAGAACAAACAGCCTTGTTGGATTTCCTATGCCCTAGAAGAGAGACCATGTTTGAAGTAAAGAAAATTCTAGGGACCCAGATTGTGAGCTATTAGGTAAAAAAGCCTGATGATTTTGAATGTCTATATTCATCTTCAATATCTTGTTTGGAGGAAGCCACTCCCTCCCCCATACTAAATCCTGTCTTCACATAAAGGCTCATGTGGTTCGAGTGCCTTGCAAGATGATGCTTGGATTATTCAATATTTGACTCCATCTCTCCTCGTGTCGTGATCTGTAAGTAGGGGTAGGTGAAACAGAGCAAAGGCAAGATAATTAATTATCAAGTAATTTCTCAAGGAGAAAAAAGACAAACACATTCAAGTAACTAAAACATCTGACTAATAAATTGAAAAGTATTAGGGAACATATGTTGGTATGTATCTGGGAGTTGAGATTTGATCTAGGACTACAAAATACATAGCTTCTTGACATGGGGGCACTCTATTGTGACTCCATGTTTAATGCTCTGGCAGGGATACCTGGAGATAGTGCTTAGAATTGCATTTTAAATCTTGAAAATAATTGTCTATGGTGAGTAAATAGAATATTTAGAACAGTGTGAAGAGAATTATGTAGGTGAGCAATACAGAAAGGATCCAATATGTGAGATCAGACAACCTACCACTAAAATGTTTCACAGGAAATCTCTTTCATTAATAAGAAATTGCTAAGGGAGACACTGACCTCTCTGGACAGCTCATCAATGTTTCCTTCTTTAGGCCTAAGTTGACATTAGGAGGTACTGCCATAGGACTATGCTTCCTAGTACCATCGAGATTGGATTTTAAAAGAGAGGAGTCCAGGAGGTCAATATTAATCATCAGAGATAATCTCAAGGAAACTGTCCTCCTGAGCATCAACATTAGAGATTTGACTGGTGGATTAAATTGTCTCTTCTGAGTTCCTTTGTGGAAAATTCTGAGATCCATTTTACATGGCTCATAAGAGGCTCCCTGGTAGGATTGAACCCCATTTTTTCCACAGCAGTGATCAGCTTGATAACACCCTTGAATTAGTTTTGGATACTTGCCAATTTCACTCTTTCTAGACTCTTGATCAGCGCATCATTTCCAAATGAATGCAAGCCTTTGTCTTACACTGGATTTCCTCAAAGCAAAATCTAAGACACTAGCTTTCTTATTTCTCAAACACACACAACAAATTCATTTCCACCTCAGTTAATGGATTCTCTCTTCTCTCTGCCTAGTATTCTGGTGCTCAGAAGGATACATTGCTTTCTAGATAAACTTCCGAATAAATCAAAGAAATATCTACTTTAGAGAGGCCTTCCTTGACCTGACCAGCACTTTCTATTCCTTCCTTACTCTAACACTGACTCATTTTACATGTTTAGTATCTTAGTCACTTTATTTTATTTTTATTTTTATTTTACATTTATTATTTTTTTTGAAAGAAAGAGAGAGACAAAGCACAAGTACGGGAGGGGCAGAGAGAGAGGAAGCACAGAATCTGAAGTAGGCTCCAGGCTCAGAGTTGTCAGCACAGAGCCCGACGCTGTGCTTGAACCCATGAACTGTGAGATCATAACCGGAGCTGAAGTCAGACACTTAACCAACTGAGCCACCCAGGCTCCCCTTAGTCACTTAACTTTAAATGCCATGATGTTAGGACTTTACCTACAAAATAGGTTTTTTAATACCCACAAATCTTTCTAATAATAAATGATTGAAAGATGTCTTTTGACCAAGTATCCCATTTTCCTTTAATGGAACAAAAACTGCTTCCTAAATCTATAAGATTTTTTCAACAAAAATTTGAATTGTCAAATTAGGCTTACATGAATAATAATATTATGATTGAAAACAGTGCCAAATTTACTAATAATATAAGGAAGAGGTGAAAATTTCACTGTAAGAAATCTGAGACTTTTGTGTACAGCTTCCCCTTAAAGCTTATTTCTCTATGATATTAGGAAGCTTCCTTGTTTCAGATTTAATGTGACATGGGTTTGGAATAAGTTATGTGTGCACATTGCATCACAAGGTAGTCCATTTGATTACAGAATACCTTTTATCTCATTAAATGCTCAGTATATGTGACTGGCTCCATTTTCTATCTAGGCAACAGTTCCAATTTCTGAAGATCCCCAAATTCCAAGTTTAATTATTACAATAAGTAACCTAGAGATATCATATTTATTCTGCTAAAACCATGTTCTAGACTAGAACTTTCCTTCATGCTCTAAATGCCATTGGTATGTCTTTGAGGAAATATGCTTTTTAGCACATTAATTAGAAGGTTTCTTTGGTATTTCTTTATTCCAGGGATCACTGGGAGTAAGAAGAAAGGAGTTCCAGTCCCACTGTTAAGTTTTTATGCCCCAGAACTCCAAGTATTCCAAAGTATGAGATGGCAACAATAATATTAGTAAAATACAAGAGTTGGCAATTTTTTGTTGTTGTTGAGAGAGAGAGAGAGAATAGGGGAGGAGGCAGAGGGAGAGGGAGAAGAGAATTTTAAGCAGGATCCACACCCCGAGTAGAGTCCGACACTGGGCTTGATCTCACAAACCATGAGCTCATACCAAAATGAAGAGTCCCAGATGCTCAACCAATGGAGTCACCCAGGCACTTCCCCCAATTTTATTTCTATAGAACTACCACAAAATTCAATGAGAGAAATTATTATTTTTCTTAGCTTTAATTTCTCATATGAACACCTCACAAAATCTTTCTAATACAAATGTTAATAAGCCAGTCCACAATCAGCTGATAACTAGAAACCATTTTCTGTGTTGCCATTGGCATAAGGAATGAGTTTAGGCATGGCTTCCGATAAGGCAGTCTGCACCTCAGTTCTGCTTTGTCACACTGTGTTTGGGCTCTTATTTTTCCTTTAGATACAAAAATACAAAATCTGTTGAATTTCATCATAGTTTTCTTTTAAACATATAATTTTCTAGAAGTTTTGTGAAATTTCCATCTTTCCTGAAAGTTACTATTCCTGTGTTTCTAACTGAACTTTAGACCTTTCACTGTTCCTCTAATAAAGTCAGTTCCCAGACTGTTGTTTTTCCTCCCTTGAAACAACAACAACAGCAAACTATAAATTGCAGGGGTGCCTGGCTGGCTCAGTCAATGGAACATGTGACTCTTGATCTCGGTGTCGTAAATTCAAGCCCCATGTTGGGTGTAGAGATTACTTAAAAACTAAAATCTTTAAAGAAAAACAACAACTATAAGTTGCAAACATAAGTGGTAAATATAAAAGCATTTATAGGGAGTCAAAGTTATCAATAACAGAGAGATAAAGATGAAGGACTATAATAATGATTATTACTATAACTATTAATTTTTTCTTATAATCCTTCAAATAAGAAATTAATAGATGTTTATCAATTTTTCCACAAAATATGCTTTCCTTTTTTAAAAAAGTTTTAATGTTTATTTATTACTGAGACAGAAACAGAGCATGAGTGGGGGAGGGGCAGAGAGAGAGGGAGACACAGAATCTGAAGCAGGCTACAGGCTCTGAGCTGTCAGCACAGAGCCTGATGTGGGGCTCAAACCTACGAACCGTGGGATCATGACCTGAGCCGAGGTCAGATGTTTACCCAACTGAGCCACCCAGATGCCCCCAAAAGAGGCTTTCCTATAGGTTTATGAGTATAACCACAATCATAATTGAATTTTTGTATATTGTTTTTGTGGATTTTCCTTCTGTTCAAAAGTAGGGGATACTTGAAATATCTTTACTCTTAAAGTCTTCCTTTTTGTCTTCATGTATTTTGAATAATACATTAAAAAAACAAAGAATAAATTTGAAGAGTTACATTATATGACAGACTAAAACTGAAGTCAGTTTTTATGTTTCATTATTTTTTTAATATTCTTAGGTCATCTTTGCCAATGTTGTTTACTTTATTTTACTTATGTATTTATTTTAAATATTTTATTTATTTATTTTACTTTATTTTTCCTGGTAGATGAGTCTTATATCAATCGTATATAAAAATACATTCACAATCATAGCCTACGATGCAGTGATTTTTAGTAATCTAAAGCTTCTTACCCCTTTTAGGAGTACAGATGTATGTAAATTCATGTTTTACAAGAAACACCCTAAAGTAAGGATTATGGTTCAATTAGTTTATTTTGGCAGTAATCCTGGGAAGCACTAAATGAGGGAGAAATGGACAGGAAAGGAAGGGGAACCTGTAAAATTTTAATGAGTACATTCCCGCCATGGGCAGTGGAGGCTCTGGATTATTTACCCTCTAGCTCATTTCTCTCATTTTTGAAGGTGACTGCAGACGGTATTAACATTGCCCCCTTGAAATTTCAGTCTGCCTGTCAAGGAACAGAGGCAAGTTCAGAAAAAGAACCCAAGCAGTTGGTTGAAACCATACCCTCACACAGAAACCAGTCACAGAAACTGCAGGTGAACTCTAAGGCAAGCTAATGGATGAAGCATCTACAAAACTTGACGTTAGAGTGAAAAACTATAAACCTGAACAGTTCCCCAAATGACCACTGTAACATTGCGACATTTTTTTAAAATTAATTAATTTATATTTTTTAATGTTTTATTTATTTTTGTGAGAGAAGGAGAGACAGCGTGAGCAGGGGAGGGTCAGAGAGAGAGGGAGACACAGAATCCGAAGACAGGCTCCAGGCTCTGAGCTGTCAGCACAGAGCCCGACGCAGAGCTCGAACCTACGAACCGCGAGATCATGACCTGAGCCGAAGCTGGATGCTCAACCGACTGAGCCACCCAGGTGCACCACGTTTGTTTGTTTGTTTGTTTGTTTGTTTGTTTAAAGTAAGGTCCCTGATGGGCATTTAGTATAAGCAATATAGTATAAGCAAACTGCTTATTTCCGGATGAACCGGAAAACGGTCTAGTTAAATGAGGAAACCATGAAGGATTCTATGGTAAAAGATTACAAGTTTTCTTTGCTAGAATTTCTTCATATTGGGGACATCCATATTTGTGCTGTATTTATACTCTTCTATCCATACTTTCATTTACAACATATATTTGTCTCAACTTATTCATATGAATCATGTCAGGCAGAAGGAATGTACTAATGGGATTTCCTCCTCAGCATTTTTAGGTACAAGCCTAAGATTTTTGCTCTTATAATGATAACTATCTTTTTATTTTTTTTTTCTTTTTGAGTAATCTCTACACCCAACATGGGGCTTGAACTTACGGTTGCAAAATCAAGAGTCTCATGCTCTACAGACTGAGTCAGCCAAGTGCCCCTAACTGGCTGTTACTTTTAAAGCTAAAATAAAAGTGTTAAGTTGCAAAGTTTCCTCATACATTGATATGAATGATCTGTTTGTCTTTATCACCTAGGACTCCGAAGCAGCAAACAATTCCTAGGTTGAAATATCAGGATGATATTCAAGTTTTTTTTTAGGAGACTCTGTAGAAATGACTAGTGGCCAGTCAGTACTGATAGCTTTTTCACTCTCGCACTTGAGTTTTCAGGTGTGACCCAACACTAGTTTTACTTTCTTCTATTGTGACCTTGATGGAGATGATCCTAGGTATTATCAGTTGTTATAATATTTAAAAATTTCATTCTACGAAATTTGGTCAAGGGTTAGAGTCAAGGGCAAGTAGTCATTAAATTTAATAGTTTGTGTATTTTTAATAGATTTTATTTTTATTTATTTATTTTTATTTTTAAGAAGATTTTTAAAACAGTTATAAATTTATTGAAATTGAGAAGAAAACAGTTTCCATATAGCTCACATTTAGTTTTCTATATTAACACCTTATATCAGCATGGTACATTTGTTACAATTAATGAACTAATATATATGCATTATTTTATTCAGCCTTCCTTAGTTTATACCAAATACCCTTTGTTCCAGGAACCTCTCCAGACTGCTGTATTATACTTAGATGTCACATTTGTCACTTCTTAACAAATTCAACCAAACATTAGTACAATTCCACTAAAGAACTAAGGTACTGTTTCATAATCAAGAAAAAGTATTTAGTACTTTTTAACATTTTTTTTCCATTTTCTACTAAATTGTTTGGATCCTTAGAAAGGAGAAAAGGGGCCGGGGGGACACCCTGGGTGGCTAAGTTGGTTAAGCTTCCGACTTCAAAGCAGGTCATGATCTCGCGGTTCATGTGGTCGAGTCCCGTGTCGGGCTCTGTGCTGACAGATCGGAGCCTGGAGCCTGCTTTGGGTTCTGTGTCTCCCTCTCTTTCTGTCCCCCCCCCCCAATAAATACACATTAAAAAAATCATTTTAAAAAAAGGAAAGAAAGGAGAATGGGGAAGCTGGTTTATGACTGATGGAGCGACCGGCATCTGCCCAGACTGCACCTCGAGGCGGGACATCACCCCTGGATGGAACAAACTGCCCTTCTCTCCTCTCCACTCCCCCCCAGGATATCCATGCCGCCAAGTTAGATAAGCTTCCTGTGCAGCCACGAAGTGGCTTTTCATTCATTTACTTACCCATTTGTTTAAATAACCCAAGGGTTAATTATCTGAATAATACTATATTGTCCAGTAACAACACTGGAAATGACAAAAATGTTTATTCTGCCTGTATTTCATACAGGTGCCTCAGTAGCTGAGAAGCTAGGGATATCTGTGACTACTTTTCTATTCCTAAATATAGAGCCATTTATGCACCCAGGTGAAAATATTTTTTGTGCATTTAAACACAGTTTGTATTCAAGTGTTAAAATGTCATTGAAAAAAACCCAATATATTCTTATACAAAGTAGTTCTAACAGAAAAGCATTAATATTTTTTAAGTAGCTTATTTATTGATTTTATTTATTTATTTATTTATTTATTTATTTATTTATTTATTGGTTGGGGCTGAACCAGAGCTTGATGACAGAGGATGACTATAAGAAGATGAAGCCACATATTGAAAGACTCCAAAAACAATCCATTCTAATGGATTAATGTTTTAGAGAAATGTAACAATATCTTCTTGTGGCAAGAATTTTATTTGAAACTAACTCAGTTGGAGGTTAATAAAAAATAGATCTTGGGGAAATACTCAGAAATCACCAGGTAAGAAGTTTGATTTTATATTTTGAACAAGAACTGATGTTGAGAATAGACCTAGAATAAGGCAAATGTGCAAGTAGAGATAGAAATACAGCAGAGACTGACTGGGTGTTCAGCAAACCTGTCTCTTCTTCACAAAACAAAGCAAGACCCTATTTTCCAAGTTGTCTTGTAGTTAGATATGACAGTGTAACTTACTTCCGTTCAATACATGTGTATGGACATCTTGGGTACTACTTCCATACCTGGACCAAATATTCTCCCACACACCGTTCTTTCCCCCCAGCACCCTGCTGTGTGTTGATACCCATGAAAATCTTAGAATCCTTGTTTTGAAGATGGCGGACTCTACCTTACTGAGCGCCTGAATAATTCATGAAACTGAGGCACTTCTTTCCTCTCTGTTTTGAATTTGAATACGAACAAGAAATCTCTACTTATTTGACTTGCATGGTTTCCTTCAACTCTTAAAACTGCTATAACCCCCTTACCTAATGCAGAAACTGATACAGTGACGTAGACCGTTGCGGTAAATAAAACCTGAACTGTAGGGCATTGGTGTAGAGGTCAGGTAGTGGTCGGTGAGGAAGATGGTAAGAGATATTGGAAAGATGAAGAATCTAATGGGAGACAATTCTTATATTTGTCCATGCTTCTGGATCATCTAGGCCTTCCAAGCAATGGGAGTAGACAAATTACAATAAATACAGAACATATCTCTGCCTTTCATACCCCACTCTCCTTCTTTCCCCCTGGAGATAATTTGTCACATTCCAGAGTAATAAACCCAGAGATGTCTTTTTTTCTTTCTCCTAGAGATGTTTTCTTAATTGTTAGAGCAAAAGGTAAGGTCTTTATTTCCAGAGGGGAAGACAGGCAGTTACTCTGGCAGCTCTACCTAAGACCTGATGAGAGGTTTTTCTTTTTTTCTTTTTTTTCTTTTTTAAGTTTCTTTATGTTTATTTTTGAGAGAGAGAACACAAGAGGGGGAGGGCAGAGAGAGAGAAGGAGATGCAGAATCTGAAGTAGGCTCCAGGCTCTGAGCTGTCAATGAAAAGCCCAAAGCGGGGCTCGAACCCATGAGCCGCGAGAGCATGACCTGAGCCGAAGTTGAATGTTCAACCGATTGAGCCACCCAATCGCCCCTATTCTGAGGTTTTTCTGTTGTGCAGCACGACCGCCTACACAGGTGCGTATCTGACTCCCATCTCCTCACCCTGTGGAGAAATGTGTGTGGGAACCCAACACATGATGCTTTGTAAATGGTCTTTTTTCTGGTCCAGAGATTGGTATTTTGTTTCAGAATATGAATATATAAATCTTAATAGATCCATGCTATGTAGTAGCAAAATCCCTGGTAAATTTACCTCCTTTGAAAAAAAATATCCCCTTCGATATTTAACTAAGATTTTTCTAAGTTTGTAAATTTGAGATTGGGGTTGGAAAACAGGTTGTTAGAAATATAGATGATTTCTGGTTGCTTTTAACTAAAGTAGAAAGACGTGAGCCCAGACCATAACTGGTTCATTTACAAACTGATATGACAGAAAATAGAGCACGTCAAGTTATTTGAAGCCTCAAAAATAATGTTTTCAGAACCTATATGGGAAAGAATTGGCTTTATGCAATGATAATAAAATGACAAAGAAACTCAAGAAATTTGATGAGAAGGATTGGCAAGGCCTAATTCTTTCAGACTTCAAGTCATAGAAATGTCATGTTATTTTTTCTCATATTCTTATAGTTGTATTGATGAGTAATTGACAAGACATAGAAGTTTAAGGTGTATAACATGCTGGTGTGAGTTGCATATATTTTGAAATGGTTGCCACAACCGTTCAGCTAACATCTATTTTCTTGTATAGACACAAGGAAAAGAAAAAAAACTAAAGGGGAAACGATTTGATGAGAATTCAGGATTCAGCAACTTTCCTCCGTGTCACATGGCGGTGTTAGCTGTAATTCTCATGCTGTACATTCCATCCCTAGTACAAACTTATCACTGGAAGTTTGTACCTTTGGACCACCGGTGGCATTTTGAATTGCCATTTTAAAAGCTTTCGATGGTACGATCCCATTTATATTTAGCCCTGCCACAAAAGACAAGTTTAAGGTTGCGGTCTTCCTATTCTGGCCACGTGGCTTGAAGATTGTCGGCATTAGTTCAAGGCGGCTGGGTGGCGTGTTTTAGTCCATCAGGCTGCAGAAACAGAATGTCACAGGCTGGGTGGCTTATAAACCAATTTATTTCTCATAGTTCTGTAGGTTAAGGAATCCAAGATAAAGGTGCATCCATCCAGATTCAATGTCTTGTGATGACCTGCTTGCTAGTTCTTTGCTGTTTTTTCTCTGTGCTCCTCCATGATGAGTGATCTCTCTTTCTCTCTCATTCTCTCTCTCTCTCTCTCTTTCTCTCTCCCTCCCTCTCTCGGGTCCTTTTCCTGATCCTATTTATAAGGGCACTGATCCTATTCATGAGTGCCTTATACTAATCACCTCCCAAAGGTCATACCCCCAAACATTATTACACCGGGGAATAGGGTTCAACATACATATTTGGGGGTGGGGGTGGAATGCAGTCTATAGCAGGGAAATCAAAGGAACAAAAATAAATTGCGACCTATGACTCGGAAATAGCTGTGGTTATAGGTTCATGGAACTAACTGCAATTCAACTGATTGGGAGTCATGCTTTATGGGAAATACGCTGCCAAAACTCAAAAGGCAGGATTAAAAAAAGCTTTAACTGTCTAGAGTTTAGAACATCCTTTTAATCTCCAAACATATAATGATAAAACCTAAGTTTTTCTTTCCTAGAAGGCAATTACATGTCCAGGTTTTTTAAATTTAAGTATTTGTTATTAGATTTACTATTAATTATGCAAAGTATAGTTGTTTTGCATTGATCTTATCTATTTTTCAATTTGATACCAACCTCCTCTCGATTGTATTTAATTTTATAACACTTTTAACTACTTACACTGCCTCCGTTCTTGCTTTATATTCTTGGATTTTAAGACACTCAGTGGCGTTTAACACAATGAGTTTTAGATGTTTTTGAAGACTTGTTTTCTTTAACACAGTGGTCGATATTATTTCACATGTATTAACCATATCTGTTGTTGTTGCTTAAAACTTTGAGTTTTCTGAGGCTCCAGGGTAACTCAATTGGTTAAGCACTGGACTCTTGATCTTGGCTCACGTCATGATCTCACAGTTTGTTAGAGCCCAGTATTGGGCTCGACACTGACAGTATAGAGCCTGCTTGGAATTCTCTCTCCCTCTCTTTCTGCCCCTCCCCCGCTCTCTCACTTCAAAATAATAAATAAACTTTTAAAAAATTCTAATCGCAAAAAAACTTTTAGTTTTCTGTTTCTGTAGTCTGATAATTTAAATCCTTTATGGTTCATCTTGATCTTTAATATCATAAAGCCTTCCACATGACTGTTTTAGTTTTTATTGACTACACGAGACTGCATATTGTCTTTATAGGAGATTTCTACTAATAGAACTTAAATCAACCTTATTGATAATATCATTCAGTTCTTGTATATAATTATTGATTACTTAATTTAAATTATGTGACAAAGACCAAATGGTAATGTATCTGCCAATTCTTCCTTGCTTATCTTGGGATTTGCTTACTTAGCTGCTGTAATGTTTACCAACTAAATAGCTATGGCTAGAAATAGTCTGGGTCTAAAATCTGCTTTTGACCCTTGGATGGTGTTTGTATTGGTACCTGTAGGTCCATTTTAATTAATTTTGTTAAGTATTTGCAAGTCATATATTTATAAACATTTAGTTTTAAAATTCATATATTTTTATGAGTGGCCTATATGTAAAAATATATATATACAGGCAGTTTTCACTTTGCATAGAGGCTTGTTAACTGGATCTTGGGTGTATCTGGAGCATACAGATCCAAAATGCCCAAGTTCCGGTCTGTGTGGTTCTGTGAAAACTAGGTAGAGCCTGTAGTTGAAATTTGCATTTCCTGTCAAACACTGAACACATAAAACTTTCATTAGGGAAAGACAGTTGAATATATATTTTTTATATTTTTAAATACTTGAAATGGTTCCTCTTATCTCAATTCACAGATTTATACTTTCTTTTTTCCTATTAATTTCATGTATGGCTAAATAAATGAAACTATCTGTAACATAAAATTCATAGGTTTTTCATTGGTTTGAAAGGTACTTGTGATATTTCTAATTCTAGAGGTTGTGATTGCATTAATTGTCACTTTTGGGGTTGCATAGATCTATATGTCACCCAAAGTAATTTAAACAATTTTTACTTCTCTCAAATAACATGAAAGACTTTTATCGTATTTTGCCTCATACTCTTTACCCTTCCTTCTAAAATTCTGTTGATGGCCTGATCTGGGATGATTAACTTCAGTTAGCTTTTCTAATACTCCCTGGAGACTAAAGGTGCGGTATTTAGATACTGAGCAGTTATATGCTTATTTACAAATGCGAAGATGATTATTCAACACATTAACCTAAAAGTAAACAAGCAACAAATAAACATTCAGACGTTATTAGCTGCCAAATCAAGCTGAAGCAAAGTCTGCGAAAAATTTAAATCTGACTGCGTATTATATAAGAGAAATTGATGAAATAAGTATTTACCTGTTTGGAATGCAAGCATCTGACCTATAAACTCTGACAGTTTATAAAATACATTGTAAAGAGTCGCATGAATAATACATGATTATTATCATAATGTTACATTATACGTTTTGATCCGCCATCGTACACATCTACTTTTTTAAAATATTCTCCCTCTTTTAAAAAAACACATAATCAAGACTATCTTTTTTCTTTTTAATTGAAGTATAGCTGACGTATTGGCTTCAGGTTATGATCGAGAACATTTTTAAGCTTAGCTTTTTATATGTATGTATAATTTACGTACTTTTCCTCCAATTTTTACACACTTCAATCCATGACCTCACCCTGCCTGTAATACAGTGAAGAGGCAAAGCAAATCAGTTTTTTTCTGCAATTTGAGATCTTGGTATCTTGCCACCTATTTTTCAATAAAGGGATTATGCATGGACTGCTAAGACAGATTTCATCAACACCTAACATAAGAAAACATTTTCTGGAAGCATGATTTTTGGTAAGCGGCTACCTGTGTCTGCCTGAATTTATTTATAATTTTCCCACCACAACATAGAATAAAAAGTTACAATATGTAGGAAAAATTAATCAGAAACTACATTATTTCCTTCAAATACATTGAAGAAAATCAGAAAATTAGAAGGAAAGAATTTCATGTAGAGTGAATGAGTACTTTTCCTTACATGAATTAAGGAGTGTGAGGGAAAAGAAAAACCAGGAATGGACTGCCTAGGAATTCTTGAGAGTCAAAAATAATTCACTTTGAGTGTGGTATGTGTGAGAGTTGAGTTATGCCTCTCTGGGAACTTGCACAATTATTTGCAGACCCCAGCAGTGTGTCCCAATTCTTCTAATAGGATCCCTTGGGCCAGTCCTGCCATGTCTCCTCCAAAGATACCCCATCTCTTGAGAATAAAATCATACATAGACTTAAAGTTCTGTAGGATTTAGGATGTTACCAGGGCTGCCTCTCAGTACGTTTTCCTCCTGGAACCCAAGTAAAGACTGACTTGCAAAAACAAGTACCCAGATTTGCAATTACCCTGATCAGTGTGGTCTTACGCCAGCCCCTGCTAGTTCAAACTTGAATTGCACTTCATTGAAATAATCTCCATTCCTCTCTACTATCCAATTATTTTGAAATTAGGAGAGACATCTAAAGGGAGGAATTGTTATGTGCTGCTGTTGAAACTGTGGCCAACATCTGGCATGCTGTAGCAAATCACACACTGTGTCATCAGACTGTTACCGGACAGACGGGTCCCGAACTAAGTTTAAGGTTGGGATGCTCGCTGCTCAAAATCAGTACCAGAGAGACAAGTGATGGCAGGAAAACTTTTATCAGGAAGATGGCAACCTGGGAGGATAGTGCACTAATGTCTCAAAGACAGTCTTCCCCATCAAGGGGAAGCTGTAGGGTTTTAAGGCGTGGGAAAAGAGAGCAGGGCTATGTGCAGGAGAAGTAGGTGGCCAGGATGCCACTCATATGTCAATATGACCCTGAACAGACTTGCTGGCATCAGGGGCAGCTGTTTTTCAATGTAGTCATGCTTTATCTTCTGGGAAAGTTTGGTTCTTCATTCCTCAAGGCCAGTGATCTACAAATCTCAAGGGAACTAGGTTAGTTCCCATACAGATCAAGGGACTTAAGTCATCAAGCAAGGAGTGCATAAGCTTAAAGCACATTAACCCTGTTTATAGTGCTGTTACAAAATGAACTTCCTTCATTACATAGTCCAGTTTTAATATTTACAACAAGAGCCCACCTGCATTAGCCTTGTTAAGGAAACTCATTGATCAGAGGGGATATCATATCTATATAATATTTCACCATAAGACTCAAGTACCTCAAAGGTATGATTAAAAAAAAATCCCTAAAACCCAAAGTGAAACTAAAAATGGCAAGACTTAAAAAGATAGTCTGTAGGCAGATCGCCCTTGACTTAAGCACATAGATCTTTCCCAGTGTCAAGAAAGTTGACAAGACAGTGACTGAAATCCTACTCAAAATTTCAGTAACAACCTAATCTTACTCTGGCCTGAGATCTTAAAGGATGTTCTGTTAAATGTATGCTCTAAAGAGGTTTGTGGGTCTAAATATGTATAAACTAAAAGAAAAGGAGAAGAAAGAAAAGGCAGTTGACTACTTGGAAGAATAAAACAAGTATTTGATGAACACTTGGGTATTAATTAATGATACGATGAGGATTTCTCCTGAAGCAATAGTATCTGCTTTTGGTTCTGATTTACTAAGATGCTAGAACAGTAAACATCCATTTGTATCAATTAGCAGACACAGAAGTTACCTTTCCTTGTTAGTAAATATTGCATCTACTGTTAAAATAAAAAGAGAACTTCTGAGATAGATCCATGGCCTTAGAGAACCAGTTTTGAAATCTAGAGGGACAGAGGCACTTGGCTGGCTCAGTCAGTTAAGCATCTGACTTCAGCTCAGGTCATGATCTCATGGTTTGTGGGTTCGAGCCCTGCATCGGGCTCTGTGCTGACAGCTTGGAGCCTGGAGTTTGCTTTGGATTCTGTGTCTCTCCCTCTCTCTCTGCCCCTCCCCAGCTTGTGCTCTCATTCTCTCTCTTAAAACGAAACTTGAAAAATTGTTTAAAAAAAAGAAAATCTACAAGGACAATGTGGGAACTTCAAAGGTACAAGAAATGAACAATGCCACCCAAAAGTTTTCATGATTAAAAACTGAACGTCCAGGACCTAAAGCCTTTCATAGCTCTGCAAAGATAGTGCTTAAATTGTCAAAAGACATGTAAAAAGCTATTTCCAAATTTAGTGGCTTAAAAGACACTTAGGGGCACCTGGGTGACTCAGTTCATTGAGCACAGACTCTTGATTTCCATTCAGGTCATAATCCCAGGGTCATGGGATCGAACCCCCCACCCACCGGAGTGGAACCTATTGGGATTCTCTCTGTCTCTCTCCCTCTGACCCCTCCCCTACTCATGTTCTCTCTCTCTCTCTCTAGAATAAACAAGCAAACAGATAAACAAAACACTTATTGCTCATGATTCTGCTCTAGGAGCTGGGTTCAGGTAAGGAGATATTCTGCTAGTCTTGGCTTGAGTCACCATGTGATTACTGTCACCTAGAAATTGAGTAGCACTCACAATCCAAGGTAACATACTGGTATGTCTGTTGCTTGAACACAAAAACCTGGGAGATTCCAAGTCACCTTCTCCTCTTTTCCTCTGCCCCAGGGAGGCCAACACTCTTCACAGGTAAATCACTATCTGAGAAGGTGAAACCAAACTGCCAGGACTCTTAAAGCCCAGGTCCAGAACTAACACAATGTTGCTGGTGTTTTGGACAAACTATTATAAGGTCAGCCAAGACCCAGGGGAAAGGGAAAAAACCTTTGTGTGGGAGGAGTGGCAAATATTTTATTGCCCCGGCAAACTGCATGGACTTAAAATTGAGAAACAAACCACAGGACCCTAAGAACCTATCACTGTGAGACTATGAGATTGTGAGTTCACAATATGCTTTCTATCTCTACCCCCTACCCTTTATCTGTGTTCTTGACAATATTCTGTGTAAGACAATTATTGAAAATAGTTGAAAAACAGTTTCATTTTGTGGGTCTCCTTCAAAATCAAATTCAGTGCTCCAGCATTTTATGGCTTCTCCTCAGCTGAGCAAAGACCGTCTTTCTCTGGCCAGCTTATTCTACCTGCCCTGCCCGAGACCTTGGCAACTGGCACTGGATATTAAAGTGTCCTCTATAACTTGCTCACTTAGAAAGGCTGAAGCATGAAGGTTGAGGTATTTCATCATTTTGTGTGCGTAGCGCTTTGATGGCTGTAAAGAATAGTGTCTTGGTCCCTCTGGGCCAATACTATACCATAAACTGGGTGGCTTATAAAAAAAAATAGGTATTTATTTCTATGAATTCTCAGGGTGGGAAAATCCAAGGTCAAGGTGCTGGAAGATTCCGTGTCTGATGAGGGGCCTGCTGCTTAGTTCATGGATGGTCTTACCGTGTCTTCACATGAAAGAAGGAGCAAGGGAGCTCTCTGGAGCCTCTTTTTTTCTTTTAACTTTATTTTTCTGAGAGAGAGAGAGAGAGAGAGAGAGAGAGCAAGTATGAGAGAGTGCAAGCAGTGGAGGGGCAGAGAGAGAGAGAAGAAGACCAAAGATCCAAAGTGGGCTCTGCTCTGACAACAGAGAGTCTGATGTGGGGCTCGAACTCAGGAACTGAGAAATCATGACCACCATAACCTAATTATCTTCCCAAGGTCCCACCTTCTAATACCATCACATCAGGGAACTAGGTTTCAGCACATAAATTTTGGAGCAATAAAAGCATTCCATCTGTATTAAATAATGATTTGGTTTATCTAGTGGTTTCATGTTTTTTTGTTTTTGTTTTGTTTTTAGTAGAAATAGAGGGTTTTTACATGCTTGTGTATCATAACCAGAAATAGAACACGCAAGAAACTCCCTCCAGAGTGTGTATGTGTCTGTGTATCTATTCAATTCTAGAAATTCTTCTTGTTTCTTTCTAAATCTTACCAGTGGGTTTTATTTAGCTATTATTTGGCCCTCATATCTATTTTTTTTTAATTTTTATGAAACTTTTGGATCTGATTCTGCAGGTTTTTATTTCATCTACATTGCTGACTTTCTCAGTGTTTTTCAGGGGTATGTAGTTGAGTTGACATTTCTTGGGACTTTATGACTTCTATCCGAGGATACTTGTAGTCTCGTCTCTGAGCATTTGCACATGGTTCTGCCAGGGACCCAGCAGCAAAGCCACCATGGATCTTCATGTGTGAAATCACTTTTCTTCTTTTTCCCATACCAGCCAGGGAACTTACGCTTCAGTTTACAACCTAAAATCAAGGATAGGAGTTGAAAATGGGATTTCTTAGGAGAGCCTTCTTAGTTTGTTTTCTTTCTACTCACAGCAAACAAGCACTTTTTTTTGTTGAAGTTTATTCACTTGCTGGCTTGATTTTGCCTTTTATTCCCCTAGTTACCCATTAATGTTGTTTTTCTCCAGGGGTGTTTTTCTTCCTGTGAAATTACTTTTATTCAGCCTTTTAACTTGCACCGCATCCATGTACACCCCTACCCCCAACAATTAAGCTATTTTTTTTTTGCTTTGCTTTTTCTGATATCTGATCAGTTCTTTTATTCTATCATTAACCTTATGCATGCTTAAAAAATATGTTCCCTTTTAGCATTCAATCCAGTAGTTTTAGGTGTACTTTAGTAGATGTTTGTCTGCAAATCTCATCTGATATTACTAAAAATGGACAAAATTTCTGTTTGCCAACATATACAACTGCTTTTTAAATGTCTCTTGTTAATGGAGTAACAAATATCATTCTGCATTAGAAAGGGCAGGTCTGTCATCACTGGAGAATAGCATCCTTACTCATTGTTATTGCATTCAAGACACTTCTTTTGCTTTCCCACCCACATAAAGTAACCCCATACTACATACTTTCTGCCTTATTTTTAATATTTCTTTTCAGTTTATGTTATCACAATGAACTATATGCCTCTGCTTAAACATATTTCAGTGCTTCTCAATTATATCTTGCTCACATGTCCAACTATGAAATTCTATTCTTTCCGTGACTTTAGATGGCAACATACATTTTTGATAATTCCATGCTTTCATAGACTTTTCGCACATCTCCTCTATATTTTACTATAATAAACATGTCTTAGACATATTTATGTGATTTCATAATTTGATCTTGACAGGGTATAAACTAGAAAATACTTTAATATTGCTCTCTCTGTCATGCTCGGTGCGGTGCTTCTTATCTCCATAGTTAATACTATCTAAAGCAAAACCCTCTAGTTCTTTAGCATATGAAAAGAAGTGTAATCTGGTTAAATTTAAATCTTTTCTCTCTTATTCAATTTCAGCTTTATGTCTCTGTTCAGGATTAGATTGGGGTCATGATTATTTCCAGCCTGGAGTAGAAAAGGGAAGACTAATTCTGTTCTCTAACCTTACACTACTGTGCCTCTCTCGTCCCTGTCTACCATCCATGATCAGGACCCGGAGGATGAGTGCAAGATACGACCTTCTGACATCACTTGGTGCTGTTACACAGATGACACATAGATATATCCAATTCACTTGACCCCAAACTGAGTCCCTGATATCCGTCTCCCCAAATCACCTACGTGTACTCACATTTGATCCATTTGCGCACCTCACCCTCTCACTTGATAATTTCATGTTTCCAGCTGATGAAGTTCAAATTCTAGAAGTAGAACTCTCGTCCTCCATCCCCCAACCCAATTTTCTCTCTCTCAATCCACCTCTAATGAATCACAAAATCATGCCAATCCTGTCTTCAAATTATAACCAGAAATTTATTGCTCCTCATCACCTACTCTGTGGTCCAACTGATCGTCATTACTTTTTGAGGATGGCTTCAATTGATTCTTATCATGGGAACCAGAATTCTCCTTTTTATGCAAGCTGCAGAGCCTGCTATTTCTCCACTCTCCACCTTTGGCACCAACACTGTGCAGTCGTTTTTCATTGGGATAGCCAAGGGTCCATGAGACTCGACAATGCCTCGTGCCTGTCACCTCTTTGGTACTCCCTTCTCTCTCCCTACTTTTCTTCCTGTGGCCTCTTTGCTTTCTTTCGCGTGTACCAGGCACTCGTGCTTTAGGACACATTAGCTGACCTTTCTGCCTAGGAAGCTCTTGCCTTGGATCTCTGCTTGGCCACTTGCCTGACCTTCTTACCTTGCTCACATTTTATCTTCATAGTCAGGTCTGCCCTCTTCGCCCTCTTCAATATTCTCACCTGCTCCTTTCCTGTTTGGAACTTTTAATTCCTTTACCTTGCTCTAATTCTTTTATTGATTTCATGGTTAAGTAAGTCACACGTTTTGGGTCATGAATATATATTCTAAGACTATATCTGCCTTTTAAATTAAGTTGGACCAGGAGTTAATTTTTTTTCAGCCAAAACATTCCAAGAGGACTCCTTTGCTTTATTAATGAATTACCTTCTTCAGAAAGGTACCCTTTCCTCTGCGAGCAGGATATCAATTTCTGTTAACACGACGCAACCCAAGTGGTACAAATGGGCAAGCATATTAACTATGGATTATTGTGAAATTAACTTTCTGTTTGAAAACTTGGAAAACAATCAACTTATAAGGAATCCAAGAAATTGGATTTTCCCCCCTTTCTTTCATCAAGTAAATTGAAGGCCCATGAAATAGAGAAGTCTTTTTTGTCATTAGGAAGTGAACTGTAAAATGGTAATTCTGATATGGTGGTTTTTCTCACTGTCCTGTCATTTTCCATTTGGTTGGCATTTGGGGGGATTCTTTAAAAACTTCTCTGGATATGCAAAACAAGAAGTAATAGTATTGCAGTCACTGTGGCATTTTTGTGTACAATTTAGCTTTTCTCATCATCCATCAAAGACACAAGGAGACATGAAAGCAGAGATTACAAAATCTGCTTTCTCCTAAGGCATTCGCTTTCCCATTCAGTTTGTTTTTCAGTTCAATGGAGTGTTTTACTTTTTAATGGTTCACTTCACTGTTGCTTCAAAGGACACAATATATCAAAGAAGGAAGAATGTTTTGTTATTTTTCCTATCAATGGTTGATGGAAAGGGGCCAAGTTTTAGTTGCTATAATGTTTAATATGATTTCTACTTTACAGCTTAATAAACTAATTACACTGAATCGTGTTTTTCCATTTGTCTATAGTAACTACATTGTGGGCTTCCAAAATGAATAAAGCAGCAAACTTTCCACATAATAATACAGTGGTAAATGTAGCATGTCTATAATTGTTTGGAGGCTTATCTGACTTTTAAATTAGAGTGTGGAGAGTATATTGAGAAGAAAGATTCCAGTATTGACTGGGGTTAGAATATATTGCTTAAAATAGAAAGTGTTATAGGTTGAATTGTGCCTTCTACCTTCCCTTCTAGAAACCTCTTGAAGTCCTAATCCTTGTTACCTGTGGTGACCTTCTTTGACAATAAGGCATCTGCATATGTAATCAGGTTAAGATGACCTCATTAGCTGGGGCCCTAATGCAATATGACTGATGTGCCCTTATAAGAGAGAAGGCCAAGGCCATGCAAAAACAGACACAGACACAGAGGGAAAAGGGCCATATGAAGGTCTAGACAGAGATTGGAATGATAGCTATAAGCAAAAGGGTTCCAAGGATTGCCAGTGACACTAGAAGCCAAGAAAAAAGCATGAGACAGATTGTCCCTTACAGGCTTTGGGGGGAGCATGGCCATATCAATACCTTTATTTCAAACTTCTAGCCTCAAGAATTTTCAAAGACTAGATTTCAGTCATTTTTAAGCCACCCAGTTTGTAGTACATTGTTTTGGCAACCCTAGGAAACTCATAATTCAGAAAGGGAAATGGATTTTCTCTCCCCCTTGAACAGTAGAAGGGGAGCTTTGTCCATGTGTGTCTAGGAAATGTGAAATAAAGTGATCTTTACATTAAATATCAATATTTTTTATATATTTCTCATTTTATTCTCCTAATTTAGTCAGCAAGATACTACTTTGTTTTATAATAAAGTAAATGGATAACCATATCAGAGATAATAAATGACAGAAAAGATTTAAACACACCTGTCAGTTTGAAAAGGCTGTCTGATGTCCTGTACCAAATCTCTTAAGTTCTTACTGCACAGCATAGGTGGATGACCAGGACATCCTAGGACATGCTATGACATCATGGCAGAGACATGTTTTCCTCACCTCATATAGAGCCATTTGTTGACAATTAGTTCTTAAATGGTACACATTTGGCCCTATAAAAGTTTAAATACCAAACTAGGATATTTAAGCTACAACAACAAAAACAACAACAAAGACTTCTTAAGTAATCTAAATAAGATGATAAATGATCACTAATGACAGAACTTTCAGCAACTAAATAAAGTGCAAGTACTTCCCTTTCACATGATTTATGAATGCATTTGACTGATACATAAGGAATACTATTTAGCCAGACTCAGCAGAACAGCAAATTTCATTTGAATTCTAAAGATTGCTTAAAAGCTGAATCAATCTGGCAAGCAAAAATGCACTGTCTGAACATCATTAGTGATTAAAAGAGCTTTAAAAAGTTGGAAAAAAACCAGTTTGGAAAGTAGCAAGGGAGAAATAGTATAAGGGAGGAAATAATCCATACTGTGTCTCCTTTTCAGTGTCCTAAAGGTTTCATAACATTTTTTAAGCAGCCAGGACATTTCTAGAATTTTTCATATAGATGCTAGTCTTAAAAAAAAAAAAAAAAAAACAAAAAAAAAAACAACTACTTTTGAACTTTGTTATTTGTTGCAATAGTCTGTATTTTCATGTGACCTGTATGTTTGTAGCAATGCTGTTTTGCTGATCTGCCCTTTCTTTCCTTCACTTTTCAACTATCCAACTGTATTGAATACATTCCTGTTCATAAAAAATCTGACCATCTAGCTGAGGATTAAATTGAAGATGACTTATGTTTTTTTAAAGATTCAGAAATCCTTAAGTTCACGATGCAAAAG
This sequence comes from Cryptoprocta ferox, assembly GCA_028646485.1. Classification (NCBI taxonomy): domain Eukaryota; kingdom Metazoa; phylum Chordata; class Mammalia; order Carnivora; family Eupleridae; genus Cryptoprocta; species Cryptoprocta ferox. The sequence continues at coordinate 20,613,231 of CM053573.1, forward strand.
AAAATGGCTAATGAACTCAGAAATGTAAAAGAAGAATTATTGAATACATATGATTATATGATAGGAGTTCATCAATGGTAACTCAATTTTAGAAAGCCCAAAGACAAAAAAATAAGTTATGCATAATGAAAATAACTTAAGATTAATGGACTTGTAAAATTTAGATAATAAAGTGATTTGACAAAATCTATTTAATAAACTTATGCTTAATGTTTGAGAAGAATATTCTGTGTCCACAGAAGATATACCATGAAAATTCTCAACTATTGTTGATATGGGTAATGCCATTTATCCTACAGAGAGAAAGTATTTGAAATCTGAAGAAAATGCCATAAATACGAACACTGAGAAGTCCATAAGTATTCAAGAAAGAATTCATGAAGAGATCACTTCATTGTTTTAAGTGATGTTGTTTACGAATAAATATTAACTCCACATCCAGTATATCAAATAGCTTGCATATGTGATTGCAGAATGCCTCTTTGTAACATACTGGTAATCAAGGAGTATTATATAGCCAGCTAGAATCTAAAGGGGGAGATTTTTTACAGAAAACAGAAAATAGCAACTTTTTTAAATTATAGCTCAATGTACTGGATGTTTACATATGATGGAATATAAATACTTAGAATATATGCAATAGGACCCAGAATAAATTCACTAAAACTTACATGTAGTTCAATCACATACTATTATGAAATAGTAATATCTGTGAAATTACATATACTTGTATACATATACACGTACACCTATGAATTTATATCTTATATAAGACTTTAACATATTTAATGTGCTATAATGGATAAGATTGGATTGAAGTTGTATTTTCTTCATTTTAATATAGCTAATAATGCTCAAATATTAGGTAAAAGAATATAGACTTGAAGTATAGATATTAGCTATGCTCTTAAATGTGAAGTCACCAATTCTTATTCATAAAGTTGAAAAAAGAAAAGATTATATGATGAAAGGATAATATTAAACATGAATATATGAAAACCCCAAAAACTAGTAATGGACTTAAACAAATTGATACAAAATTCATTTGAAGAAAAATATCCAATTAATGATATAGATTTGGCTTGATACTATTTCCTAAGAAACTTAAAGAATATATTTTGATATGAAGCTCTGTGTTAACCTAAACAACTCTAAGTATAGAAACTGATACAAGCTTTAAAGGTAAGTGAAAACTCAAGGTGTAGGAAGAGAAATGTAGTGTCATTGCAGATGTATTAGAGTCATCCTTCCTTTCCAATTCATATTTGCTTTCAATAGACAAAGGATTTTGTTCACAACTTGTAGATTTTAACAGATAGAATATTAAGCTAGAGTGCATTCAGGAGGAAAACAAGCAGGATACTGAGGTGTAAATGCAGTGATGAAAAAATACGGTCTGTAATGTGGAATGCATTGTCAAATGCTTGAAGGCCCATTACTTGTACTGTAATGGAGGATTGCCTGGCAAAGCTTCAGAGTTCAGAACTAAAACTGATTGGTAGACTTCTGCCTAAAATTGTACTTTATTTTTATAAAGTTTGTAATTGCTCAAAAATGAAATTGGTTTAAACATTATTCACGAGCCATTAAGGAAGATGTCCGTATTGCCTTTTGACGAGAACTCTGCTCTTCTCAGAAATACCCCTGCTTCACTTTACTCCAAACAAGTGGTATAAATGGGAGGTACCACTTTTCTAACTACACAAAGGTACCTAATCTCTGCTAGCATTTGCTTCCAGAGCCTATCACAGTTTAGTGGTCCTGGGGGAAGGGGAGTAAATGAAACAAAGCAGCAGATTTTGTTTTGAATACTTTTATTGTGACTAAAATATCAAGTCCTTCTGTGATGGTAGGAGTTAAATGATCCAACTTGGCACATACTGGTTCTTAATATTCCCCACGATATTGAGGAAACCAATATGCAGCAGGAATGAATGAAGCCTTTTCTATAAAACAGGGGTAAGAGATAGAAAGCAAGAATCCTGAAGCCAGTACTTACTTTAAGTTCAACTCTTTTCCTGCACATTATATGATTTGATATTTAAACCCTTTAGCTACACCTCTGACATTTCAGTAGAGACCCCTTTGTCATTTAGCATTTAGCTGGTTTGAATTGTTTTGCTGTGTGTGTGTGTGTGTGTGTGTGTGTGTGTGTGTGTTTTCCAGAGAGTATTGTCTAAAATACTTGTCCCTTAGAGAAGGACTAGGGTAATTTTTCTCAGCCACAATATTGCAAATAGAAGGGTACTATGGGAGAGGGAACTGGGCATCCAAAGTGTGCTATTACTTTGTAACGAAACTTTTATTCCTATGAATTCTATCCATGAGTAAATCCCAACAAGTGACTCTAAGTATAAAACTATACTCCCAATTTTTAACGTGGCTACAATTCTTAGGTCAATATTTTTTCTGTAAATTTAACAATAATAATATTTATTATTATTATCTGTATAACTTATGTTTTCTTAAAATGATTTAGGTTGAGTATCTGACTTCAGCTCAGGTCATGATATCTCAGTTCCTAATTTCAAGCCCTGCTTTGAAATCATTGCTGCTGTCAGCACAGGGTCCAGTTCGGATCCTCTGTTTCCCTCTCTCTGTTCCTCTCAGCACAGGGCCCACTTCAAATCCTCTGTCTCCCTCTCTCTCTGTTCCTCCCCAACTCTCAAAAATAAATAAAGCTTTAAAAAATTATTTTCTCCACGTTATTTTGAAAATAGAACAATGGCAACTGTAACTAGAAAATTTTGTTTCTTCCATAAGTAATTTATTGACATTTTGAAATGTTACATATTAACACGTGGCAAATGTCATTTTCTTGACCAAACTTGAGTCAGGCTTCTGAACCTTCTCATAGGCCCATCTGAGTACCCTCTTATAAAATCCAGTTTCAGCAAGTACCTTGCAAAGTCATTTTACGCAGAAACCCCCACTCTTAAATTTTTTTTAATGTTTATTTACTTTTGAGAGAGATACAGAGTGCGAGCTGGAGAGGGGCAGAGAGAGAGAGGGAGACACAGGATCTGAAGCAGTTTCCAGGCTCTGAGCTCTCAGCACAGACCCAATGTGGGGCTTGAACTCACAAACTGCATGATCATGACTTGAGCCGAAGTTGGACACCTAACTGATTGAACCACCCAGGTGTCACGCCCCCATTCTTTATCCTTTATTCTTTAACAATGATAAAGGATCATCCTTGATATCTGATCATGTCCCCCCACCCCCGCCCTTCACTGTTGCCCTGATGGTTCCTGATCACACTGGACTGTCTTCAGCAAAAAATGCTGTTAAATTGGTTTAGCCAGGATTCTCCTTACCCTTGATATTTTCTCTTGATAATTCCCTATCCACTGACCCTTACTCTACTCCTTAGCTGTAAATTTCTACTTGTCCCTTATATACCAGGGTCTCTTTTCATCTATTGTGATAGTCCTAAATAAAATCTGTGGGGGTTTTTTTCTGCTTTTATGGTGCAGTTCTAGCTTTTCTTTGATACCTGTCTGGCTGTTAGAAATTATATTCAATTTCTAATGTTTAAATGTATGAGCTCCATAAACATATACACATATGTACATACATCTAATTTTAAGAGGTACACAATCAAGAGCACGCTTGTATCTAACAGCAGTGCACGATAACAATATTAGGGCTGCAATTGATCTCTGCCCTCTCAAGAATCTCCAGACATTTCCAAACATCTAAACACATGACTTGTAAGTAATAGATTTTGACAACCAAGCTCAAAATAGTTGATACCCAATGGCAAAGCCATGCATACTTTTGTGTTTTAAGAAGGTAGAGCCACGGTGGGGAAGGGTCTGCTGGAGCATGGAGCCCCATAAGTGGTGCATAGTGCCTGGTTCTCCCATCCAGAGGGGACTGAGTAAGCCCTTCCATCTGCTGACCTTCTCTCCCTCGAGATTTTGACAATGAGTGAAATTAAGAGAAAGGATTTTAATGGCTCTTAAAGGAAGAATATCTCTTAAAAATCATCTATCCTAAGTTCATTCCCCAGTACAGAAATTTTCCTTTTCTCTTCTTCATTACTTTCTCCTTCTCCAATACATCTTTACTCTGCAATACATTCTCACAAGATTCATATGAGATTTAAAGAAAAAAAAAGGAAACTTGGTCCAAAAATATATACCAGGCTCTTCATTATCCATTTAATTGGTTTATGTCTCATCCCATTTCATCTCTTTAAGGGAAAGAAATTTAAGGGGCACCTGGGTGGCTCAGTTGGTTAACCATCCAACTCTTGATTTCAGCTCAGGTCATGACCTCATGGTTCATGAGTTCAAGCCCCACATTGGGCTCTGCACTTATAGTGTGAAGCCTGCTTGAGATTCTCTCTATTTCCCTCTGTCTCTATCCATCCCCTCCTCTCTTTTTCTCTCTCTCTGTCTCTCTCTTGTGCTCAAAAAATAAATACATTTAATTTTTTTAAAAGGAAGAAATTTAAAATAGAAACTTAGGGTAAAAATACAACATTTAGCCTCAAGATATTTATGATTTTTCCTGGACATCTAATTATCTAAAAACACAATTTTTAAAGTTCTATTGCAAAGTGGGTAGCAATTGATGAATCTGATAATTCTTGGTTTAGTCTTTGTGATGATTTGGAAAAACCTTCCAGGAAGATTGAATATCCTGATTGGTGAGGTCATATTGACATGGTCTCAAGCACTATTATCCCTACTAATGAAAATATACTACAATTCAAGTATGGTGCCATATAAAGGAAAAAATAAATTGTGTATGTATGTATACATAATTTTTTTCCTTGCTCAGATGTTGCCTCTTCCGAAGAGCCTTTAATAAACTATAAAGTAGCATTCCCAAATGCTCCCTGTATCCTACTTTTTTTTTTTTTTTTAACACTATCTATCCACCAGCTGGCACATCATATAATGGTCATTATCTGTCTCCCTCATGCATTTAAGATCTGTTGCAGCAAAAGACTTGCTCAGCTGCAGTCACCACTTTTTATTTTTATTTTATTATATATTTTTAGTGCCTACAATAGAGCCCGGATGTAGAAGGCACCCAGCAAACATTGTTATATAAAAGCAACCCATTATAATATTTTGAGAAAACATCCTGGTCATTTTTAATAGTACGTATGGTTTGCCGTAAATACAAGTGAGTGAACTTGGAAAAGATAGTTTTGAAAAACTATAGGAAGTGTTCAGTATTATTGTCTTATGACAATATATAGGCACTTGAGTATTTTCACTATTTTAGTAAAATACATTTACATTTAGTACTTAAATACATTCATCTGTGGGAGCATTCTATTTCCACCTAAGAAAATGAAGTCTAGTGGTAAAGGAAAATAACTGACTACTCTGACTTTTTCAAATGCATGCCATTTAGTCCTGAATTCCATTATCAGGGTATTAGTCAGCTAGGACTGCTGTAACAACATACCACAGATTGTGTGGTTTACACAACAGAAAATTAATTTTCTCATAGTTCTGGAATTTAACACCCAAGGTCAAGGTGCTGGTGGGGTCCTCCTTAGGCCTCTCATGTAGGCTTGCAAATGGCCATCTTTTCCCATGGCCTTTTCTTTGTCCACAGGCCCCCCGAGTTCTCCTTATTAGGACACCTGCCATATTGGATAAAGGTCCCACATTTATGACTGCATTTAATAGGTTAAATTAACTCATTAAAGGTCTCATCCCCAAATACAGTCACATTGTGAGGGTTAGCGCTTCAACATATGAATCTGGGACGGACACAATCAATTCTCTGGAAACCTAGAATTGTAGTGTTGTCAAAGTGGACAAATACGTCTTTTTAAATGAGAAATTGGTATGAAATATTTAAATTGCCTCAAAGGTGTTAAAAAATGAAACATAGAAAACATTTTCTGCCTACATTTTTTTTGTAAATACGCAATAACATTAGTACCAATTATACTAATTTGTCAATTAAATTAAACTTGACATTATAACCTGTTAATCTGAATTAGCTAGAACATTTTATATTTCGGTTTCTTTACCAAATATCCATTTAAATAATGTTTCCCTGGAACTTCACAATTTTATTCTCAAATCCATTAAAATATGAAAAGATTCCTTCATCTAGTTAATTAACACATTTGTTACCTCATATATTTGTTTTGTTTTTGTGAACATTAAAGCTCTTAGCAAACTTCTATTACACAATTTGGTGTTAACTATAATCACCGTGTTTTACATTAGAAACTCATATTTTATTCATCCCATAGTTGAAAATTTATAATCTTTCCAACATCCTTATTTTCTCCGCCTACAGCCCTTGGCAACCACTTTTCTACTCCCTGTTTCTATGATTTTGAATACTATACGGTGTTTGTCTTTCTCTGTCTTGCTTATTTCACTTAGCATAATATCCATCCATGTTGTTACAAATGGCAGGCTTTTCTTGTTTCTTGTGGCTGAATAATATAACATTGTGTGTGTGTGTGTGTGTGTGTGTGTGTGTGTGTGTGTGTGTATCACATCTTCATCCATTCATCTCTTGATGGACACTTAGGTCCCATAAGATATGCTTCCATATCTTGTCTATTGTGAATAATGCTGCAATGAATGTGGGCATGCAGATATCTATTTGATATTCTGTTTTCATTTCATTTGGGTATATGCCTAGAAGTGAGATTTCTAGATAACATGATAGTTTTAATTTTTTGAGGCAACTCCATACGGTTTTCCATAGTGGCTACACCAACTCACATTCCCACCAACAGTGCACAAGTATTCACACTTTCTCTCCACATCCATACCAGTATTTCTTATCTCTTGTCTTTTTGGTAGCCATTCTTACAGATAAGATGATACCTTGTGGTTTCGATTTACATTTCCCTGATAATTTGTGATGTTCAGCACCTTTTCACCTACCTGTTGGCCATTCGTATGTCTTTGGAAAAACGTCTTCCATTCCTCTGCCCATTCATTTTGTATTCAGATTGTTTTTGTTTTTCTGGGTTTTTTGTTTGTTTTTTACTATTGAGTTGTGTGAGACTTTTATTATTTTAAATATTAACCTATTATCAGATGGATAGTTCGCAAAATTTTTCCCATTCCGTAGGTTGCCTTTGTATTTTGTTCATGATTTCCCTCACTATGCAGAGGTTTTTAGTTTGATATAGTCCCACTTGTTTGGGTTTGCTTTTGGTGTCAGACTCAAAATATTGCCAAGACCAATGTCAAGGAGCATACTGCTTATGTTTCTTCTAGGGGTTATACTGTTTCTGATCTTATGTTCAAGTCTTTAATTCATTTTGAGTTGGTTTTTTTTTTTTGTGTGTGTGTATAATGTAAGACAGGGATCCAGTTTCATTATTTTTTTATGTGGTTGTTTAGTTTTTCCAACACTATTGATGGAAGAGATGGTCCTTTCCCCACTGTATGTTGTTGGATTCTTTGTAATAAGCCTATTGACCAAATATGCATGGGTTTTATTTCTAGGCTTTTTATTCTGTCCCATTGATTGATGTGTCTGTTTTATGCCAATACTCACTGTTCTGATTACTACAGCTTTGTAATACACTTTTTAAATCAAGAAATGTGATGCATCCAGCTTTTTTCTTCTTTCTCAAGATTGCTTTGACTATTTCTGAGTCTTTTGTGGTTTCATACAAACTTTAGGATCATTTGGTCTGGTTCTGTGAAAATGTCATTTGGTTTATGATGGGGATTGCATTGGATATGTATATCGCTTTGGGTATTATTGACATTTTAACAATATTCTACCAATCCATGAGCGTAGAAATTCTTCCACTTATTTTCAGTTTCTTCATCAATGTTTTCTCTGTTTATATGTATTGGTCTTTTATTTCCTTTGTAAATTTATACTTAGGTATTTTCTTTTGATGCCATTATAAATAGAATGTTTTTTCTCAATTTCTTTCTGATAGTAGCATTTAGAAATGCAACAGATTTTTGTTTATTGATTTTTGTATTCTGCAACTTAATTGAATTTTATGTTGGCTATTAGTTCTAACAATTTTTTGGTGGAGTCTAAAGTTTTCTATATATAATATCATGTCATCACAAATAGAGACACTTTTACTACTTGCTTGACAATTTGGAAAACTTTTATTTCTTTTTTCTTTCCTAATCAGTCTGGCTAGACATCTGGTACTATAGTAAAAGTGGCAAGAGTAAGCATCTTTTTCTTGTTCATGATCTTAGGAGGAAAGTTTTTAGCTTTTCACCACGGAGTATGATGTTGAGGTATGTTCCCTCTATACTCAGTTCTTGAGAATTTTACTCTGAATGGATGATGATTTTTTTTAAATACTTTTTCTGTATCTATTTAGATGATCATATGATTTTTATCCTTCATTTTGTTTCAATTTATTGAATACCATTGACCAAATGAGATTTTTTACTTATCTGAATATGTTGTGATTTGCTAATACGTACTTCTTATTTTGTTTAATTTTCTATATTTTATTGGTTAAAGTAGCTAACATTTTATGTTGTGATAATTGCATTTCAACTTATATATTATTTCAATCACATTTTTATTTTATAGTTTACTGTTTTCTACCTTTGCCTTTGATCGTTTCCCAATCCTCCATATGTTGTAGCTCTCTTTGTTTTTTTTTTCCTTTGCTAAATATTTAAATCCATGCATTAAAAAACATTTTAATTAACCTTTTTAATATTACGACAATTAGTCTTTATTTAGCTTTATATTCTACTAGCACTGATCTATAGTGTTTTATTTATTTAGTTATTTAAAGTTTATTTTACTCATTTGAGAGAGAGACAGAGAGAGAGAGTGAGAGTGAGCGAGCAGGGAAGCAGCAGAGAGAGAGAGGGAGAGAGAGAGAATCGCAAGCAGGCTCCTCATTATCAGCTCAGAGCTCCATGTGGGGCTTGAACCTAGGAAAAAATAGATCATGACCTGAACTGAAATCAAGAGTCAGATATTTAACTGACTGAGCCACCCAGTCGTCCCTGATCTATAGTGTTTTAATTACATGTGTGTGCACACACGTGTATGTATTCTGATATTCTTAATTTGATCCATAAATTATTAATATGGTTTTAAGTGCTATCATATAATAACTTAAGTTGCATTTCCTTTATCTGATTGTTATTGACATTTTATTTTAGTGTAAACAGTTACATAGCATATTTCTACATTCTAGGAACTTGTTGAAATTGTGCCTTGAGACTACATATGATCTGTTTTTCTCTCTCTTCCTTGAACACTTACAGATTGGTTATACCTTTTGGGGGTATGTTTAGTCCTTTATTAGGATACTTTTCTCTATGCAGATTAAGCTACTATAGATGGAAGATATCTTGGTTCTCATTTTTCCTTATCTCACCATCTTATTTAGCTTACCTGTTTGACCTCTTCTTTCTCTCTATAAATCACCTAGACATTCATGCATAAATTAATAATGAAATGTGTTCTTCTAATGACCATCAATATCTATACCTGAGGCAAGTGGAGGGGAGGAAGTGAGTTGCAAAACAGGACAATTCCTACCTCAATATTATGAATAAAAACTAATATAATTTTACACACTGATATCTTTAACTAGGATGGTTTTTCCTGGTGCTAGTTGTTCTAAAACTGTAGAATTGCCTAATCTGCATAAAATTTTATGATTTCTGGATTTATATACATAAAAATTACTTCTTTTTCCTAATCCTTGGTTAAGTACTAGTTGTTCTCCGTTTATGGGTAGTAGGCTGGAAGGAAAAAATGTTGGCAAGAGACAGCTGTTTTATGATACTTATTTCCAGATCTACAGATATTTAGTGATATTGAGTCCATTATTTGGTGGACATATTTAGGTTATTGTGCTGACAAACTCAAAATTAATGAGTCTTTTTTTAATTAAAAACATTTAGGGTTCATCTAACATTCCTCACACACATTGAACTCCGATGCAGTTAACATATCCTTTGCAGAGACAATTTTACACAAGTTGAGTTTTCCTTTACGATATGGACATTCTAGATTGAAAAGGCAGCTATGTTTTCTTTTTTCTCATTTAAAAGAATCTTTTCACACAACACAGTCCCTGAAGTAGAGGGTGTGATTTTCACAAGCTTTGTGGTAACCATGAAAGTTATAACCGAGAAACTAAGTTTATGTCATAAAAACTGATCTATAAAACATGTTGTTTTCAGATTAGTGACATTAGCTGAGAAAACGTAGAAAAATGCTACTGAAAATTAATGCTTCATTTATTTAACTGTGACCAGATACTGAATAAATTGCCAATGTAGTTTTATCAAATATAAACCCCATACTACAAAATTTACAAAAATAAAATTTACACAACTACTTTAGTAAAAGATGTTTTTGTTTACATTATGGAAAGAGAGATATGTTTCAAAAAGTGCTAAGTAACGGAAACATAGAAATCATAAAATTTTCATAATTCCATTTGACTAACCTTAAAAATAAAACAAAAATTCAAAAGTAAAAGTAAACATTCCATTTAGGAAATAAAAGAAAACCTCACACATTTCTTCCCACAATATTTGCTCCTATATCAGCATTCAGTGCTCAGATCTTTCTTGTGGTTATTGTTGCCTCTTTTTAATTCACAGTTATTTTTCTCAAGACTATTTTGTCTTCACATTTTGGAGCTGATACTTTTTGAAATCAGTAACAAAAGATAAAGTTACACCGCATCCAGTTTTAACATTAATAAGCCTGAAGTCTGTAAACAATTAACATGTGTTAATTACTCATCAAAGCAAACAATGTGAATTAATGCTAGCGAAGTGAACTCAATTACAATTATTTGCAAGATATTTTGGGAGTAAAATATCTGGGTTAATTTTGTTAATTTCATTGCTTTACTGTTGCAAAGATCAAAGATGGTTGCAAACTCTGATGCTTGTAATTTTAAAACAGAAATTACCTGACAATTTTTGGTAACTATAATTATCAGTGGGTGAGATATAGCCTGAATGTAACCATGAATCTGTGACCCTAAAATACTCCGATACCTGAATTTTGTTATGAACTAAATTAGCAAGATGTGAGATAGCTTTGGATTTATATGCAATCACATAAAAGCTTTGAGTAAGAATGAAAATACAGAAATCATTTACTTCTGCGCTTAAAACCAAATAGCCACTGGTATGGATTTTGGAGGAATATGGTTCAATAAGGAGAATATTAGATTTATAATTAAACAGTTCACTTCTCTTTCTATGAAGTAACTATGGGGTGGGGCACACATGAAATTATTTCTGTCTGTTTCAGGTACCCATTGATACTAAATATATTTCCTCTAACTTATGGGAATTACATGATAATCATAAAAAAATAGAGTGAAAGCATTTGGCACTTTGAAAATAACTTGTGCTCTTATTCCTTCCAAAATTGAGAATTATATTACAAATGGGACCCATCTGTCTTTCACAGCATCTCCTAATTGACCACTGTTTCCTCAAGGGGCCTAATGACCAAAATAGCACCCTGTAGAAACAGACATCCATGGTTCACATCTCAGCCTTAAAAATATATATACTCAATTGCTCCTTGTTGTTGTTTTAATATTAGGCATTCACATATATTTTAATGAAGGAAAGTTAACATGAGTGACGGTGTGTGAAGATAAACAGTTTCTATCCAAGTGGACCCTAGATGATATTGTTAATTTGTTTAAAAATAATCATATTTTGTAATGTGCCCTGCCAGTTTTCAGGCGATGGGTGACTTTTACATCAACATTTCTTACATCATTCATTGGTTGACTTTGGGGAGACTCTAGGCAGTTAAGGACACAGGATTCAGCATGCAAATCGGCCATGGGGTAAGTGATAGGTTGGGAAAGATTATTTGACAACTTGAGGTTCCATTTTTCTAACCAACTGTACGAATAAATAAATAGTATTTTCCATATGGGAACATTGAGCATTTCATAAGGTAATCCTTGAGTTATGCTCAGCAAGGGACTACCATATAAACAGCTTTTATGATGTTAGTTTTTATTTATTTTTGACTCACTGTCACACTAACGTAGAAACACAGTTCTGTATACATAACAAACTTTAGACTATTAACTTGTTTTCATATGAAGTGTGAAACACCATTTTTATTTTATTTATTTAAAATATTTTTTTACATTTATTTATTTTTGAGAGACAGAGCATGAACGAACAGTGAGTGGAGGAGCAGAGAGAGAAAGAGACACAGAATCTGAAGCAGGCTCCAGGCTCTGAGCTAGCGGTCTGCACAGAGCCTGACGCGGGGCCCGAACCCACGAACTGTGAGATCATGACCTGAGCTGAAGTCGGGCGCTCAACCGACTGAGCCCCACAGGAGCCCCGAAACACCATTTTTAAAAAGGAGATAATGCAATTTAAATTTGGAGTTTGTTAGGAGTTGAATCGTATCACCCTGAAATTCATAGAGTGAGGTTCTAACTCTCAGTACCTCAGAATATGACCTTATTTGGAAATATGCAATTGCAGGTATAATGTAGATGAGGCTTCCTGTGGTAGAGACAGTCCTGCTCCAAAATGAAGAGGGGCCTTCCAAGAAGGGGAAGTGTGAACACAGACCTTCACACAGGGAGAATGCCCTGACAGCACTCAGACGACACCCACTTTGCCAGCGACTTTATCTCAGACTTCTAGACTCCAGAGCTGTAAGACAATAAATTAGTGTTTTAAGTCACCCAATTTGTAATACATTGTTATGACGGCCATCCCAAACTCATATAGGGTTAGATAATCTAGGAGGCTAATCTTTGCAGTCTTTCTGATTATGAAAAATATGAATGGTGTAAGCAGTAAGCATATGGGTGTCTTAGTATTCTCAATAGGAAAAACATTTCTAATCTATGATTTATGAATCTACGAGAATCATCTTCCTTTGCTGAATGAAAAATTCTTGAGGAAATGTACACGCACCAGTGAGGAAGGAAGCATTTTCACCAGATGAACTGATTAATGGTCTCACCCACCATACAGCTGTAGCACCATCACACGCACAAGCGAAATAAGTTAGTTGCACAAAGATTGATCAACTTACTTTTGAACCAACATGTAATTGGAGAATATGATACAGTAACTTACAGTGATTCTTACAATGTTGACCCAAGGAATTACAAGGGAGGAAACATAATAAGTACCTGGAAGTTTATCTTAAAAAAGTAATGACTGTTTTCCAGGTATTACCATGAAAATAAGATGGCAGGGGAGAACTGCTTAATATACTTCAATTTTATTAATATATTTTGATCAAAATAAACATTTATGCTCCACAGATGAATCTATCATCAAACGTTGGTAATCACTTAACAGTTTAAGGGTCTTGCTTCAAAACTAAAAGTTGTATTTTATAATTAGAATGCCATGAAATTCAGTCTTTTAAATGGAATAGTTATGGTTTTATTTTGGTTTTTGTGTATTCCCAGAGTTGTGGGAGGGGAATTCAAAACAATTTCATCATCTTAAAGGGAAACCTTGTAGCCATTAACATTTTATCCTCATATATCTTTCCACTGGTTCTCTGGCAACCAATGATCTGCGTTCTTTCTTATTATTCATAAAATCTATTCTATGACTTTTCTGAATCTTCCATATAAATAAAATCATACAATGGCTGATCTTTTGTGAGTGACTTTTACTTAGCAAAATGTTTTCATATTTTCATCCATGTTGTACCAAATATACCATCAATTCATTATGTCTGCTCAAAATGATATTCCATTATACAGATATATATTTTACTTATTATAAAATTTTAAAAAATGTTTATTTATTGTGAGAGAAAGAGAGAGCACATGCGTGTGAGTGGGGGAGGGGGCAGAGAGAGAGAGAGAGAGTGAGAGAGAAAGAGAATTCCAACCAGGCTCTGTGCTGACAACACTGGGCTTAAAGTCACGAAAGTGAGGTAATGACCTGAGCTGAAATCAAGAGTCTGATGCTTGATCTACTGAGCCACCCAGGTGCCCCACTCATTATAAATTGATGAACATGTGAATTGTTTGTTTATGGTTAATGTAAATAATGCCTCTATGAACACTCATGTGCAAATTTTTGTGTAGACATAATTTCACTGTTCTTGGTTATATACGTAGGAATGGAATTGCTATGGTTATATGGTAACTATATTTAACATTTTGAGGAATTGCCAGTGTTTTCTAAACTGGCTACACAATTTTGAATTCCCAGTAACAAATTATGAGGGTTCCATTTCTTCATTCCTTAAAACTTTTTAACATTTATTTATTTTTGAGAGACAGAGCACGAATGGGAGAGGGGCACTGAGAGAGGGAGACACAGAATCCGAAGCAGGCTCCACGCTCTGAGCTGTCAGCACAGAGTCCAAAGTGGGGCTCGAATCCACAAACCATAAGATCATGACCCATGAGATCATGGCTCATGCTGAAGTCAGACACCTAACTGACTGAGCCACCCAGGCCCCCCTCTACTTCTCCATTACTTAACCAGCCCTTGTTATATCCATCTTGGTTGGTGTCAAGTGATATCTCATGGTTTTGATTTCCATTTCCTTAATGATTAATCTATCTTTCCAAGTGCTTATTGACCAAATGCTTATCTTCTTGAAGAAATGTTTATTCAAATTATTTGTCCAAATTTTAAATAAATTGTTTTTTCTTCTTGAGTTATAAAAGTTCTTTGAAAATTCTGGATACAAGTTCCCTGCCTTGCATGTAATTTTCAAATATTTTCTCCCATTCCATGGATTGTACTTTCTTGATGATGTCCTTTGAAGGATGATTTTTCTTTTTTAACTTTAATGAGGCCCATTTTATCTCTTTTTTATTTTGTTGAATATGTTTTTGGCTTCAAATGTATCCCAGATCACAGAAATCTACTGCTATATATTCTCCTAAGAGTTGTCCCAAAGCCATTTATTGAAAAAGCTATTTCTTCCACATTGAATTGTCATGACCCTTGATGAAATGTAACTATTGATAAAATTAACCCTTGATGAAATGAGTCGGCCATATATTATTAGTATTTATTTCTGAATTATTAATATTTTGCATTGATCTATATCCAGCTTCAGTCCATTTCAGAAAGTTTTTGTGGATTTCATAAGATCTCCATGTAAAAGATCATGTCATCTGCAGCACTAATTTTACTTTTTCCATTGCAGTCTGGATGTCCTTTTGTTCTTTTGCTTGACTAGCTCTTTTGGCTAGAACCTCCAGCTCAAGGTTGAAAGGAAGTGGTAAAAGCAGTGATCCTTATTTTGTTCCTGATCTTAAGGGGGAAAGTTTTCAACTTTACACCTTTAAGTATGATGTTAGCTATGGGTATTGTATAAATGCCTTTCATCAATCTGAGAAGTTTCCCTTTTTATCCTTGTTGGAATGTTTTATCATGAAAGGGTGTTGGATATTTTTTGAGTGGTTTTTCTTCATCTAATGAGTAGAATATATGGGGTTTTGTGTCCTTTATGCTATTCATATGATATATTAGATTGGCTATTATTTTTTTTAATGTTCAGTCTTGTCTCCTTGAGATCCCACTTAGACATGGTGTGTAATACCTATACCTATATGCTGCTGGGTTTGGTTGACTTGTATTTTCCTAAGGATTTTTTCTTCGTGTCTTAAGGTATAAAGTTGTTTTACTGCTTTCAGATTCACTATTTAAAATGTAGTCATTCATAGCTATCTATGTTCTTTCTAAGCATTGCTTTAGTTTCATCTCATGATCTTTGGTTTGTTATGTTTTTTTTGTTTATTTATTTACAATTACCTAAAGCATTTTCTAACTTCCCTCGTGACTTCCTTTTGGTCCATTGGATATTAAGAATAGTGTCATTAAAGGTGCCTGGGTGGTTGAGCTTCCGACTTCAGCTCAGGTCATGATCTCATGGTTTGTAAGTTTGGCCCTGCATCGGGCTCTGTGCTAACAGCTCAGAGCCTGGAGCCTGCTTTGGATTCTGTGTCTTCCTCTCTGTCTGCCCTTCTCCCACTCATGCTGTGTCTCTCTATCTCTCAAAAATAAATAAACATTAACATTTTTTAAAATAAGAACAGTGCTGTTAAATTTCCACATCTTTTTGAATTTTTCTTATTAAAAATAATTTTTTTGTAGTAAGGGACATATATTGTATGACTTAAATCATTTTGCATATAGTGGGACTTGTTTAAAAGAGAAGGAGGGCAGAGGAGTATAGAACCAATGACGATGGTGTTTGAACCCAGGTCTATCATATTCCAGAGCTTTTACTCCTAACCAGTATGTTACCTTGTCTCTTAGCTCAGGTATCTATTGAATATCATATTTCTATCCTTCTCTTACTTCTGTAGTATATAGCAGAATAATGTTTTCTTTTTATTTTACTTCACCCACCCCTTAATTGATTCTCTGTGTACCAGGCCTGAATTTGAATAAACTACTGCACTGTTTAAAACACATGTGATCAAGTCAAATCATTACTTAACTACTAATTTCCTCTTTGGCCCCAAACCTCTGAAACACTCTCCTTCCTTAATGTTACTCAACTATTCTAGTTCCCTGAATACATCAAGTGCTTCCTTGACTCTATTCCAATGCCTGCAACAGTCCACTTTTCCACCACCCGGGTACCGCCATCTAATTCTTCAGCCACAGAGCCCAACATCATTGATTTTCAAAAGCTTTTCTTTATCTAAGAAACCCTTGACAGGTGCCAGTTTTTTCACAGATCCTAAGTCAGCAGCATCTAGCAATCTTGATCCAGAACACACATTAAGGTCACATAAGGTATTACATGGAGAATAGCTGTCAGGCATCGGGGATGATTCATAGTATTTTTTCAGTATGGGAAACAATTAGGAACTAGAGCTGAAATCCTTAAATTCACCAGGCCTCCTCAGAAGTAATTTAGTTTTTGTTGAGCTCAGATTTCACAGTGTTTGACCATACCATAACATCAAATAAGGGATTAAAACAAAGTTAAAAGGAGAAAAAGAGAGTCATGACTGCTCCATCATTATGGGTAGTTTATTCTAGGCTTCCTTATTTCAACATAATGGCTTATGCTAATTGAGCGCTCTTGACACCTGAGATTTTGGAATAAGTCTGTTCATTCACTAGGTGGTGGAGATAAAGGATAAGATGATTTGGCTTTCTCATCTCCTTGTTCCCCACTCATCACTCAACAGTTCAAAAGTGTGGTCAAGAGTTACCACTGTAACTCCAATAGGCTTGTGTGTCCTCTAGTGAAATGTCAAATACCCAAGTACTAGTACTGCGTACTCGATTGCAGCCAGGCCCCTCATACTGTCATTGGGAAGTAAGTCATGACAAGATGGATTATATCCTTGCAAAGCCCCTTGCCTCTAAATTTGTCATAGAAATACATTTTTCATTTATGATTTTTTTGATCTCAGATGGGAATAATTCTATAGCTATCCAGCAAATTTTTGAAGTTATTTCCAGGTAATGGGCCATGTGTAGTCATTTCAAAGACAAATCTCAAAAAAAAATCTTACTAAAGGTCATTATGGAGAATCATATTATTGAATCATGTTTTTCCAGGGCCACAATTATAAGTATGTACTAATCACACCTCTTCTTTATAGGGCTCCCAAAAGAGCAATAAATGAGGAAATACAGCTACCAGACTCGTGTTAAAATTCCCAGAGCCATACTTGATGGGAAACTAGGCTTTGATATCAACTAAGGTTGAAAAACTAAGGAAACCTTTTTTCACCCCAATCATAATCTTAAAATAAACTAGTCACTGGAGGGAAAGTTTCAGTGGGTTAACACTGGGGATCTAGTATTAATATCTGAAGCACACTGTATTTGTAAAAGGGACTCTAATGTATTGAACTGTGCCCCCTCCACCCCAGAAGGTGATGAAGTCCTACCCCCTTAGTCCCTGTGAATGAGGACTTTTATGGAAATAGAGTCTTTGCAGATGATCAAGTTAAGACTAGGGCGGGGCCCTAATCCAATATGGCTCTGTCCTTAGTCAAAGGGAAGTTCAGAACAGAGGCAGAATCACAGGGGGAATGTCTTGTGAAGGTTGAAATGACGCTGCATAACCTAAAAAAATGCCAAAAATTGCTAGCAAACCACCAGAAGCTGAAAGGGAGACATGGAACAGATTTTTCCTCATAGCCTTCAGAAAGACTCAACACTGTAGTCACTTTGATTTAGCCACCCAGTTTATGATACTCTGGTATAACATCCTTAGCCAACTAATACAGGGTTTATCCTAGTTTTTAATGAATATATTGACCTATTAATGGATAATACTTGACTAAAATATGTAAATATGTGTGATTGCCTATTTTAGGTTAAATAATTCAAGTTCAAAATTATGAAGGGGTTCCATGACAGATATATGCTATTCGCATTGAACGTATATGATAAATCAGAATAAAATAAATTCTTCTTGATGATCTGAACATATATTATATAGAAAAAATTTTCCTTTACAACATTTTAATTATTTAGATTCATTTTAGGGTATACTAGTTCAATACGTTATACCTTTGAGTCAAATCAAAATAGGCATAATAAAAGTGACAACAAATATGAATAGCAAATATTCTATTTGCCCACAGCATAAGAAAATCCAAATAGAGTGAAACACAGAAAAAAGTAATATGAAAACTTGTTACCCTGAGGTTAAAAAGTATTTGCCTAATATGTCATGCGGAATTGTTTTAAAATAGATTTATATCTTTGGTAAAGTGATTCTATAAATCTGTCATAATACGATAAACCATTTATATTCAGCAATTTAACATGTATAATATAATAGTAATAATATTTTAGGTCATTAAATTTTAAAAAATGATACATTATTTCTTCATAAATGATACTGAAAATGAATTTAATATGTTAATGTGTTCCTGTTCTTACATAAATAACCATTTACTTTTAAAGCATAGGTGTTTGAGAGACAGAAAGGAAAATGCTAGTTTAGTGAGTATAAGACTTCAGAAATAAAACTTCAATTATGCCTGGAAAGAAAAGTTCTTTTTCTATACTTCAAATTAATGAACATTAATTATATGAAGAGGAAGAAATGTAGTTATGAAATCCCTGGAAAACAGCCATTTTAAGCATTTTCCAAACTTTTTTGTAAAATCAATTCTGGTCACTAAAGGTTTATCAAATCAAGTGGCCTCATTGGAGAAGACGGGCCAACTCCTGTGTCCTGCTGGGTCCTGAAGCGTCTACTAATGAGATATCAGTGTCCTGCTCTTTCTCGGGTAACATCATATCTCCATGTCGGTAACTGTTATGGATAGTTGAATATGGTGAAAACAATCTCAACAGAGGCGTCCTGTCATCCAAAAGTAAAAGACCTCTTCAGGCAGCTCTCAGCTAGCTCTCAGGCCATTTACAGGGCTTGCAAAGCTTCCCTCATCCTCCACTTCTTTCCTCCACCTCACGGAAGAATTTAAGGATCACTCCACTTCTTTCTTTTCTACAGAATGGACTCTGTGTTATCATCTTGTCACCCTGTGGTTAGCGACCATATGCCACACTATGGCCCCTCAGAGGAACTGTAATGTTGACCTCTTCTGTATTCATTTCCCCAAATCTTCCTGCAGCACCCACATCTTCTTCCTTGAAGCCAAATGTGTAGTCACAGAGGTCTTCTGCTCTGAGAGTCTCACTAATGGCTACCTTCTTTCTTCTTTTTTGCTCCAATTTTCTCTGATCTTTTCAACAACAGAAGTTTCCTTTATCTGATTTGGGGGAAGTGATAGTTCAAGACGTGACATATGTTTAGTAGTAAAATTCCCAGATTTCTCCCTTCTGTTAACATCTACCATTCTGCTATAATACTTTTCTAAGCAGAGGTGGCTAATATCACATGCCTAGGCTAGGGACATTTTCAGAACAAACTATGATAAACCATGGAAAATTGTTACTCTAAATAAAATAATTTTTCCATAAAATGTGCAGTTATTTTCAGGATCTGTAAACTGAACCCATCTAATTCATTGAAGTGAAAAACAAAGACTTTAAACACAACACCTTGACTCTTCAGTTTCTTGACTTTTTATGTTCAATGATATTTTCTCCATATTGCCAACCCATTTAAAATCACACCCTAGGGCTTATAATTCCCCAAACTTCTATTCTTCTCGGTAAAATAACTCAGAAACTTAAATTTATATCTGAAGTGTCTTTGTTCTGTTTTGCTTGCTTAGTTACCCTCCACACATTTTAAAATTTATTGAGGCATCAAAACATATCCATCATTACACTGAATGCTCTCTAATTAAAATCTAAATTAAAATAGTTTTTCAAATGGATTAAAAAACAATGCTCAAGTCCATTCATGTAAAATACAGAGCTAATCCAACCTGGGAAAGAAAGTATTTATACAAAATCATGGGCAAAAATATGAAGTCAACTGAAAGAAATAAACAGGAATAATTTTTAATCACAAAGGTAGAATTTTAGTGAAAAAATTAAACAGTCTAAAAGAGAAACTTCATAGGGTTAAAATATATAATTAAAAAAATAAGTAAGACACAGATAGATATCAAAAAACCAGCATTTAAATTATAGTGAAAAAATTACAGAATAGAAGTAATACTATTCAGAGCTGTTTTTGGCTCAAAAGGGGGTGGATGTATCAAAATAAAAATGGTAAGAACTAATAAAATTAAAGTTGAATTAACATAAGAGAAGTTTGAAATGATTAAATATCTCCTGGGGCACCTGGGTGGCTCAGTCAGTTAAGCGTCAGACTTCAGCTCAGATCATGATGATGGTTTGTGGGTTCAGGCCCCCCATCTGGCTGTGTGCTAACAGCTCAGAGCCTAGAGCCTGCTTCAGATTCTGTGTCTCCCTCTCTCTCTGCCCCTTTCCCGTTCATGCTCTGTTTCTCTCTGTCTCAATAATAAATATACAAAAAAAAAAAAAAAATCTCCTCTTAGCCTTGGATAACTGAACATTCCAATTTTAGTAATGACTTTCAACCTATAGCTTTATAAAATTGCTGAAAGTTCCCATACAACTCTTAAGATAGGAATAAAGTGAACTACTAATTGTAGTAGGAATTTTAATAACGATGAGTAATTGTTAACCAAAATATAAAATATTAAAATATGCCCATGAAAGTCAAGAATTAAAGGACAACTGTTACTGCAATCATTAATGAGCATTCTCAAGATAATACAGTCAGTGGAATAAACGTAATAAAATCAAAATGAGTATAAAAAAGTTACAAAATACCTCTAACATTGGAAGAATAAGCAATGGCAGTATTAAAAATAATACAATTGATAAAGCATTTAGAGTAGATAAAAGATGAATATTCCAAAGTAAACTTTTCTTTTGTTCTGATAATATGCACCTAAATATCATAATGGACACAATCAAAATATAACTCCCTAATCAAAAATAACTCTACAGTCTTGGACATAAATAAAAAATAACTCTACAGTCTTGGATATAAATAAGATAAAAAATCCATTTTGATAAGACAAACGTATTAAAAATATTACAAAAATAAATGTATGAAATATAGTATGGAAACATGCTTGAGGTTAGGAAGATTTAATACCATAATATGTTACTTCTCCCCAAACTTATTTTTTTTACTATTTCTAAGCATTCTATTGAAGTATAAATTGGCCTAACTATAAAGGATATAAAAATACGCACACAAAAGAAGGCCCATGAAACAATCTACCTTACTCACTAAATGCAGCCTAGAAAGCAAGCAGATGGTTGTGTGATGGTGTTGTTACTACTCTGGTAGTATTTTATCAGAAGTACTCAACCTTTTGGCTTCAAGACCCATTATTCTCTTAACAGTTGAAGACTCCAAGTGCCCTTGTTTATGTGAGGCATATAAATACATGCCATATTAGAAATTAAAGCAGAAATTTAAAAAGAGTTTTTAAAAATAACTTCATTGTTAAGATGAATTGTATATTTTTAGGAAAATATTTTCTACAGTGAAAATTTAGTTTGAAGAATCACATTATTAAACATTTTTGTAACACTATAAACTATCTGGCATAATAGAAGCCTGCTGGATTTGCATAATCTTCTGTATTCAAAATATTACAATCTGGTATTTGTTTGGAATATATTTCAAGTTTATTATTTATTTTGAGACAGAGAGAGAGAGAGAGAGAGAGAGCAAGTGGGGAAGGTGCAGAGAGAGAAAGGGGGAGAGAGACTCCCATGGCAGTCTCTGCACCACCAATACAGAGCCCGATGCAGGGCTCGAATTCACAAACCACATGATGCATGACATGAGCCAAAGTCAGAAGTCAGACGCTTAACCGACTGAACCACCTAGGCCCCCCTAAACAGCTTTTTAAGGTAATTGTGAATATTTCCCATTAACACTGTAACAAAAAACCTGATTAGTTATAGTTTAAGGTTAGTTGCAATGTAGAGTATAAAATGAAATCAGAGAACATTCTGCACTATTTCCTTAAAATCTATTGATCTTACTCTGAAATTTCGCCTATGCATGATTTTGTAATATTATGCATTCACAATTGAAAAAATATTTTAATGATTCTACAGATCTCCAAATGTGGCCGCATTTCATTAAACAACATCAAGATCACGTTCATTGATCACAGTCAGTGTCATCAGAGCATTCTTTAAATGTTGAGAGCATGTCAAGCTTAAGATTGCAGATACAAGTTTTCCAAAATACTGATCTTACTTGAAAGCTCACATTAAAAAAGAGAGAGAAAAGAAAGCTCACATTTTATCATGGGCAACAAATCTGTTGTTTTTCTTGGGATGACAGGTGCATTTCATCCATTTTCAAGAAAAAGTTTGCCAAATACCCAAATCTGAATATTCAGTTTGTCTGTTAGTCATTTCTTTCAAAGTGCTTTTCCTTGATAGAACTATCATATAGAGGTGTGATGCAGAAATGCTTTGTGCCTATTTCTCCTTACATGAAATATTAAAAAGCACTGACATTTAAGAAAATTCATCAAGGTCATTAGTTGCTGAAATTAGCTTTGTGATTTTCTTCTTTCTGTGAGTATGTAGTATGGAAAATCATGACTCCTAAGATATAATTGTAACTAGGTTGTAATTGTCTTACTTTTGGCTAAAGCAGGGTTGCCTCCCATTGTTTTTACATCATCAAAACCAATGTCCATATAGAGATAAAGCAAATAATACCAATAACATTTTAGTAGTTTTATGAAACAGTCTTGATTTCCTAAATTTCTGCTGATCTAGCTATCTAAGGATAGTTACTTTTATTTTTTATTTTTCCCCCATATGCTGCTTGACCTTAGTCTTACATCATCAAACCTTGAACACTGTTAATTTTAAAAGCCTGCCTTGGGGTACCTGGTTGGCTCAGTTGGTTAAGCATCCCACTTCAGCTTAGGTCATTATGGCCCGGTTTGTGAGTTCAAGCCCAGCATTAGGCTCTCTGTGCTAACAGCTCGGAGCCTAGAACCTGCTTCAGATTCGGTGTCTACCTCTCTCTCTGCCCCTCCCCTGATTGTGCTCTGTCTCTCAAAATAAAATATTGTTTAAAAAAATAAAAATAAATAAAAGCCTACCTTTTCAACAATATTCCAAAGCAACTATGAAATGCTCAGTCTGGTTTCCAACTATAAGTGGGTCAAAGGGAGAACATGCCAGACTTAACTGAAATTCCTCAAGTATAGTGTGTGGCTGTAATACCCCAACTATGGGGCAGAGAGCAGTCCCTTCACTCTCTGGATGCCGTGTTCAAAAACAGTATCTTGAACACAATGGCAGGTGAAGCTGAGTATCTTTAGCAACAGGTAGCATAACACAAGGCATTCTAGCTTTCTGCTGATGTGAGGGAGTACACAGTACTTTAGTAGGCAATCAACGGTGACATATTTCTGACATAATATACATACTAGACTGTTCCTAGAGAAATTGCCTTTATCATATTTTGAGCTATTATAATCTTATACCTATTCATTGAACTGTCTCAAGGATAATGGCCAACTTGCTTAATCACTTTAACCCCCAGTCCGCTACCTAAAAATTAGGACCATGACACCAAATTATTCCATGGTAGTGCCCGATATTAATAAGTATATGATCCAAATGATTTTTATATCAAGGAACATCATTTTTGGAATAGTTTTAAAACAGAATGTTGTTACCAAATTTTAATATATCTCAAGATATAATCTTCATTTTAACATATTTCAAAAAACAAATATACTGCAAATACATTTTGTGAAGAAAAGCTACTTCACCATATGTTCACTTAGTTCATTGAACTTAAGCACCAAACTGGCTATTATAATCTCTTTCCTATTTAACCTACAAGAAACATATTCATTAATGACTAAGAATATATCCTTCAATTTTGTTAAAATTTATACCTTAGGCGAGTATATCTTTCTTGAATCCCTGTTATCTTGAAAACAACTCCTTTTAATTATTTTTTTGGTATAAATTAACTCGTCCTTATTTTGCAAGTGGCTAATTTTAAATGCTTTAAGCTGATTAAATATTTTTTATTCCTTTTGCTGTATAATTATCATATATTTTCCATTTTTCTTCCTCTGCATGAAAAGCAACTAGGATATTATTCTATAATATACACTTCCTTTTGCAATTTAATTTACACATTATTGTCATGTTTTAAGAGAAAACAGCAGGCTTCACAATAGCAATCGCTTCTCACAGCTACTAAAATTTTCAAATATATTTAACATTTTTGCATTCATCTGCAGGGGATCACATATTCATTTTCTTCATGTTCCTTTAAGATTTGACATTCACTTCACTTCACCCAAGGCACCAGAAATATGTCATATCCAGACATTACAAAACGTTTTTTCTTTTTTGTTTTGTCACTTAGAAGTATCCTGCCCACTCTCCCCCAAAAAAAACTTTCTGAAAAGATTTTTCCCCAAATCAAATTTAATTTCCAATGATATAAGATTAAAATGCTATTTTATAAATTACCTCCTAAAATGAATTCAAAACATTGTCATCAATAATTGTCAATATGCACTTTTTTAACCTAAATTTTTTTCTTCCCAAAAGAATCCACTTTTATGTGATTATTTTTACACTCAATCTGCCATAAATGTTTACATAATGATAAATCTAAAAGTGATATTTATAGTTATATTTTGTTTTTACGTGTATGGGCAGAATTGATATACACTGACGTGTTGGACTATTTGTTCATCCTCTCATTTATTATACTCAATGTTTCTTAGACCATGTAAAATTGCTATCTGAAAAATTAAATTATTTTGAAAGCTCTAATATTACATGGTATGCATATGCCACGTTTTATCTATCTTTTCAAGAATTGATGAACATTTCTGTTCTTGCAAGGCTTCACTATCACACGTAATACTGTAATGAATATTCCTACACATGTCTTTTCTCATGACCATGCTAGCATTTTATGGATTATATTCCCAGGAACAGAGCTATGAGGTTAAGGTTCACTAAATAATCGCAAACTGCTCTCCAAAATGGCTATAGCATTTCATGCTTTTAACATCAGTGCTGAACTCTCTATTTTGCTGTTTCTTGACAATATGCTATCTATACTTCTTTTTTAAATTCAGTTTATTTAATGTTTATTTATTTTTTGGGAGACAGAGAGACAGAGAATGTGAGCGGGACAGAGAGAGCGGGAGACACAGAATCTGAAGCAGGCTCCAGGCTCTAAGCTGTCAGCACAGAGCCTGACCTGGGGCTTGATCTCACGAACGGTGAATCGTGACCTGAGCCGAAGTCAGCTGCTTAATGGACTGAGCCATCCAGGTGCCCCTAATTCAATTTATTTAAACTAAAAAAAATAATAATAATCAAAACTTTCACCTATTTCTTTTAACCTGAACACATGCTGCTAACATCTGCTCTCTGTTTATGAAATTAAAAATTTTAATATTTCACATATAAAATAGATCATATGGTTGTCTTTCTTTATGTGGCTTATTTTGCTTAGCAAAATGTCCTCGAGGTTTATGCAACCTGGTTCATACTATTTGAAGTTGCCTTTTGATGCAGAATAACAATTTTTAAATAGTTTATATTCTTAAAATTCTACTTCATGTGATTTCCCCGTATTATTTTTATTTAGGTGAAAATGTTTGGATTTGCAATTTTCCAAATCTGAGTATTAAATAAATACAAACATCTATTAATCCATCCACTGTCCACATTCTTTTTGCCATCTACTGTCAACCACATTCTAAACGATTGTTCAGAAAACTCTGTTGCAGTCACAGGGCATCTGGGTGGCTCAGTTGGTTAAATGTCCAGCTTTGGCTCAGGTCATGATCTCATGGTTTGTGAGTTAGACATCCAAGTCTCTACTGTCAGCACTGAGCCCAATTTGGATCCTCTGTGCCTCTCTCTCTGCCCCTCCCCCGCTTGCACTCTCTCCCTCTTTCTATCTCTCTCTCAAATATAAATATTAAAAAAAAAAAACTATTGCATTCAGGATTAAGAAAATTCAGTTGCATTTGATAATTGCCTATTTCATCTGTTTTAAAAAGTATTTTTCCAGACTTTTCTTGTGATATAATACTTTGGACATAAGGCTTCAAGTCCTTTATTTGTGAAGTTTACGTAATTCTTTCGCATCTTTTTCTATATGTGGTACCTAAACCACTTTTTCAGAGTACTATAGATATTGCTGCACTTGTTTCTGCCTAAGATTGATTCTACTCAGTTGTGATTTTTTGAATGTCATCTTGAATATAGACAATGTGTTTAGGTATTATTCATCATACTACTTTTATCTGTAATATATTGCCAGTATTCAATATCAGATTTTTAAATAGCAAGGTTTTGTCATTGCCCATATTTTGTTCATACATGCATTGTTTATATACCTACTTCCCTAATTGTTACTATTCATAGACTGTGAACTCACAGTTTCACAAATACAATTCTTATTGTTCACAAATTCACCAATTATTCACAAATTTTTATTATTCACAAATTAAATTCACAAATTGGTTTGACCCTACATCTCATTTTAGACTTGCTCTAAATGGTGATGAGGTTTTAAAGTAACTTCTACTTAATTATTTAATGCATTAGTTATTTAGAAGAGAATATATTTTACTAAGAAGGAGACAATTTCAAGTATAGTTAAAATGAATAAAGGCACCAAAACCAGGGGACTGTTTTCAAATCATCAAGACCTCAGGATATAAAACCAAGAACAAAACAAATAAGCAGGAGGCATTAAAAACAAACTCCCATAGAGTTTCAAATACTGGGTCTTCTTTAACTTTTGCTTTGAGACATATTTTGATTTACCATTTGATTTCTTATTTGACCCATTGCTAGTGCAGTAGTGCATTGTTTAATATTTACATATTAAATATTTAACATTTACACTGCACATTTTCCAGCTTTGTTTTATTGTTGATCTTTAGTTTTGTACCATTGTGGTTGGAAAATATACTTGGTATAAAATCAATCTTCTTAAATTTGTAATATGTATTTCTTATGTCTCTTTTTACGTGATTTAACCAAGGGATTCTTCTGTGAGTTCTTGAAAAGAGTGTTTATTCCATTTTCCTGGATGGAATGTTACATGTATGTGGGTGAAATAGGTGAAGAAGGATTAAGAGTACAGTTATCATAATGAGCACTGAGTAATGATGTACAGAATTGTTGAATCACTATGCTGTACTTCTGAAGCTAATATAATACTGTATATTAACATTACTGGAATTAAGATAAAAACATAAAGAAAGTAAAAATAAATAAATAAGTAATTTTAAAAAGATGAGAAAGAATACAAATCATAATGAAAAAAACAGGTTACTATGAAAAATTCTAAATGGAGTGGAAAAATGACAAAACTTGATCAAATATAAATATATAGATAGAAAGCAAACTTCAGAATGTTGCATTTTGTCAAAACAAAAAATGGAAGCATAAAAGAAAATGGATGTTTAATTTTCTTGGAAGCCCCTTTTAGAGTGATAATTACTTCATAATTACAGAAACAATGTAAAGTAGCAATTATTAAGGACATAGCAAAAGATGGTTCATTTAGTTCTACCTTGCAAAACTGTAAGGAAGCGTATGGGAAAGATTTGTGTTAATGAATACGGAATAAATTAAGTTATGTATAAAAGAAATTCTAGGTATAACATGTTTTTATACAAATTCGGTAAAAACTTTGTGAGTAAATCCATTATTTCACATCTGTATTATCTCACAAATACTGTTCACTGTTCACTGAAATACTGTTCACAAGCTGAAAAGGACTTGGACAGTAAACTTGTGACTCTAGAATCTTTTCCTCTTAGGATGGTGTTTAGTTATTTTGTTTTTACTTTAAAATTTTGTTTTGAGTATAGTTAACACAATGTTACATTAGTTTCACAACATAGGGTGCTTGGTTATTTTAATTTGCATATGATTCACTAGTGAATCATTTTTTAGGGAACATTTGATTCTGTTGAATGGGGTCTGGGATTTTACATTTCTTTTTGTGTTTATTTATTTTTCAGAAAGAGAGACAGAGTGTGAGTGGGGGAGGGGCAGAGAGCTCCAGGCTCCCAGCTGTCAGCATAAAGCCCCACTCAGGGCTCGAACTCAGAACCACAAGATCATGATCTGAGCTGAAGACGGTCGCTTAACTGACTGAGCCACCCAGGTGCCCCTGGAATTTTGCATTTCTAAGTAGTTCTTAGGGGAAGATGGTGCTGCTGATATAGGATAACATTTCAATTACCAAAGCTTTCAGTTGCTGTCTGAAACGTTCTCTTTCCAGGAGTGAATGCCTAAGCCAGACACTGTCATTAATAGTTCAGTGTTCTGCAGTGATAGCTTTTTGTTCACAATGTCTATCATAACTTGAAAGCAGAGTGTTTTCATTTTTCATTCCTGTGTCCTCATTCCTTGTTTGATTATTTTTTCATAAATGCTTGCTCTCATTTCATTTGTATATATCCTACATATACATAAATGCATATACATACACGTACATTAAAAAGGTGAATTCTGTTGAAAGCATGATTCAAAATTTTTTGGAACTAGTTTTTATTACATTCAATTAACTTACAGTGAATTGATTGTAGTTCTCACTTTTAATGAAACATATTTGATTTTTGACACTTCAACTTTGTGTGACTGTTTTGCGGTAAGCTGTGCACTCACAACTGGTCTGTATTTGTGTACATTAGATGTGGGATCCACCAGACAGAACTCTTCTGGCTACTACTGCTTGAAAGTATCGAGATTTCTGTATATGTCCCATTTAAGGAAAAGTATTAAATGTACAAGGCATTTATTTTACATTTAAGAATTTAATAGTTTGAGAATGGAGGAAAGAATTCTCATAGTACATTTTCATAAAATGAGATTTTGTTGAGATCATTGATATTTATTTGCATCCCTAAGGTATGATTTTTTTTATATTTTTACTGCTTAGTTTGAATACTGCAACCAGGTACTTACTTTATCTCACAGTCTTACTAGTAAACTTAAATATTTTTTAGTGAAGTGAGATAAAAATTAAAATTTTAAAGAAAGAGAGAATCCCAAGCAGGCCCTATGCACACAGCTGGATGCGGGGCTTGATCCCATGAACTGTGAGATTATGACCTGAGCCGAAATCAAGAGTTGGGTGCTTAACTGACTGGGCCACCCAGACACTCCAGATAAGTGAGATACTTTAGTTCCCCCAGATTCTCACTGTGTGTATTTAATTGGATCCTCAAAAATCCATGGTAAAGGTTTAACCCGAATTTACCCAAGGTCATTTTTCCCCTCCCCTCCCCAAATCATGTTTTTACTTTTGTGATTGGTTAGTGAGTTTGTGCATAGTATTTAAATATGATTCCATTGTTAACAGTAGAGTTTCCTCTTGCATGGCTGCTAATTCTTACAAAAAATTTCTACCTGCTTGCAGGTGTTTCCAGATTTTTATATTCAATTTTTCATTTCAAGAGGACCATTTGACGGGGAGAGTGTGCTAGGTATACTTTAACTTGCCCAACTAGATTCAGTTCAATATTATTCTTACTAGCATGAGTTTGCAGGAAGTTAAATACCTGAAGGGTAGAAGTAATTTTAATCCAATTTTATTATTAAATCGAGAATACATACTGGCTATCTGTATTGTAATCCTTTCATTTAAAGCATCAGGAAAAACTCTTTTCCGAAAAACTCTCGGCTCACTACTATCTTATACATATTAGACCACCAATAGCTCTTCTTAAATATTTCAGTTGTACCTTTTAAATTTTCCTTATTGCATTATTCTACTAATCGTAGACTATTCTCGGCCTTGCTTTATATGCTATTTCTCAGAGAGTCTTTGCACAGACTTCCATTTCATACTGCCACCATGATAAATTAAATATCTTGCTGAAGGAGGTGATTACTACTGCTTGGCTTTTCTTGAGCTATTCATGGTTGCTAGTGTGATTAGGAAATAATTGTTTGATTTATTTACTTATCTATGAAGCTTATGGGAGATGTTGTGTATTTGACTATAACATCTTTCTTAATTCATTCGTGTGAAAACGTAGACTACGACATAATTAAATAATCTCTCCATGGATGACAATGTTAACTATAGTCTTTATATGTCATTTGTCAGCCATAATGTAAAACAAGTCTGTAAGGTCAGGAGAATCAGAATTTCTTTCCTATATTAATGACTATATCTCAGTTGCCTTCTTTTTTATTGATATATTCCTATGGCTCTTGTGTAACCATGTGAGAATGGGGTTTATATAATTGTGGTTTTCAGAGCATGTTCATGAGAAGAATGCTAAAATGTGTCCATGTTTGTATTAAGCAAATTAATGTATGGAGAAAAATGTGTGGTCAATGGAACAAACATCATGGACTGTTAAAAGGATACTGAAAAAATATGACAGATATTATAGCTCATCAATCACTTTTAAAATACTTATTTATTTTTGAGAGAGAGAGTATGAGCAGGGGAAGGAGACAGAAGATCTGAAGAAGGCTCTGCACCGACAGCAGAGAGCAGGATGTGGGGCTCGAACTAAGGAACCCTGAGATTATGACCTGGGTTGAAGTCACATGCTTAACCAACTGAGCCATCCAGAGGCCCCGGTCATCAATCTTTTAACTATACAGTACTGCCATAAATGTTTTTAAACTATTAAAATCAATTGTTTTTCTTTCTTTGCTCTGTCTATTGATCTTTTATAAGCCAGTATTGCCATTTTAGAGAACCTGATATGAAATATAAGGATGTTTGCCCTTCATGTAGATTTGGATATAAACTCTTTTTAAGTTAATTATGAGTTTCATCTGTAAATTCAGTATTTTTTATTTTCAATGGATTTTATTGCAAATTTAAAGACTATTTATGAAATATTGAAATTTACACATCTATACATTATTGAAATAATTATTGTAATTACTGGCAAATACCTTAATATTAATGAATTGTTTGAGTTACAGTCATAATGACAATAGTAGTTTGAATCATTTCCCCATGACTTTCAATATATTGACATTAAATGTTTCATATAAACTTCTGAATAATGTCACCCCACAGTCTTCTCTAGTTAACATAATATAATATAGACATTTTCCCAAAAATATATTGTACATCTGTTCAAACTCTTAGAATGTGTAGCACCAAGAAGGATTTAAAATGTAAACTATGGATTTTGAGTGATAATGATGTGTCACTGTCAGCTCCTCAGTTGTAACAAATGCAACACTTTGGGGGGAATGTTGCTAATGGGAGGCATGCATGTTACAGGCAGAGGTTACAGGCATAGCACAGAAATGTGGGTTTGGTTTCAGAGCACCGCAATTAAAGCAGACATTGTGATAAAGCAAATCATATGAGTATTTTTGGTTTTCCAGCGCATACAGTAGTTATGCTTAACTATTGTGAATTTTTGTATGCAGTAGCATTTTATCTAAAAAAATATACATGCCTTAAGTACAAAATACTTTATTGCTAGAAAATAATCTGAAACCATTATCTGAGCTTTCAGTGCGTCTTAAGTTTTTTTGTTGGTAGAGCTGGGCTTTCCTCCATGTCGATGGCTGCTAACTGATGAGTGTGCTGGTTGCTGAAGGTTGGGGTATCTGGGTGTGTGTCAATTTCTTAAAATAAGACAACAGTGAAATGTGTTGTATCAATTGACTTTGTTTAACAAACAATTTTTCTGTAGGTGCAATGCTTTTTGATAGCATTTTACCCACAGTAGAACCTCCTTCAAACATGTCATTGGTCCTCCCAAAACCTGCCTCTGCTTGATCAACTGAGTTTATGAATTGCTCTAAATCCTGTGTTGTCATTTCAACAATCCTCAGAGCACCTTCTCCAGAAGTAGATTCCCTCTCAAGAAACCAGTTTTTTTCCTCGTCCATAGGAAGCCACTCCTCGTTTGTTCAAGTTTGATCATGAGATGGCAGCCATTCAGTCACATCTTGAGGCTCCACTTGTAGTTTCTTTCGATTTCCACCACATTTGTTGTTACTTCCCCCACTGAAGTCTTAAAATCAAAGTCATCCATGAGAATCGGAATCAACTTCTTCCAAACTCCTGTTAGTGCTGATATTCAGATTGCTTTCCATGCGTCACAAACGGTTTTAATGGCATTTAGAATGATGAATCCTTTCCGGAAGGGTTTCCATTTACTTTGCTCAGATCCATCTGAAGAATCACTATCTATGGCAGCTATAGTCTTATGAAATGTATTTCTTAAGTAATAAGACTTGAAAGTCAAGATGACTGCTTGATCCATGGGCTTCATGATGGATCTTGCATTAACAGACATGAAAACAACATTCATCATGTACTCCTCCATGAGAGCTCTAGGGTGACCAGGTGCATTTGTCAATGAGCAGTAATATTTTGAAAACAGTCTTTCTGAGCAGTAGGTCTTGACAGTGCACTTAAAGTAGATAGCAAACCATGTAATAAACAAATGCATCGTGATACAGGTTTTGTTCTATTTATAGAGCACAGGCAGAATATTTAACATGGTTTTGAAGGCCCTGGGACTTTTGGAATGGTAAGTGAGTATTGGCTTCAACTTAAAATCACCAGCTGCATTAGTACCTACTAAGAGAGTGAGCCTATCTTTTGAAGCTTTGATGCCAGGCATTGACTCCCCCTCTCCAGCTATGAAAGTCCTAGATGGTATCTTCTTCCAGTAGAAGGCTCTTTCACCTACACTGATAATTTGTTGTTTAGTGTAGCTACCTTCATTAGTTAGATCTTCTGGACAACCTTTTACCTCTACATCAGCACTTCCTGCCTCACCTTGCACTTTTAAATTGTAGAAAAGGCTTTTTACCTAGGTATCATGAACCAATTTCTGCTAGCTTCCAACTTTTCTTCTGCAGCTTCCTCATCCTTTCCAGCCTTCACAGAATTGAAGAGTTAGGGCCTTTCTCTGGATTCAGTTGATCTTCTATCCAGACCATTAAAACTCTCTCCATATCAGCAATAAAGCTTTTTCACTTTATCATTCATGTGTTCACTAGAGTAGCACATTTAATTTCCTTCAAGAACTTTTTCTTTATATTAGCATCTTGGTTAATCGTTTGACAGAAGGGGCCTAGCTTTTGGCCTATCTCAGCTTTCTACATGCAATCCTCATGAAGCTTAATTACTTCTAGGTTTTGATTTAAAGTGGGAGATGTGCTACTCATTCACTTTGAACACTTCGAGGCCATTGTAGGGTTATTAATTGACCTAATTTCAATATTATCATGTCTTAGGGATTAGGAAGGCCGTAGGAGAGAAGAGAGATAGGGGAATGGCTGGTTAATGGAGCAATCAGAAATCAAACATTTATGAATTAAGTTCACTGTTTTATGGTGAGGTTGGTGGTATTGTTTGTGGCACCCCAAAACAGTTACAATAGTAACACCAAAGATCATTGATCACAGATCACCGTAATATAATAATGACAAGTTTTGAAATATTGAGAGAATTACCAAAATGTGACACAGAGACAAGTGAGCAAATGCTGTTGGACAAAAATGACACTGATCGACTTGCTCAGAGTTGCCACAAACCTCGATTTGTAAAAAGTTAATATCTGCATAGTGCGGTAAAGTGAAGCCCAATAAAACGAAGTATGCCTATATAAGTGAAATCTGTGCTTTCTACTTAACTTGGCTGGGACTCTAAAACTGCTCTAAAAACGCTTTAAGAAAAAAAAACACACAAAAATATTATCTTCTGTGTTTTAGAAATCTGAAATAGATCTCCTAGTGCTTAAAAGCAAGATGATGACAGGGCTACCTTCCTTTCTGGGAGTTCTAGGGGAGAATCCACATCCTTGTCTTTTCCTGCTTCTAGAGGTCATCCACCTTCCTTGGTTCATTACAGCCTATGTCCATCTTGATGTTAAATATTTACAGTCATCTAGGAAAGATAAAACTTTCTTTTTTTGGTGGACACCAAAGATTTTTGTTTATAAGACTCATATGGAAGAAAAGATATTCTATTCTATTTCAAGTTTTGAAATTTTCCTATCCAGAAATATTTCTGAGGGGTGTCTGGGTAGCTCAGTCAGTTAAGCGTCTGACTTTGTCTCAGGTCATGATCTCATGGTCGATGGGTTCAAGCCCCGCTTCAGGCTCTGTGCTGACAACTCAGAGCCTGGAGCCTGTTTTGGATTCTGTGTCTCCCTCTCTCTCTCTCTGTCCCTCCCCTGCTTGTGCTCTCCTCCCCCCCATCAAAAATAAATAAACATTAAAAATTTTTACAAAAAGAAATATTTTTGAAAGAAAACATTTAGTCATTTGTTATTTTTTCATGGAGACTAATATTGATTACTTTAATAACTGACATGTCATCTATATTTGGGATAAGATTTTATTTTTTTTATTTTTTTTATGTTTATTTATTATTGATACAGAGAGAAACAGAGCAGAGTGGGGGAGGGGCAGACAAAGAGGGAGACACAGAGTCTGAAGCAGGCTCCAGAATCTGAGCTGTCACCACAGAGCCCGACGCAGGGCTTGAACCCACAAACCGTAGATCATGACCTGAGCTGAAGTCGGACCCTCAACCGACTGAGCCACCCAGGCGCCCCTGGGATAAGATTTTAAATGGTAGGCTTGAAATTAGAATTTGATAGACTTTCTTGGCATTTTATCTATATGTGGATTTTACAAGAATACTTATTAGCACAAAGGATTGTCTATTTTGACTATCACAAATCACATGTGGTAAGTTATTTAAGAGCAAACTACACTATTGTTTTATATACTGATAAATTTATCCTCTAAAAATACTTTTTGTGAACCAGATTATTGATCCATGGTTATACTGATTGTACTCCTACTACTGTTACTAATATAGCAATGCTCTGTTTTCAAACATCCCTTGATAAATTTGAAAATGGCTTGATTAATTTTGTTAGTAAATATATTTTAAAGCCATTTCTTTTCCACTATTAAGCCTGTAACTCTAGTATATGTCGTCCTGAACCTTGAGTATTATGTTGATCCCCTTGCCTCCAGATTTGAGAATGATGAATCTATTCTTCATGGTGTCCCTGAGAAGGGTTAATAGGTTCATATCAAACCAAATTTTAAAGTCTTTTTGAGGCTCCATAAATTTCCTTGTCATGGCAAACAAAATTCTCTCTTCTTGGAATCCTGTGTAACTTTCATTTTATGTGTTCTCCAATTCCCTTTCCAGTTTACATTACAGAAATGTAAAATGAATTACAGTCCTTATCACAGACCTGGCAGAAGCAAATAGTTCATTCAAATAAAGTAACCGAGGAGAGGTTCCCACAGGGATTATTGACAATTTCCTGAGCAGGCTTAAGGACAACCACAAAGGTTACCAAAACTTGTTGCAGCTAACAAACATGGCAGGTTACAGAGCATCATTACCGTGAGCCTTGAAAGGACAGGGAGAGAGTGAGTATTCCAGAACCTGGAAGCAAACAGAGCTATGCCATTTTCTTCATGAAGATCCACAGCTAATCCTTGGTTAGAATTCCCTTTAGAGTTTAAAGATACAGTTACAGGGCTGGCCTCAAAGGGCTCGGAATTATAAGGGGAGAAAGGATTTAGGAACAGACACAGAATATCCAGTTCTTTCCACATAGATGTGGAGTTTTCTTCATGTCATTTGCTTTGTGTTCCAGCAGTCGCTGTGATTATAACAAGAATGGAAAACCCTTGTAATTCAAGAGCACAGGCTCCATCAGGACACCAGTATTGAGAAGTTCTAGCTATTTGAGGAGCACCTGGGTGGCTCAGTTGGTTGAGTGTCTGACTCTTGATTTCATTCAGCTCAGGTCATGATCTCATGGTTCATGAGATGGAGTTCCAGGTCAGGTTCTGTGCTGACAGCATGGAGCCTGCTTAGGATTTTCTCTCTCCATCTTTCTCTGTCCCTCCCTTGCTCTTTTTTTTAAAAATAAATAAAAACTTAAAAAGAATTTTTTAGCTAAAAAAATAAAATAAAATAAAAAATCTCATGAACCCTCCCCCCACCCCCAGGCCTATCCACCTAGGGCCACCAGAGCCCCTTTGGAGCTAGGCTGGCTAGACTCTGGGATCCTGATTCCAGGCTCTGGGTGGGGCAGGTTTAGGTCCCAGGCTCCAGGCTAGGTGAGGGGCCTTCAGGGCTGCAGCGGGTAGCTGCCTTCCTGGCTGGGCTTTTGAGGCCGGGGTGCCTGCTCAGGACAGGGGCCAGGGCTGGAGTTGGGACTGGATTCAGAGAGGGAGTCGGTGTCCGTAGAGCAAGAATGGCATACCCAGCAGAGAAGGACCCAGAGCAGCCGCAGCAAGAAGCCTACAAGGCCGTTGCAGACGATGGCAATGAGAGTCCCTTGGGAGATGGCTCCCCAATGACGGGCAGTACCCTCAGACCAGCACAGAACACAGGGCTGGCTCGATGGCAAGGCCCATGCCGAGGCAGGAATCCAGTACAGCTGGCCTTCCAAAGAGGCTGCCCTGTCCACACATTCATTGATTCCTGGGCAATGGAGATGTCCACCTGCCATCTTGAGCCTGAGTTGAGCCTGGTGCACGCCCGCAGGAGGGTCGGGGGCAGCGGGATGCTGGGCGCCAACAACTGAGACTCAGAAGTCTTCGGGAGGGAGGGGAGGGGAAGGGAGGGGAGGGTGTGGCAGGAAGGGGCAATGTCATCCTCTAAGGACTCTAAGTCTCATAAAATAAAATGGTGATCTCTTTGAACAAAATTGTCCAGACAAGTTTAGGTTAGAAAAGTTTCTTTCTTGAATGCTTGGAAAGATTAATTTCAGTAAGTTTGTGAGCTGGATATACGAAGAACTTCTATCACTGAGCAAATGTTTTTAATGCTTATGAACAATTTCAGCTTTCTATGTGTACTGAAATTACTTTAGACACATTGCATATTTTCTACTTCAACTTAATATTACAATTTATTGCCATGATATTGTTTCCACTGTTTTCTTCTGAGTTAGAACTAGAACTATTATTCACGAATATCCCCCCTTTCACTCTCCCCTTCAAATATTGTATATGCATTATTTATTTGTGACCATTTCATCTTTTTGTTGAACTTTCAGGGGTTTTTTCATTCACTATTTTTACATGATCTTTTTTTTCCTCTAACACTCTATATTATCTCTTCTTAATCATTAGATTTTTTTCTCAACTTTTTACTTTTATTTCCTGCTTTATATAGTTTGTTATTATTAAACAGCTTAAGTGTTTTCAGTGATTGCCCTTTTTAATTTATACATTTTTTTGCTCTCCTTTTTTACCTTTATCTATTCCTGTTTTAGGAGTGTTTTCTCTAAAGAATGGAGTATAATGTTTTCTTTCCAATCTCAGTATTTATTATGAAAAAAAATTACTACAATCACATTATGATTATTTATGTGTGTATTTCTACCAGTTTGTTTTCTTTTCTGCCTTCTGTTTTATTCATTCCATATTCATACTGCTTTCTTTGTAACCATAATAATATAAGCAATTTATCTAATATAAATAATATATAAACATAAGTGATAATATAATTGCATTAATAAAATATAAACAATGTAATTATATAACAGCTAATATAATACTATAAACAACCATATATACAACAAATACAAACACCTCCATTTAGCAAATATATTTACTCTCCTTCCAAAAACAGTAGAAATGTAAAGGACATTCTCATCATCCCCACCCTTTCCTGTGACCTATTTATGTGCCTGTATTGCTGAATAACAATCTGGTCTTTTTGATTATCCTTATAATTTAGATATTATTATGGGTTTCATACCATCAATCAATATTTTGATTTATCCAGAGGTTAACCGATTTCTTTGTTAATCTTGCCATTTTGAATTTCAGACATTAATATTTGGGATTTCTGCCTTTCATTTTGAAACCCATTCACTCATTTTTAAATGAACTTGTTACCATGCTGAGTTCCTTTTTTTTTCCATTTGAAAAAGTTTCTGTTTTGACCCAATTCAAAAATGTTAACTGAATTGGTTACTGTAGTGTGTAGTATGGTGTGATTTAATAGAGTGTGCAAAAAATAGAGAAGCCTGATCTGATTAACTGGAGAGATAGTGTACAACTGCACAGTAGTAAAAACATCACTTACGATGGCCTATATAATATGTATAATGACCTATATAACATGTAAAATGACATATATAATCATCTGGAGCTGAATCTGTCATTCTGTAAATGTGACATTTATGTTCTCGTGCACACATTGACTGGTTAATAAATGTCTGGAAGTGACTTTCAGAGGGTATCCTGCCTTTGGTACCTCTGCAGAGCATGTGTTGTGACACTTTCACTGGAATGAGGGAAAAGACTTCCATGGCACCTTCAGACAAGCCAAAATTCCTTCTGCAATAACAGCCATTTTCTAAACACTGTATTCTACAGAAATCTTTGCAATAAGGCATTTGTCTTGCAATAAATACATAGTTGCATTAGAGGAGAATTCTCTTTCTGCATCTTGAAGTTATTTTCTTAAAGATTTTTTTTTTCTCTTTGCTGAGAAGTCTTGTCAATCTCACAATAATTCTTTGTAGGTAATTCATCACATGCTTCATGTGTGTTCTTTAGTTTTACTATTATCTTACTCACCTATTTTTATTAATATTAATGGGAGGCGATACCATGCTTTCTGACTGCTGGATTTCTTCAGTCCTAGAAAATTCTCAAATGTTACATATATAAAATATTGCCTCTATCCCATGTATTATCTCCTCATCTTCTACGATTATTTTTAAAAACAAACTTTAAAACATGTTTTTTTCAGTACCATGCCCCTTATCTTCTCTATCATGTTTGCAATATGTGATGCGATTTAGTTAATTTCTTCATATCTCAATTTTATTCTCTCTCTTTCTATCTCTCTCTCTCCCTCTCTCTTTTTCTCTTTCTCCCTCTCTCTCTCTCTCTCTCTCTCTCTCTCCCTCCCTCAGCTTTGTTTGTCTAATTTGCTGGTTAATTCTTCTATTTGATACCCTTAATAGAAAAAGTCTTGGGAGAAAGGTTGATTGGTTTACATTGCTTATTAATCACAATGTCCCCCAGCTCTATATATTCCATTGAGTCCACTCATAATTTTCCATGCAAATTTCCATTACCTTTAAAGGTACCATATCATACAGTTACATATTGAATTTTATGTATCTCTCCTTAACCAGAATCAGTCCATGAGTGAAGTGATTCTTTTTCCTTTATTTCTTTATCATAGCATGCCTAGAATCTAGAACAGTATTTAGTGTTTAATAGGCTCTCAAGTAACATTTGTTGAATTGATGTTAAATGAATGGTGACTTGTTTCATGGTATGATTTGCTTGCAAATATGCTTATTTGAACTTCATCTGGGGAAATCCTAACAATTTGTTTGGGGGTTTATTTTTCTTGAGAGAATTTTTGTATATTCTCTGAATAGGGTTGTGAACCATATGGGACTCTTAAATAATTTGCAGTATTGAGGTCCTTGGAATGTGCATGCAGTGTGAACTTTAACCTGATACTTACATGAGTGGCAACCATTGACTAAGGAGTTTCAAAGTTAACTGTCTTTTCACTCACCCATAATCCAGTGGCAAGTGTTATTTTTTTTCTCTTTTGGATCTTTTTTTCCTGGTAGACAATCTTTCACTGAAGGTTTTATTTGCATGGTCCCTCTGTTTCAGATAGGTAGGACTTATGCCCTCTCTTGTTTTCAGCACAATCATGAAAAATGTTCTTTATAACTATGAATGTTCATTCCCATTATAACAACCATTGTAGTTGTCTTATGGTAGCTCCTGGCTTCAGTCCCCATTTTGGATTCATATAAACATTTCATTTAGATACCTGAAGATTTCCTATACTTTCTTTGAAATCTCAGTTTGCTTTTTAAATAACATTTTTTTCTTTTTTTTAATTTTTTAAAATTTTTATTTGAATCCAAGTAAGTTAACATATTGTGTAATAATGATTTCAGTAGTACGATTTAGTGATTCATCGTTTACATATAACTCCCAGTGGTCATCCCAATAAGTGCCCTCCTTAATGCCTATCACCCATTTAGCCCACCTCCCACCCACCACCCATCCAGCAAACCTTGGTTTCTTCTCTGTAGTTAAGAGATTCTTATGGGTTGCCCCTCTCTGTTTTTATCTTATTTTTCTTCCCTTCCCCTAAGTTTATCTGTTTTGTTTCTCAAATTCCTCACATGAGTGAAATCGTATGGTATTTTTCTTTGTCTGACTGACTGCTTAGCATAATACACTCTAGTGCCATCCATGTTGCGAATGGCAAGATTTTGTTATTTTTGATTCCCATGTAATATTCCATTATGTATGTATACCACATTTTCTTTAGCATTCATCAGGCAAGGGACATTTGGGCTTTTTCCATAATTTGGCTATTTATGATAGTGCTGCTATAAATATAGGGGTGCATGTGCCCCTTTTAATCAGCATTTCTTTATCCTTTGGTAAATACCTAGGAGTGCAATTGCTCGGTGGTAGGATAGATCAATTTTTAATTTTTTGAGGAAACTCCATACTGTTCTCCAGAGTGGCTGCACCAGTCTGCATTCCCACCAACACTGCAAAAGGGTTCTTTTTCTCTGCATCCTCATCTTTTGTTTCCTGAGCTGTTTATTTTAGCCATTCTTACAGGTGTGAAGTGTTATCTCATTGTGGTTTTGATTTGTGTTTCCCTGATGATGAGTGATGCGGAGCATCTTTTCATGTGTCTGTTAGCCATCTGGATGTCTTCTTTGGAAAAATGTCTGTTCATATCTTCTGCCCATTTCTTTCACGGGGTTATCTGCTTTTTGGGAGCGGAGTTTGATAAGTTCTTTATAGATTTTGGATACTAACGCTTTATTCAAGATGTCATTTGCAAACATCTTCTCCTATTCCATAGGCTGCTTTTTAGTTTTGTTGATTGTTTCCTTCTCTGTGCAGAAGCTTTTTATCTTGGTGAGCTCCCAAAAGTTCAATTTGCTTTTGTTTCCCTTGGCTCCAAAGACATGTCTAGTAGGAAGTTGGTGTGGCTGAGGTCAAAGAGGTTGTTGTCTGTTTTCTCCTCTAGGATTTTTATGGTTTTCTTTCTTACATTGTGTTTTTCATCCATTTTGAGTTAATTTTTGTGTATGGTGTAAGAAAGTGGTCCAGGTTCATTCTTCTGCATGTCACTGCCCAGTTTTCCCAACACCATTTCCTGAAGAGACTCTCCTTTTTCATTGGATAGTCTTAACTATGGTTTCTCTTCAGATCACATTAAGTAATTGTTTTTTAAAAATAATTCTAAGCATTTAAGTTGTTTGCATTAGTCAGTTTTTCAGGACCTGAGTATTGCTGGGATTATTTGAAAAATTTTAAAAGAAAAGTTAATATAAGAGTAAAAACCATGAAAATATAGGAAAAAAATTACTAATGGCTATTCCAGTATCTGTCTCTACTCTTATCTATATTTTTCATTCTCATTATCATAGACACATAGCACCAATAGACAGGTCCAGGTTTCAGTTCCTCCTAACATTTACTCCCCTTTGAGACACTACCTACATTTTTCAAAGTCTACAATGTATGTAATACCAAAAAAAAAAAAAAAAAAGAAATCTTTAATTAAGCATTAAAATATATTCTTTTTTGGTAAGAGGCCTGGTCCTATTTCCCTTTCCGCTCTTAGAATAGTGCTTTTATACTAGATTGCAGTATATTTTGAAAAACTCTTAAAGGATTGACCTAACTTAACACTCAACCAGTGTTATCTGAAATGGATTGTCTCCTTGACTGGTTGTAAATTGATAAGATTATTTACATTGTGGTCATGGAAATCATAGAAATTTTTTTCTAATCAAAAGCAAACAATGTTTTGTTTATTTTGTGATTTATACAATAGTTCAGTGTTTTGAAGGAGCTAAAAGTATGATAGATTTACTTGGGTAAATTTATTAAAAGTTTTTAGAGTCCAGTGGTTGTTAAATGGAGTTATACTTATTTCTTTTCCAACGACAATGAAGGGCAAAGAAATGGCAGTCAAATATATTTTAAAAAATTTACACTTAAAATAATTGACCTTGAGAAATGTCTCCTTCACATATTTGTTTTTTTAAAGAGATATTTTATTCTTCAATGTAAATAAACTCCTTAGTATTTGGATGTTGAATGTGAAACAGATTTATCTTTCTCTTTTTCCTCCCCATTTTATAAATATACAAAGCAGTAGATCAGCAGATATTAAGTAATTTCTGAGAAAATGGAAGTATAATTGAATTCAAATTTAAGTTAAATTCCTAACAACACTCAGACTGTTTGTTAATGTATACTTAATTGTTCACTCACTAATTGCCTGCATATAGGATGTTACTATTTTTGTGTTTATTTTTTTTACTTTAAAAGATAAAATATATGAACAAAAATCACATGAACTCAAGATAATGAAGACTTCACCACATTGAAAAAAATCACTTGAGTGTGGAGTTTTAGGAGATGAAGATGTACTTAGTGATAATTCCTTCTTTATTGGGAATTGATGGATTAAATTACCTTCTTATCAACACTACAGTATTGATTTACTTATTTTCCCCTCACATTTCTCTGACATAATTTATTCCAATCAAATTACAAAATAATAAACAAACTTTAAAAATCAAAGCTAAAGTTGCTGATGTATGGCAATCCAGAGTCTGAAGCAAATTATTCCAGAATTACAGAAATAACAGGTTCACTCTATATGCATATGATATCTCTGTAATAAACATTCTAGATTGTAACTTTATTTTTCTTCCTTTAGAAATTCTAATGGACAAAGGTTTAAATTCTCCATTGTTCTGCAAATTCTCAGCAATTTCACAATTTGAGTTTTTTTTAAACTTTTTTAATGTTTTATTTTATTATTTTTGAGTGAGAGACAGAAAGACAGTGTGAGTGGGGGAGGGGCAGAAAGAGAGGGAGACACAGGACTGGAAGCAGGCTGCAGGCTCTGAGCTGTCAGCACAGAGCCCGATGCAAGGCTGGACCTCATGGACCATGAGATCATGGCCTGAGCCAAAATCAGACCACGCTTAACCAACCGAGCCACCCAGACACCCCTCAGAATTTGTTTTTGACACCATTTTGTGTCTAGTAATGAATTACTATAGGCAAAAGTAGAATAAAATTGTTACTTATTTTTTTTCCATATAATACTCCCAAACACTTTCAAAAACAGAATTTTTTTCTGATAACTGTTTCTGATCATTTTTTTTCTTCCAACTCTCTTCAATTTCCATTTCTTTTCACTGTCTTTCGAAATAATTTTACCTAAAACTACTGTAAAATATTATAAAATATATAAAATATTTCCAAATACAGTCTTACCATGTATATGCATGTATATTTGAAGTAGAGTTGACATGCAATATTACATGCAATATTACTCTAGTGTATAACATAGTGATTCAGCAATTATATACATAGTGAAATGCTCACCAAAGTAAGTAGAGTTACCATCTGTGACTATATAAAGTTTTTAAATATCGACTGTATTTCCTATGCCTATCTTTCATCCTTGTGATTGATTTGTTTTATAACTGGAAGTTCGTAACTCTTAATCCCTTTACCTACTTTGCTAATATTTTATTGAGATTTTTGCATAAATGTTCATGAGGCTAATTGGTCTGTAATTTTTTAAATTTTTTATAGTGTCTTTAATCTGGATTTGATATCAGTGTAATGTTGACCTCAATGAATGTTTGGGAAATTTTCATACTCTTATTTTTGGAATAGTTTGAGAATAATTGGTATTAACTCTTTAAATGTTTGGTAGAATTCACCTTTGAAGCCATCTGGTCCTGGGCTTTGGTTTGTTGGGTGTTTTTTCATTTTTGATTCTGTTCATTACTATTAGTCGGTCTCTTAAATTTCTTATTTCTTCCTGATTCAGTCTTGGAAGATTATATGTCTCCAGGAATATATTTGTTTCCTTTAGGTTGTTCGGTTTATTGGTATATAATTTTTGTTAGTCT
This sequence comes from Cryptoprocta ferox, assembly GCA_028646485.1. Lineage (NCBI taxonomy): Eukaryota > Metazoa > Chordata > Mammalia > Carnivora > Eupleridae > Cryptoprocta > Cryptoprocta ferox. The sequence continues at coordinate 20,657,584 of CM053573.1, forward strand.
CATAATCCTTTGTATTTCCGTGGAGTTGGTTGTAAGTTCTCCACTTACATTTCTTATTTGAGTCCTCTTTTTTTCCTTGATGAGTCTGCTAAAGGTTTATCAATTTTGTTTATCTTTTCAAAGAACAGGATTTTAATCTCCTTGATTTTTTTAATGTTTTATTTATTTTTGAGACGGAGAGAGACAGAGCATGAGCAGGGAAGGGGCAGAGAGAGAGAGAGAGACACAGAATCGGAAGCAGGCTCCAAGTTCTGAGCTGTCAGCACAGAGCCCGACGCGGGGCTCGAAACCACGAACGTGAGATCGTGACCTGAGCCGAAGTCGGAGGCTTAACCGACTGAGCCACCCAGGCGCCCCTCTCCTTGATTTATATATATATATGTATATGTATATGTGTGTGTGTGTGCGTGTGTGTGTGTGTGTGTGTGTGTGGGCGTGTGTGGGTATGTATGTGAAGGGAGAAGGGATGACAAGCCAAGTCACATGTCTGATGTTACACTATTGTAAATTACAGTGCAACTAAAATTAAAAATATCCTTTATTTCTTCATCTCTAAATATTTGCCAGATTTTTTACACAAATATTAAACATAGTTTTTTCATGTCTAATCATTGTCTTATTGAAGAATGAATATGGGTTATAGTAATATCCATATATACATAATGTTATATTGTCAGATACCTGATAGAAACACGAAAATATTAAAACTCAAACCTTCCTCAGTTTTTAATAAATCATGTAATTAATGTATGCTTAAATTTTTACCTTTTATGAACGTTTTACACTTCCTCAAAATTATCATACTCTAAGTCACTGCAAGTGTATAACGATGAACTTTCTAGGAACAATATAAATGATTGCAAATTGGCACCGTTGAGAAGAAAACATTTTTTAGATTACATTTTATTAAAAATGTTCCATTTCTCTTTGCATAATAAAATAACTATATATATTGCTGCATTGTCTTATGATTGACTTATTTAATTCTATGTCACATTTTAAGAGAGATATTCCAAACCACTACTTTGCTGCATAAGAATTGGAAATATCAGGTTTTGTATTAATTGATATTTAAATATTTCTATTGTGAAAAACATAGGGTTCTTTGTGACCAGCATGAACATTAATTAGGCAGTTGTCAATTTCCTCAAAGTGTAAACGGATACATAAGAGGTTCATAAGTAGAAGATGAAAAGGACTAATTGAATATTGTAACAGTGCCTTTATCATAGTTACATATCACTATAGAAATATATCAGAAACTTACACCACTGCTAAATTTCTAAACTTGATCTGCTGATGAAGGAAGATTCTCTCTTTTTATAAAACTCTGATAATATTATTCACTTTCAAAAATATAACAATCCAATCTAGCAATTTAATTCAGAGTAATACATCCTTAGGGAGATTTGGATGGTACCTAAACCGGCATTGCTAAGTGGAAATGGCACATGTAGAAACTGACTCTCCCTTGATTTTGAGCAAATCCTTCTTTTTTTTTCTTTGACATCAATAAAGATTTTTAAGTATTAACCTTTCCTACAGTAGCTTTGATGTAATACTTCTTAGGCATCCTAAGTAGATTAGCAAACAAAGATAAATATGTGTGTCTGTGCCAACTTCTAACTTACTGCAGTCAGAAGCAAATCCAAATGTAAACCAGATCCTAACAAAACCAAAAGTTTTTAAATAACTCAATTCATTTTCCGTGCTCCCCTAGGGATTTACCCTCTTCACCAAATAACTCCTAATCTGTTTAAAAACCACCCAACCTTCAGTTTTTGGCTGCTATATTTCATTGCTGGAGACAGCTGTAGAGTAAATCAAGCATCAAATAGAGTGTAATTCACCCACCTTTACACTGATGTGCTTTTTACAGCAAGGTTATATAGCTGTCATAGAATTACTTGATTAGCATTCTTTTAGGGTAAGCAACACTTGAGTGCAAACCCTTGAAGCTGAACTGAATCAATAAAGTTTGGTTGACATAAAAATGAACTTTATTGAACCCCACAGAGCCGTGTCTATGACAAAATTCAGAAAAGGAAAGAAATGGAAAATATATTTGTTCTTATTTTGTATTTTATTGTGAAGAATGTTATTTTGAAGATGAATTTGTCATATCTTTTTTCTTGTTAGAAAAAACTTCTTAGCAGCCCTGGAATAGAGTCTAGAAGATGGTGGTGATTATATGCCTACAATGTGTGGATATTGAATTATCAAAACTCTTAAAAATTAGGAAAGTCAGGGAATGGAAGGATCATTTAGAACAAGAGACCCCCAATTCCAATATTTCTTTCTCTATCTCATATATGCACTTTTCTTTGTATATTGGCTCCATTGTCTCTCATTTCCAACCACCTTTGTTGACTGAGTGGATGTTATTGTTAGCTAATGTTCACTGCTTTGGATATTCTCCAAATTGGACATATTAGAAATTCTAATAGAAAGCAATAGGTCGGGGCACCTGGGTGGCTCAGTCGGTTGAGTGTCCGCCTTCACCTCAGGTGATGATCTCACGGTCGGTGGGTTTGAGCCCCACATCGGGCTCTGTGCTGACAGCTAATTCAGAACTTGGAGCCTGTTTTCTGATGCTGTGTCTCCCTCTCTCTCTGACCCTCCCCTGCTCGCGATGTCTCTCTCTGTCTCTCAAAAATAAATTTAAAAAATTTAAAAAATTAAAAAAAAAAAAAGAAAGCAATAGGTGATCTCAGCTTCAGTTTAAAAGTTTCCAGGAAAAGACTTCCACCCTTTTCTATAATCAGCCATGCTTCATAAACAGGAAGTTATATTAACACATCATGTAGGAAACCTTTTTGGAGTAGAGAGAAAACACATATCATACTGGAAAGAGTACTTAAAAAAGAAGAGACACAGGCTAGATAAAAGAAAAAGTATTTTTTCTGAAAAGAGAAAAAAAGCTTAAAGAGCCATGTACATTAGTGCTACCACAAGTTGAGTCCACAGCTCAAATGTACTTGTCAATTCTTTCTGGTAACAGTTTGGGGTATTTTTAGTCAAATTTTCCCCCATTTTATTTAAAGGATAAACTTTAAATCTTACATTCATCCCACCTTTACCATTCTTGTTGGAGTTTTATTTGCATCCTGCTTTATAGAAAATGAGGAAATGAGGTAGAACAGCGTTAATCAGAAGTGTGAGTGCCATTTGCCACATGATCGTTTCTCTCCTTCCAATTCACTTCCCAACATTAACCTGTTCCTTTTCAGTTGTAGAGATTAATGAACACTTAATTTTCTTGAACCCAAGGTCTAGGATGCAGTAAAATAGACTGCATGCCATTGAAGCTGCCTTAAAATCATTCTACAGCTGATAAGACCCTTTGAGAATCTTCCACTCCAGATGCAAATAATTGTAATTTTCTCACTAACAGCCTGGTTTTTTGTAACGGTGGTATAGTCCACATATCCCTTTAGTTACTTGTGTTCTTTCCTTTACATCCAAGTGGGTGTGCGGGTGTGAATTCTACATGCTTTGTCTTAATCTCCCCTGCCATTTTTTAATCACAAAGACTTTAGTAACTCAATCCTTTGTTAATCAAAATATGGATTGAGGACCAGCATCCTCAATCCCGAGAAGGGATCTTGTTAGGAAGATTGCCCGGGAACTTATTAGAAATGCAGACTATCAAGCTCTACTCCAGGCCTATTAAATAAGATTTTGATAAAAATCCACAGATGAATTGGATGTAGATTAACTTAGCAGTGGAGGGAGAAGAAATGTCTACTGTTCTATAACCCTTTGCAATAATAATATTATCAATTAACAGAACTCACTTTCTAAGTATTTTTTTTAAGTTTATTTATTTATTTTTGAGAGAGAGAAGCAGACAGAGAGGGAGAGAAAGAATCCCAAGCAGGCTCCAAGCTGACATGGGGCTTGAACCCATGAACCGTGAGATCATGACCTGAGCCGAAGTCAGACACTCAAAGGACTGAGCTACCCAGGCGCCTCCTTTTCCTAACTTTTAAAACTTATCCCTTGATAAGTCCTTTGAGTTGCAATTTCCCGAAGTGACTTGCGATTTCAAGTTATTTCATACTTCTGTGAATCTGCTTCTACTAGTCTCATTACATGACAGTCTTCATTTCTCAAAGACACTTTGTACATCCCTAAAGCTCTTCAGTCCTCCAGGATTTAATTCTGTTGTCATCTTAGCAATTACCTTAGCAAACTTGATATAATATTTCTTAGTAAACCCATAGCGAGTTGTTATAATTGCTAATGGGAAATATTTGCTTGTTGCCCTTCATCTAGGAAACTCAAAGTTATTTAAGACAGGAGGTAATTGTATAGTTGTCTTTTCATCCTAACTCATCATAAACTGAGCATATCACCATGTCGGTGATTAGAAAATGTCGGTGATTAGAAAATTAGAAAATGCACGAATGAAAACATGCTTTTTATCCTAGCCAGACAATGTTTTTCCTATGCTTGGAGTGTGCACAAATTAGGTTAGGCTTATATAAACTAGCCCTCAGTGGTCCCTCTCTCTTGGTATTTCCAACTTGGTGTAGTCTCCATCTGTTGAGATGAATTGGCTTGTCTGTCCCTAGCGTCTTGCTTTTAAGCAATAAAATATTAAAGGGGGTGAGATGGCACTTCTGTGATTAGGTGACATAGAATTGTGACTTCTGGATTCCTCAAAACTCTAATGTTTATTTGACTCCAATGGTTTGAAACAAGCTGCTATTGAGCCCCTTGAGACAAAAAACTGAAGATGGCCCTTAGCCAACAGTCAGCTAGAAACTGAGGCCAATAGGCTCTAGGGACTGAATTCTGTCAGGAACCACAAAAACTGAGAAGTGTTTTTTTCCCAGTCCAAACCTTCGGCTTAGACTCCAGTCCTAGATGACACATGGATGGCCGACCAGTAAGCAGAAGAGGCAGCTGAACTGTGCCCAGAATCCTGACCCATAGAAACTGAGATATTAATTTTTTTTATAAGCTTCTGATTTTGTGGTAATGTATTACCACAATCACACATGACATACAGATTTTTTAAAGCACTACCTTACCTAAAAATTGTGAGGCCTTAAATAATGAAGAATTGCTACTCTAATGATAGACAATATTTCAGATGCATTTAGAGTCCAAGGAAATGGTTACTTACCTTAATTTCAGTCATGGAGGCCTTGGATCCTGACAGAAATTATGTCTTTAAACATATATCTTCATGATTGCTAATGGCATGAGTATAGTCACTATTTCCCCTGACCTTGTCTATGTCTGAGGCTTTATAATTGTGCTTTATACCTTACTGATACTTTGTCTTTATACCTACCTTGATTTTACTTAATTTTGAGTTATAAACCTCATTATTGAACTCATTTGTCCTCAAATGTTTTATTAGGAACTGTTTATTTCTTGTGAACCAGAATATTTTAAAAATTGAGGATCCAAGAGTTTTTGTTTGCATAGATTATATCAGCAGTTACATATAGATATCTAAAGTTAACTAGAAACTCAGAGTGATAATTTAAAGTGTTACTGCTTTATTGATTTAATGATAAGTCTATTTCTTGTAAACATAATTTTTTTTCCTAAAGATGGCTATATATTTTTTAAATAAAAGGATTGAGCAAAATGGCATCTTTTACATTTTTCAACTCTCTTATATATGGCTTAATAGAAGAAAGCTGGATTCTCAAAAGTCTTTTTGCATTCAACCATGCAACATTACATCCTCTGAAAAAGTTCACTGACATTAACGAATGAGAGTAAAAAAGTAAATAGTGCTTAGTGTTAAGATAAATATATTTGTGACCTTTTGGACCCACTGAAGGGTCTTAGTGGCATGAAGCACAAGGCCATGCTTTGAGAACTATGGATTTAACCAGTCATCGATTTTCTCTTTTATTCTGAAAACCAGCTAGGAAGCACAATAAAAAAAAAAAAGAACAACTACAAAAATTATAGAAATTAAAAATAAATTAAATCTTACATTAACAAGTATAAAAACCCCTAACAAATGATGGAAATCTTCTTTCAGTTTACTGTTCATTGGCATGCCTTATTTAGCCAGACATCATACTAAGCTGTAGTACTATCAATCAGTTTAAGTTTCTTGTTTTGTTCTCCAAAATAGGAAGAGTAAGTTTCAGGTGTGCTGGAAGACAGACACATAGATATCCTCTTGTCTCTTTATTTCTTAATTTAAAAACAAGAGTAAAGAAACAGTTGCTAACCATTTGATGTAGTTGGATGTTCCAGGGTAGTTCAGAGAAAGAACAAACCATTAGGAAGTATATGTAGATACATAAGAGATTTATTATAGGAATTGGCTTTTGGAGGCTGAGAATTCCCACAACCTGCCCTCTGCAAGCTGGAGACCCAGGAAAGCTGGTGTGGTAATTCAGTTCGAAGGGCAGAGAACCAGGAAGAGCTGATGCTATAATCAGTCCAAGGCTGAAGGCCTTAGAACTGAAAATATGGGGGAGGGAGAAAACAGATGTCCCAGCTTAATGAGAGAGAGAGAGAGAGAGAGAGAGAGAGACAGAATTTGCCCTTCCTCCACCTTTTTGTTCTATTTGGATGCTCAACCAGTTTGTTGATGACCACTCACACTGGTGATGGTGGATCTTCTCCACTCAGTCTATTGATTTAAATGCTAATCTCTTTCTGAAACACTCTAACAGACATACCCAGTCAAGTTACCACACAAAATTAACCATCACATTGGATTTTAGCACACTTATAGTTCTTGGTATTTCCACTTAAATGTCTAAGTCATGCTTCATAAGGTGATGCCAGTAACTTAATGCATATTTAGCCTCATAATTCATACTTTGATTTTATTTCTGAAAATGAGACACTGAGCATTCACCCTCCTTCAATAATTGTCTAAGATCTTTTTTTTTTTGCAGTTATTACCAGCAGTAGTTTTAATTTGAATGTCTGGCTAACTTCTTAGAGCAAGGATATGATTTTTATTACTCTAGAGAATACGTCTGAACAAGAATGGAAAAACATAAAGTAAATATTCTGGTGAATTTTCTGTTCACACTACTTGACCTGTTGTACTATTACTGTTATTATTATATGTAATTCAAGGAGAATGTGCTTTTTTTTGTGAAGATTGTTTAAACTGATTCTACAAGTCTAGTAAAGCCAAAATACAAAGCTGGGTTATAATGTGTTAGGCATATTACAACCCACTATAATTATCACTAGGAATTTATTTTTTTATTGAATATATTTATGTAATTCCTATTCAATCAAACTGAATGATATTCATTTGCATGCATTTTTGCCTGTCTGGGTATTTAATATATTCCCTGCCAGTCTTGACACTCATTTTTTTCTGTACATTAGATTGAAAAGTATGCTTTTAAGACAAATCGTGAAATCTATGCCTGTTATTTTAACTCAGGAATTTAATTAAATGAAGGAATTAATTCTTAGCCTTCCCTACTAAAAGTTTATCAGCTAGTGTGCTTGATCACATTCCTTAAATCCCAATTTTATGAAGGAAGGGATTCCTCTTTCTGGTCCTGGGAAACTAGCTGATATTCTAACAAAATAACAACAACAACAAGAGACCGTACCTGGAAGCTACTGTACTTGCTATTCTTCGGTTGTATTTCAGAAATCCAGTACGTTCTGAGAGGAATAAATGAAGTAAATATCTTAGACCTTAGGGGCAGCTAAAATAAGACAATTATGAAAATACTGAAAGGATAATTGCATAAACATTCACTAAGAGAATAGAGATGATTGTTCAAATAACCCAGACACTTGTCAAATATTTATCAGCATTCACTATGAATTTAAAATATTCAAAATGAAGTATAGACACGTTTATGTCTATTTCATATAGATATAGTCCATAAGCTTAAAGCAAACACGTGTGGACAAAAAACATGACTGACCACAAATAAGAGAAACAAAAATTGTGGAAGGAGGTTTGATAAATCAATTTCTTAAATATTGAGGTTGAAATTCCACAATGTTTTGTGCTATGAAGGATATTTGCATTTAAAATAGTGCAATTTTTTAAGTGTTGAAAGAAGTTTAATTTATAATTACAGCATCATGTTTAAAAGTAGGGAAATTTGGGCTGCCTGGGTGGCTCAGTCAGTTAAGCATTCAACTCTTTGTTTTGTCTCAGGTCAAGATTTCACTGTTCATGGGTTCAGATCCCACTTCAGGCCCTGTACTGACAATGTGGAACCTGCTTAGGATTCTGTCTCTTTTTGCCTCTCCCCAACTCATGCACACATGTGTGCTCTAAATAAATAAATAAATAAATAAATAAATAAATAAATAAAATTAGGGAAATTTATGCTTAGATTTTAACACCAAATATGAATATTTTAATACCAAAGATATTGACTACATCTGATAGCCTTATCAAACATGTTGTAAACATGCTTGACTTTGTGCAAATATTATGTTTTAAAATTATAACTGGAAATAAGGCAGAAAAATAAGTGATTATGGAGTGAACTATGTACTTAATTAATAAAACACATTTGATGATAAAATAACCAGGTGACAAATTTTATATATTTTACATAATCCTTCAGGTTACTGAGAGTATTTTTCAATGTTTATTTTGTAAAAAATGAAATCTCATTTCATTTCTATAAAATACACAAACCATGATATATGCTGTGAATCCATATATGTGAGGAAGGATGTAATACTTTCATATCTGTGTCCTTTCCTAATGTCTCTAGACTCCATCTCAGAATTTTCACAAAAGTACACATTTCCATATTGGAGATCTCAATGAATCTTCTAATAATAGTTCTATAATAAGTTATTAAAGAAGAAAAATGCAAGAATAGCCAGTTATTACCATGTAAGACTCAGTTCAAATATATGTTAGCCCTGAGGTATTGCTAAGGAATTTCATAATTTGGAAATTTAACATACAAATACTGCACATATGGAGACAAAGACATGGAATGAAAATTATATAGATGCTGAGAATTTGGAAATATCAAGGCATATGGAAATTGAATCAATTACCACTTAATTCACTCATGAAGAAAAGCCTCTGGAAAATGAATTTTATATTTTGTTCTCAACAATATTAAGAATACCATAGATTATAGATATTTGAATTTTTAAAAAAATTTTTAGAAGTCTATTTATTTTTTTGTGAGAAGGAGTGCGAGCCGGGTAGGGGCAGAGGGAAGGGAGACAGAATCCCAAGCAGTCTCTGCGCTCTCAGCACAGAGCCTGATGCAGGGCTCAAACTCACCAACCACGAGATCATGAGCCGAGCTGAAATCAAGACCCAGATGCTTAACTGACTGAGAGACCCAGGTGCCACTAGGTATTTCTTAAATACACAAATAATCGTGAAATTCTTAAATACACAAATAATGAATGAAAAGGTATATAAATAAAAAGAATGGAAAAGAACTGAATTATGGAAAGCTATGCATATGTATAGGCTTTAATGAAAATTGTAATTAATGGAACATATATTTTAAAATTTTATCTAAATAAAGCTATTGACATTAATTTTAAACACATTCACTTTGGCTGTAAATCGTCACCCAGCTCTGTAAATCTTACTCATATATAGTATAACAGGCTATGATCAGTGTTAGGATTCTTATTGCACACATATTTCTCTCAAATCATTGAGTTAAATGTACTTTTCAAAAATTAATCTTTAAGGCATTGAATATCTTATAAAAAGTGATAAAATCAATAGATAGTGCGGATGCTACATGTTTGTGGGGACAGGTTTATGAGAACTCTGAATTTTCTCAGTTACGTTGTGAACCTAAAACATATCTAAAAAACAAAATTTAGTAAATTGTATTAAAATTTATTAAAAATCAATCAAATAAAGTAATGTCAACAGGCTGTCACAGTCAGTTAAAAATGGAAATGTTATATGCTGTTAAACGTCTTATAAAATTAAGTTGAATAGTTTTCCAGCTAATTAACATACTGCTGAGTATCATGTAAGCCAGTATTTCAGAAGGATAACTTTAGACAGATATCACAAAGTGTAAAATTAAAAAAGAAGCAAACACATATATTAAGAATGCTTCTATGTGTATCATATGTTTAATATTTAGACACAATCTTAAATACTCAAATTTCACACAAAAATTTAAAATGTATCAAACATGTTAAGAAATACATTAAAACCAATTATATATGTATAACTCTGTCTATTGATCACTTAGGAAGTCTTTGCACAAAATTCAGCAGTTTAGAATTATTCTCTATGGCTTTGAACAGCTCATTTAGCCTAAATTAGAAAATGAAACAATTTATGAATGAAAAGTCATAATGAGGATCACCTTCCATAACATTTCATCTTACAAGTTTTGTCTGAATTGTCCAGGCAACTTAAATATATCTTAAAGATTCTTTTTATTTGACTCTATAGACCCTTCCCTTTAGATTTATGTTGGGGAATTTGTGTTCTCTGAAATGGTCAGAGTCTATGCTCTCATCATCATCATATGCCCACCACATTCCCTAGTACATGATATATAGTAGGATAATTAGTATTTTGAGAGACTGAATACAAAACTAATGCCGACAATTTGATTCAAAAATGGTTCTTTTGTTGGCGCCAGGTTGATATAATTAGACCTGGTTATTTAGGTTCCAAGGGAATGGTAACACTGAGGCTGGAGTCATTATGTTGGTTCTAAAGGGATTTATTCAGTAGAAAGTGAACATAAAATTAACAATGAACAAAAAAATTACCTAATTCTACTGGCTGATACTCCTAGGGAAATTGAGCTAGATTATATATTGTTTTATAAAGATGAAATTAGTATATGCTAATAATTCTAACTTTTAAAAAGCTTGTATTGTTTTCTCATTGTTCACTTTTGCTTTCAGTATGTGCATAGGTTTTGTTCTATTCAGTATTTTTATGATTTCATTCAAATCCACCTCAGTCCTGTTTCATATGCACAGGAAGATATTATAATAGGATGGTATTTTTCTCAATAATCACTTTTACTTGAACTAAATCTTTATAATAAATGAGACATTGGTATCTTTTTGGAGGAAGAACATCTTTTTAAAAATACATTTTGTTACAATAAGACACAATATCTTTCATGATAACCTTCATACCTCTATCACGCTAAGCTTATTTTAGGTGACCCTTCTTTCTAATATGTGTGGGTCCACAGATCTTTAAAATATGATTATTTTTAAAATATTTCTATTCTTTTTATAGGAAATATTCTTTGAATATATAATTCATGTTACAAATAGACACAATTACCACAGCCATCTTTGGTTTAAGAACAAAAGAACAGCAATAGAATTAAAGTTTCCATAAACTTACTTTACGAGAAATACAATTAGGGAAACTTGGCATACTGTCTGAAGGATGGGAAAATAATTGATGTGATTTATTTTGAAATTATTAAATGCTATGCTCCGTATATTAGTTGTATCATTAGGCTGGTTTCTGCTTCAGAATCCATGGAATTTTGAACAGAAATGATTAAAGAGGTTATTAGCAAATCTACAAAGAACAGGGCACAGAGTATTTAAACATTACCCTATCATCTGGGCTACAAATGTTCAGCATCATTATGTTTCCACAATAGCAATTTACTATAGTACTGAAGAATAAGTAATCAATATAGACAGGTAGTGCTTGTTACAGTTACAGCGAGGGGTGCAGCCTTTTCTGTTCCAACCTTTGCAAATCAATAAGCAGTCTTCTTCATAAGGCACCCTGTCTAGTTTTGTTTCAGATGGGCAGTAAAGGCATTAGCTGTAATTATCAAGCTAAAAATTGTTCCAGGATTTACCTTACTGTTTGCAAAATGTGATTTAATTTGTAACTCAACAAGAAATAAAAATAAGATGCGTCACTGTAAAAGAAACACCATTTGAAATCATGAGGATTGTAGGAATATTAAAATGCTAAACATGCGTAGGTCCTTCAACCAATGCTGGGAACGTTGTATATGTGATCAAGAAATTGGCAAGCCTGGCAAGCCTAAAATATTTATTCTTCAACACAAATTATTCTAGTTTATTGTCTGCCATATCCTCCAATCAAGAGGTACTAGTTTCCAATTTAGAAAATTTCAACTGGATATCTGCATCACTAATATGGATAAACACATCTGTGTGGCATAACAAATAATGTCTGAAAGGCACTGCCCTAAAGCATAAGCTGTGTGATTTTTATTTGAAGAGAACTCAGAGATAATCAAGAACATATCTTCATTGTGCAGATGAAAAATCTGAGACCCTGAAAAACTAAGCAATAGAGGCAGGAATCATCTTACGTTTGTTTCTGTGCTCTGACTAGAAGCTGAATCTTTGGATTTTCCTGTGTTTACCCTACATTCTTATGGTTTGTGCTGATTCCTCTCAAATTATATTGTAATCATGGAAACTGTCGTTATACTGGATATGGCTTATTCAAGTGCCATTTGTACAAATAAGCATTGCTTAATAAACTGGAGCTCTACCATACTAAATTCTGGTAATCCCAGGGGCCCTAGATTTTATGTTGATCTGATTACAGCTAAGGAGGTATAGCTTGCTAGAGACAAGTGTCTTTGAATGTGAGAATGACATTGAACTCTCTGATATCAGAACTCAAGTGCCCATTACTTCTATCATTATAATTAATTAATCCTTTCTTATACTCTTATTGCAGATAAATTTAATGACTGTGGAATAGAAGATGCATATGTTGCTAATTGGTGATTTTTTTTCTATTATCTTATAAACAAAAGAAACACAAAAGCCTATCCGCAAAGCTATATCAGAGAATCCTCCAATAGCAGGATCTCCCCAAATGTATCCATAAACGGTGGCTAGAAGAACTTAGAAGGAACATTTATACACATGCTGAATAAGCAGGGGAGATTTGATTGCAGGAAACTGAGAGATGACCACAAAGCTTGAGTGAGAAGAGTGTAAATCGTATAAAAGGGAAATTGTACTTTAAAGCTATTGTGACTTAAGTTCATTTTTGAGTTTATATTTTTCATTAAGCAAATTTTCACTGCAGACAAAAATGATTTTGGGATTGATGGCGATTACTGCGAATCTGGAAAAATTGCGTGAGAATCTGTTTTGTTTTTCCTATAGAGTGAGTTTTTAAAAGCATTTTGGGAGAGAAAAGGAGACTGAACAGGTAACCAAATGATCCATGGCAGTTAAACGTATTTTCTGAAAATGAAATTTGAGTTTCCATGTGTTCATTTCAATTAAGTGTTAAGTACTAATTAATTTATAATGATTCTTACAGAGCATTTTTGTCTTCAACTGAATGTAAATTTGACTGATAAAGTTCATTGATTATATGTGTAAAACTCCCCAACATTTCCCATATAGGCTTTAAAGTAATCAGTGTTAATTAATAATTACTAAAGTTGTATAAGGTTTTTTTCACAAATTCCATTAAGCCCATACCATTAATGATTTTCCTGCAGAGAAAATCAAGTATCTGATTCCTAGTACATTTCTATTTATAATAATATTTTAATTGATATTTTCCGAATTAATAAGGTCATATATTTTATAGCAGATGAGCTTTTCTAAGATGTTTGTCATGAATCCATTGATACTTAAAATGCTACATCTAGACTTGTAGATTTATGTAAATAAGCATAATTCTAGTGATTTAATGCATTCTGTTAGGCAAAAGATTAAAAATGAATGTAAAAACTTAATTGTCATTTCCCAAATTCAAATCTCTTTGTTTAATACTAATGGCTCATTTCTTTCCCATATGACAATCATTTAAGAGACAGTATATGTGAGTATGAGAAAAAAAAAGCACAACAGAAAGAGTGTGAATCATAATTACTCATGGATTTAAAAATATTAGAAAAGAAACGAAAAGCCTTACTGATCACGACTCTGAACTTGTTTTGAATTTCTGTAGTATAGATAAAGATACAGCGGATCCAGTGTTTCATTTTTATTCTGTTACATCCATATTACCATTACTGCCATATTGATGACTCTTGTGAAGATCAGTATGTGTTTTCTATACCTACATGTACGTTGATGGTTATACTCTCTTGTATTGCACATACACATTTAATTTCTCTTATGTGAAATAATATTAAATGCATTTCATATTAAATTTACTTATTGGAGTTTCATTATATATATATATGTAAGTATTGAATATTAGTGATTTAAATATATATTTAAATTTTACACTTGTTTCTTAAGTAGCATGCTTTTGAAGGTCATCCAGATGTAATCACTGAGTAATTTTGGTTTACTTCTATTAAAACTAAATATTGTGTAATTGAATAAGACTGGCCTCAGTACAAAATCTTTTGTAATTTAGGATTGTCATAAGTTTACTGACCCTCTATTTCCAAATTTACACATTGGGGAAGGGAAGATTCTGAACCAATAAAATCCCTTAGAACTTGAAACTCTTAACAGTTTAATTTCTACAAATAGCAGCTTCTGACTTTTTTTAATCATGATAGTAAAAGAAATTTAAGTGTATGGCTATATAAATATTGAAAAATGTGGTATCTTATCAATATATATTTATTTGAAAAATATTACCAATGATGATCCATAACAAATGCTCTCATATTTATAGTGAAGACACTTACAGCTTTTAAATTTCTATCCAGCAATTCTCTATCCTTTCCATAATCAACATATGTTCTACATATGATCTTTATGTATATTTGACGTAAACTCCTGACTGAAATATTACCTTTAATTGTTATTCTCTTACCCTCTCTATATCCACTTATTGAGACCTCCAGTCATTTCAGTCTATAGTATTTAGCTTTTCTAATGTTCCCAGAAGACCCAGACTATTGCTTGAGGTAGTCTTCCATAATTCTGAAATTTTTTTTTATTCTTCCTGCCTAAACATTGTTGATTTTTGATGAACCGAACCACTTGCATAAATATCTTTTTCCTCTATCACTGCATACTGTTGGAGGAAAATACACTACCTTATTTTTATCTAAATCAGTGATTTTCCTTTAGTAGGAACATGAGTGCATTTTTCCCCTTAGTCAACAAAAGTTTTTTTTTTTTTTAAGTGGTTCTTCTTGTCATATTTTCTTATTTATCTTTCACACTCAAACTCCACACATGCAGGTGACCCTGTTTGCTACATAATACATAAAATGGTGGTAAGTCACTGTCCCTAAGTGCCTTCCTCCCCGTCTATTTGGTATATTAGGAAAGAGGAGCACATGCGGATTAAATCATAAATTATAAAGTGTGCAGTCTTGTGAGAGGACATTTATTTTAAAAACTCAGTATGTAAATAAACACATTCATAGGTGCTATGAATTCAAGTTGTGATAAGTAGTCACTGTTTTGTGAGAGATAATAAGGAAAGGCCTTTTTGACCAAGTGACTCTTGAGCAATGACCGAAACTGGAAGAATAGTGGACAAGTGACAATTGAGGGGAGAGGACTCTCAAAGAAATGATGTGACAACGGAACGGGCCCTGGGATGGACAGATTTGTAGCTCTTCTCAATGATGCCCTCCTAAATAAGTAGGAGAGAGATTTGTTAGAAATTGTGCATTTATCTGAAGAACAAAAGAGCAAAGAACTACAGAGGACATCATACAAGAGTTTTATGGACAGCCTGGAAGTGCAATTGCAAATGACAGTGACATGGCCCAGACTAATTGCAAAGGAGTCCAGGACCTCCAGAGTTAGACCTCCAGAGTGGCCAGTTAGAGGCAATGAGGCGTGTAAGTATCCAGAAAACCTCTGTACCATCCTGATGTACTCAAGGTATTAAAAGAAAATTAATACATCTTGTGTTTAGAAAGTAGATGGGAATGTGGCATGTTAGCAGAGTGTCCAAAACCGAATCCTATGACCTCAATGAACATGAGCAGACCTTGTTGTCACGGTTACATCAGAGCACCTCCTCATTCTAAAATATGCCCTGGATTGATCAATAACTTATATGGTTCCTCTAACTACACAGAAAACCAAAATAAATTTATAATCATGGAGAATAAAATTCCAGAATTTTCTAATATCATATTTTTCTAGACTCTGAAAATGGTCACAAATTTAAAATACTGATTTATGGATTTTTGACATCTTCATCATAAAATACTGTGCAGGCAATCTAGTTCAATCATATACTATTTTTTGTAAATAATCCACTTCTGGGGAAAAAACGAATAAATACTATCAGCCAAATTTTGTACAGTTCCTAGGAACATTACTGTCTTATGTAGTCTGCAAAAACAAGAAAAGAAAGCAAATAAAAGCAAAGCAAAGAAGAGAAAAGAAAAGAAAAGAAAAGAAAAGAAATAGGCCTTTAGGAGTGCCAAAAATCTCCCTAAGTATTTGAATGGAATTTATGTAGGAACTGATGTTGGGAAAGATTGTCAATAAATTAATGTGGGGCCAAGGCATGAAAGGTATTGTGGCCATGGTTAAGAAATTTCACTTTTTCTGTCTATGAAATAGGGACTCTTTGTGGAGTTTTAAGCCACGGAATGATTTTTTTCTGCCCTATATATATTTTAAATTAACACAATATTTTAAATTTTTAAGTAATTGTATATTCACATGAGATTGTAAGAAACAATGCAGGGAGCCCATGTACACTTTACCTGTTTACCCTAATGACAAAATCTTGCCAAACAATAGTAAAATATCACAACTAGGTTACTGACTCTGATACAGACAAGATACAGAGCATTTACATCCCCACAGAGATGCCCTTAACCTGTGGCAGTCACTAATGTGATCTCTACTCCTACATTTTTATCATTTCAAGAGTTTTATGTAAGTGAAACCAGACAATATATAACCATTAAGATAGACTTTCTTCATATAAACATTCATTGTTTTGGGATAAATGCCAAACAGTGCAATTGTTGAATCATATGGTATTTGCAGGTTTGGTCTTATAATAAACTGCCAAAATATTTTCTAGAGCAATTTGTACCATTTATATGCCTACCAGCAAGGTACTAATGATCCAGTTTTCCACATTCTCATCAATATTTTGTATTATTCCTATTGATTTTTATTTTAGCCTTTATGATAGTCATACAGTGATATCTTACTAGTTTCTATTTGCATTCCCCTAAAACTAGTAATGTTGATATATTTTTATATCACAATTTTCTATCTGTATATCCTATTAAGTGAAATATCTGCTGGTGTCCTTGATCCTTTTATCAGTTGGGTTACTTTTTCCCTGAGTTTTAAGAATTCTTTATCCATTCTAGTTACTAGTGCTTTGCCAGAGGTTTGCAAATCATGTTTCCTAGTCCTGGCTTTTGTTGTCAATCCTTTCACAGAGGGCTTTGCAGAGCAAATTTTTTCTTGTTTAATTTGAATTAAACAACTTACCAATATTTTTTTATTTATATAGAGCCCTTTAGTATCAATTCTGTGGACACTTAATTAGCCGTAAATCTCAAATATTTTTCTCTTATATTTTCTCTGAAACTTCTACAGTTTTACATTTACGTTCATTGGCATGATATTATTTTGAATTGACTTTTATATATGATGTGAAATCTGTCAAAATTATTTTTTCTCTATTTCAATTGAAGTATAGTTTACATACAATATCATATTTGTTTCTGGTGCACAACACAGTGATACAGCATTTATATAAATTATGAAATGATGAGTCATGATAAGTGTAGTAACTATCTGTCACCGAACAAGTTTATTGCAATATTAGACTATATTTTAAACTTGTGGATGTCCACATGCTCCTTCTCTCATGAAATTGCTGTGCACCTTTGTTTCAAAAATCAGTTGGGCATATCTGTGTGAGTCTCTTTCTGTGTCACCTTTTCTTTTTGTTCATTAATTTTTTTCAAGTTTATTTTATTTATTTTGAGAGAGGAAGTGTAGGGGAGGGAGAGGGGTTGGGAGAGAGAGAATCCCAAGGAGGCTCTGCACTGCCAGCATGGAGCCTGATGCAAGATTCAAACCCACAAACCATGATCATGACGTGACCTGCAATCAAGAGTTGGATTCTTAACCGACTGTACCACCCAAGTGCTCCTAGAAGTTTTATTTGTTTTGATTTTTTTAAGAATTAGTGTTCTGTTTCTTCATTATCTATTGTTTTACTATTCTCCATATTACTGATTCATGCTTTTATTTTCTGTTGGTTTTACCTTTAATTTTTTTTTTAAATTTATTGCTGTAGAAGTTTGGATTGATTATTAGGAGCACCTGTCTGGCTCAGTTGGTTAAGCATCCAATTTGTTTGTGGCTCAGGTCATGTTCTCACAGTTGTGAGTGAGATCAAGCCATGCATTGGGCTCTGCGCTGGGCATGGGAGCCTGCTGGGAATCTCTCTCACTCTACTGCGCATGCTCTCTCTGTCTCTCTCACAAAAAAAAGTTAAAAAAAAAAAGAAAAAAAGAAAGAAAAAAAGAAATGAGGAAGAAATTTAAATTGCTTTTAGAATTTTCTTCTTTTAATGTATGCAATGCTAGAAGCAACAACTTAGCTGTATTATACATATTCTGAGATGTTTTTTATTTTCATTGGATTCTACGTATTTTTTGTTTTATTTTCGTTTTCTTTGAGACTTCATTGATACAGGGATAATAGGGAGTGCATTGTGTTTAATTTCTAAGTATATAGAAATTTCCTGTTGTCTCTTAGTTGTAGATTTTTAGTTTGATTCTATTATGGTCAGAGGACATACCCAGTACATTTTGTATGATTTACATTTTTTTTTAAGTTGGAGAATTGTTTTAAGGCCACAACTATGATGTTTTGATGAGTTTTTAATTTCAGTTATTTTTCATTTCTATAATTTCTATTTGATTCTCCTTTATCACTTGTATTTTTATCATATTTTCTCCATTAGTTTCTTTTTTTTTATTTTTACGTTTATATATTAATGAGACAAAAACAGAGCATGAGTGGGGGAGGGGCAGAGAGAAACACAGAATCTGAAGAAGGCTCCGAGCTCCAAGCTGTCAGCACAGAGCCTGATGCGGGGCTCGAACCCACGAACCCTGAGGTAATGACCTGAGCCGAAGTCAGACGCTTAACCGACTGAGCCACCCAGGCGCCCCTCCGTTAGTTTCCAGATAATTTTTAATTCCTTGTTGAATTAATTTTATTATGATTGATTTAAAAGTCTCTTACTGGGCAGCTCAGTCGGTTGAGTGTCTGACTTCAGCTCAGGTCATGATCTCACAGTTCGTGGGTTTGAGCCCCGCATCAGGCTCTGTGCTAACAGCTAGCTCAGAGCCTGGAGCCTGCTTCGGATTCTGTGTGTCTTTCTTTCTCTGCCCCTCCCCTGTTCATGCTCTGTCTCCCTCTGTCTCTCAAAAATAAATAAATGTAAAAAAAAAGAGAGATAAAAAAAAACAAATAAAAAATAAAAGATCTCTTATATAAGTTCAGTATTTTCATTTCTCCATGTCAGTCTTATCTCAATGTCTTCTCTTTGATTCAAATTGTGATTTTTGTGGTCCCTGGTGTAATAGGTAATCTTTTATTTGATGTTTCGGGTCTCATGTTAGGATACTTAGGTCTCCTTTATCTTTTTTATTTGATGGTAAATCACCTATGTAAGTTTATCTCTTAGGTCCTAGCCTTTGTTTTGTTTTTTTTGTTTTTTCTTTTTTTGAGCTTTGACTCTAATACATTCTCATTTTTTAGGCTTCATAATTGTATTTTCATTTGCTTGCTTTACCTCATGTAGCTGGGCTTCCATAATCCCTGTTGCTGCTCTGGAAGGCACTGGTAGCTTCCCCAGGTCTTCAATGCCCGGGATGGAGGGAGGGAGTCTCCAGCCTGCCAGCTTTAGCACTTGTGGTGAGGGGGAAAAAACCCAGCCACGTGGTACCTGTAGGTTGCAAATGGGAGCTTTAAGTCTGGGTAAGAAAGAGAGGGTTTCCATTGACCATGTACTTTTGTGGGCTTAGAATTGGTCTCCTTTGCCAGTGTTGCTCTATTTGTCTGATGTAAGCTTGACTTTCCTACAGTGTGAGAGAGGAATGAGCCTACATGAGACATTTCTACTCACAGGTTGGTAGTCAGGAAATGCTGCATCTCTGGCTGTAAAATGGCTTTCCTCCATTTCTGGGATCCTTAACTCTTTGCCTTTACCCACCCCGCAACATTCAGAGTTCCCCTTTGCTTTCTTCTTGCATTACTTCCAGGGTTTATATTTTTACATAATGGGGACAAGTGAAGAGAGATTAGCCTATGTCATCTTGCCAAGACTGCAAAGCCCCTGCTTATATTTTAAAGTCTCACTTTGGTGGATTTGTTAAAATAAACAAGGGGAAAAGGAAGAAAGTAGAGAGACTGAAGAATATCATGCTACTCCATGGAAAAGTATTGGGAGGTAGTATTGGTTGCAGAAACAAGTGGATATGGGATAATAATTTCAGATTGAGCCAGTAGAGTTTCTTGATAGATTGATGTGATGTGAACCTGTTGAAGTTAGAAAAATAAAAAAAGGCAAATTCCTTTACTCTCGTGTGACCTGACAGTAAGAAAGGAGAAGCTTGTGATGAGGTGTGGAATGGTAACAGTGGCGTGGAGATCTGGAATTCAGTTTTGGTGATGTTGACTTTGAGAGATCTATTGGACTCTGTGACATCCAAGTGAAGCAACTGATTTTATAAGTCTTTTATTTAGGAGGCAGATCTGGAGTAGATCTATAAACTAGGGACTAGTGAAGCTAAATGATACTGCAAAAGCATATGCACAGGCTAGGTCTGGAAGACAAGAGTCGTCTTACATTCTACATTGATAGTAATGTCAACTTTGTTACAAAGGATAAGAATGGGCATTTCTTTAGAAGGTTTACCAGCTGTTTCTATAGAAATATAATTCCTTGACTTTCAATCTTATAAGGTTGTTATATAAGGCAAACTGGTCTAAGTACGTGAGATTCTCACTGGGCAGATACCTAGCATAAATACCTACCCAAGGAAAACAACAAATAAATACATTTATTGCTGCCAAACACACATATAAAAATATCCAGATAAATATTTTTATGCTTGTGTTTTCTATATCTATCACTGAGAGGTTGAAATCATTTTTCTGTTTTCAATTTCATAGTCTCCTTGAGGGCTGAAAATATGAATGTACCAGCTATATTAGTTTTCTAGGACCACAGTAACAAAATGGGTGCCTTAAAACAATAAAAATGTATTGTTTCTCAGTTCTGGAGGCTAAACGTCCAGAATCAAGGTGACATCAGGGCCATATTTCCTCTGAACCCTGTAGGGAAATCATTCCTTGCCTCTTCGTAGTTTCTGTTGTTTTGCTGGCAATCTTTGACATTTCTTGGCTTGCAGCTGCCTAACTCCAATCTCTGTCTTTGAAATTGCCACATATTGTCCTCTTTGTATGTGTCTGTTTTTATATGCTATAAGGACAGCAGTCGTAACGGATTAGGGGCCCACCCTACTACAGTATGATGTCATCTGAAATTAACTAATTACCCTTGCAATGACTTTTATAAGGTCACATTCTGAGATACCAGGGGTTAAGACTTCAACATATCTTTTCTGGGTGAGGGAGGACACAATTCAGTCCATAACATCAGTCGTATTTGAATTAAGATAATTTTTTATTCAATAAAGTATATAAACATATATGGGAAGAAAGTTTTAGTTTTGTGTTAATTTTCAAGGACCATTTATGCAAGTAATCTCTCAGGCAGTTTTGAAGATTTGGACTGTTTTCATGGTAACATAATACATCTGTTAAAGAGTTTTCTCTCTCTCATTAGAGATGGAAAATTAAAATAAATTAATGACTGACTGCTTGTAAAATCATTTTAATTATACCACAAATTGTGGCAATGTACCAGAATGTAAGAAAAACTATAACACAATGTTCATATTTCTGTTCAGTGTATTCATAATTTAGTGCCTCAGCTAAATTAAGGATTTTCTCTTAGAGACAATAAATACTTCAAATGATTCACTGGTGATCCCAACAAACATGCTGATATTTTAAACTTCATTTATAGTCAATGCTTTCTGAACTGACTTTTAATTCTGTGATGAGGCTAATTACTTCAGTTGGTTTGATTATTTTAGTTATTTTATCAGAATGCATCATAAAGGCCTTTATTAAATTAGCTTTCACTTATTCAAAGATTTAATTCCTTTTAATTTAGTATACATTTTGTCTATTGAAGTTGTAATTTATGTTGTATTTTTGAAATAGAAAAAAAGTCGAACTGTACATTACATAAAATAAACATCCTGTGTAATGAGATAATAATTTTGCTAAACTATAGACATTTAGACTAAAATTGTTTAATAGCAAAGTAATGGTTTGTATCCAAGTTTACCATAGATATTCTGGGTATTTTCAAGGAGCTGTGGTAAGGATAGTATTAACAATCACTTTCAATTTATTTTTCCCCAAGAATATTTGGACAATTTTGCTCCATAATCTAATGATGCTGATCTTTATCTGTATCATTATTATAAAAAATGCTGTTAGTTCAGGAATCAATGTTTGCAGCTTCAACAATCTGAAGAAAAATCTGCTGAACTAATTTTATTTTAGTCAATTACATTTGGGCAATGAGGAATAAAACAGAGATGAGAAAGATTATGCAGTTTATATTGGGAGTAAAATACTGAATCCATTTCACTAAACCCAAATGATTTAAAGACTAAAAAGGAAGTCATTCTTCAGTGGATTTTTTTTTTTTACTTTACAAATGGGAGAGGTAACAAGAAAAGTTATCTTTCTGGAAAGATAGATTTCTTACATGCACTTCC
Organism: Cryptoprocta ferox; assembly: GCA_028646485.1. Lineage (NCBI taxonomy): Eukaryota > Metazoa > Chordata > Mammalia > Carnivora > Eupleridae > Cryptoprocta > Cryptoprocta ferox. The sequence continues at coordinate 20,680,296 of CM053573.1, forward strand.
TACATGTTGAACATGCAATTTGTATGTCAGTTTAACTCAGAAAGAATTGGAAAGAAAAAAAAAAACCTGTACATAGGTGTTTTGAAAAGAGCACTAAATTGGAGTTAGAAATCATAGATTTTAATTATCTTATTAAGCAGAAAGAATATATTTTAAATCCCTGGCCCTTACCTTCCCAATGGATAAAAGAGCTAGAATTAGGTAAAATTATATTCCTTCAGCTTAAATTCCCAGTCTAATATTCTATGATTTGGTGTTCAAAGATGTTCAGAACATTTTTAGGCATTGAAATAGATTTATATTCTATCATCTTTAACTCATCGACACAACGGGACTAAGACCAACTGTGGGACAATCTCTTCCATTTGGTTAATCTTAGAATATGTGTTTTCTACTAGGAAGGTTTCAGGCGTTCTTAAATATCTTAGTGATCATTGCTCTTTTCTTAGCTCAAGATCTCTTTTCTCATAAGATTTCCCTAAGGCTACTGTTTAGACAGTAGCTAAAAGATTTCTCATTCTATGTGAATCTCCACAAGCTCTGTAAAAGTGATGCACTATATAATCAGGGACCGATTATGTACAAATCATTGTCTTTTCTTGTTCATTGCACTGTGCATTTATATCTTTTTGATTCCTTTATGGAAATGAGTTAAGGTTTTATTAACCTCATTATTTGGGCAAAAGCCTGAAATTTCAGATAATTTTAAGTAACAATTAACTCCCCTCATCTTTCACCTGTGTGTGTTGCACAAGAGCGTGTGTGTGCATTGGCACACTTAAAATACTTTGCTTAAAATGTTAGTTTATATTAGTGCAACAACATACAGTCATATTATACATTGTTTTGTATAAATTGATTGTGTTTCTTACAATGAACACTTATTTTATTTGAAGTTCCTTAATCTGAGCACAATTGCAATAAACAAGGACTTTATATAATTAATGACCTTGTCTTTCAGAAATAATTTAAACTATTTTCAGGTGTGCCCTTATTTTTAAAAGATTATACCATATTTACATGTGAAACACTTCAAGATAAACTTGTAAATTTTTTTCTTTCATTACTTCCTACATTTCTCCTGAACCTCAAAGTTTCACTTGTTTGCTGGGACTGAAAATGTCAGAGGCAAGTGTTGCACAAAGTGACAACTTCCTATAACACTTTATCAGGGCTAGTGGCACTTCTAGATGTGTTGTGTCACAATTTAGGAAAAACTACAAGAAATTCTCCTCCCAGTCCCTGCTAGCTTTATCTATCCAATGTGTAGATCTCTCCCGGTTCTTTAGCTACAAGAGACCAATGTTCACTCTAAACCTATTTCTTAAAGTCAGATAACATAAGAAGAAAATCTTGATTCCAGAACAGCTATAGAAGGAGAGTTAGTCAGGGGTTGAAATGTTTTCTTTAGAGAGTCCTACTTCCCCTGGGCTCCCAAGCTACATAGGCTATTGTAAGTAATTATATTTTTTAAAAATTGCTTTAAATTTTGAAAATAATATTATTCTGAAATTTGTTTATTTTAACAAGAATTGCTATAGATTTATTTCTCTAATGAAAAATTAGAAATTAAAAAGGAAAAGTCCATATAGCAATCAATTACTCAGAAATAACTTTATAGCTATTGATGCATATCCTTTAGATGTTTTTCTAAGTATACCCATGAAATACATTTAAAGAAAAGGATTTTATACTCCCTGCTTTGTGAATTAATGATATGTCTGACAATGCCTAATGGATATCTTTGTGTGTTAGAAAAAATTGTAATTGATTACTCTGTATTGTCCTATAGAAATCATTACCTAGATGTTATCTAAATTGGTGTATTATGTAGTCTTTGCATTTTCTCTCTACAAGAATGGTGATAAATATTTAATTTTATACTGAATTACTTGCATTTAAGATAATGACACTAACATATATTTTGGAATAGACTGATATTACTGGCATATATTTGCACATGTTTCATTAGGCTAGACCTTATAGACTTCACAAAAATTAACTCAAAATGGATTATAGACCTAAGTGCAAAAAGAAGAACAGGAGAAAATTGACATGATTTTGTGTTTGGTGTTGGCTTTTTGGATATACCACCACAGTACGTTCCATAAAATAAAGAATTGATAGACTGGACTTCTTTAAAGTTAAAACTTCTGTTCTGCAAAAGTTAACACCAAAAAAGTTAGAGGACAAGCCACAGACTAGGAAACAATACTTGCAAAAGTCACATCTTATAAGACATATCCAACATACACAAAGAACTTTTGAATCTCAGCAATAAGAAAACAAATTATTTAAAAATGGGTCAAACCTTAGGCAACTCACCAAAGAAGATATGCAAATGTAAAATAAGCATATGAAAAGATGCACCACATCATAAGTCATCAGGGAAATGCAAATTAAAACAAAGTGAGATAACACTTCACAACTATTAGAATGGCCCAAATGCAGAACACTGACAACATCAAATGCTGATGATATGAAGCAACAGGAATTCTCATTCATTGCTGGTGGGAAGGCAAAATGGCACAGCCACTATGAAAGACAGTCTAGTGGTTTCTTAAAAAACTAAACATACTCTTATCATATGATCTGATAGTCATGCTCCTTGTTATTTACCCAAAGCATTTGAAAACTCATGCGCATGCCCTAACATGCCCGTAGATGTTTATAGGGGTTTTATTCATAATTGTCACAATTTGGGAACACCAAGTTGTCCTTCAGTAGGTAAATGAATATATTCTGACATTGGACTATTATTCAGCACCAAACAACAACAACAACAACAATAACCAAAAAAAAAAAAAAAAAAAAAGAAAAGAAAACAAAACAACAACAACAAAAAACACATGAGCTGTTAAGCTATGAAAAGACAGGGAACAATCATAAATGCATATTATTAAGTTAAAGAAGCCAATCTATAAAGGGTATACACTGCATAATTCTAACTATAAGATATCCTGAAAAGACATGCCAGTTGTAAGATCAGTGGTTGCCAGGAGAGGGAAGTTGGGGATGAGTATACAAAAATAGGCAGAGCATAGATTTGTAGGGCAGTGAAAATACTCCATATAATATTATAATGATGTATATGTGTCATTACACTTTTGTCTAAACCCATAAAATTTAGAGTACCAAGAGCATTTCACTGAGGTAAACCATAGTCTCTGGGTGACTATGATGCATCGGTGTAGGTTCAGCCTTCGTTTAGATGAAGTCTGGCAAGTGGTGTTGTTAATGAAGGAGGCTATGCATGTGGGGGGGCAAATTATATATAGCAAATATCTGTTCCTGCTTCTCAATTCTGTCATAAACCTAAAATTCCTCTAAAACATATATACACTTTAAAAAGGTTAAAAAAGGAAAAAAGGGACAGTACAATGGAAAAATCTGGAAAATGTCATCAGTCATCCAAAACTTAATGGATACATCAGAAACAGAACTAGCCAATATTATGTGCCACCCAAGGAGATACACTGGGGAGAGCATTAATTCTGTGATACACCTGCCAGAGGTATATACATAGGGCCTAATAATAGAACATATAAAACAAATCCAAGTTTAGGGGCATTTTACAATGGATAGTATGCGATTGACAGAAATATTGGGGTCACGTCAGTCAAGAAAAGACTGAAGACTTGTTCCTGATTGAAAGAGATTAGAGAAATACAACTGAGCACAGCACATAATCCAGGATTGGGCCATTTTTTGCTCTTTTGCTGCGGATCTGTTCTACTGTTAGGGCAACTTACAAAAGTTAAGTGGGATCTCAGAGTGAGGGGTATGTAAGAGCATTTTTTTTTATATTCTTGCAATTTCTCTTTAGTAAATATGAAGTTGTTTCAAAATAAGATTTCAAAAATGACCCAAGCACAAACAAACAAAAAATTGAAGCAAGATACTTCAAGAGCATGTGTAATCAAATAACAGAATTCAGTCAGCATATCTGTAGTAAAGATAACAATATTCAAGTTAAGCCATAATTTATGTGTAAGTGGAATTATGTGGAATGAATGGCAAAACGTAAGCTTTTTGCATGCATTTCCCTGTAATGCTCCCAAGAGCATTAGTGTCCTCCCTGAAGGCAATTGTATTACAGAACATTGAGTTAACTCATTCCATACAGATTTAGTGAGATTTAACCTAAACAACTTTAGCTATACTACTTAGCAATAATTAACATTATTGTGTGGAAAACCACCATATGAAAAATTCCAATGTCTTTTAATCCACAAAACAATGCTATTTATTGGCTTTTCGGTGTTACATAGGTTACTGATGCCACAATTATTTTAACAATTGCTATTTGGAGTTAAAATGAAAAATTGATTAACTTAAGTGTTATTCAATAAATGAATTGTAAAAACTGTAGATATCCAACTTTAAAAATAATGAACATATAAAATTATCTCTTGTATCTATATATTTTAATGGGAAAATCAGATACTAATGATGGATTTTGCAATTACTACATTTAGATTTTTTTATTTTTTAAGTCTTTATTTAAATTCCAATTAACCTACTTAATTAATACATTTTAAAAATTATTCATCAAAAAGATCTCTTTGATTAATTACAGTAAAATTTTTATGTAACACTTAATAAAGAGTGGTTTTGACCTTTGAGAAGAGGAACACCTGATGACCTTGCTTTTGTTTTTGCTTGCCATTTATAACTTTTCTCTTGATTACTCCCCACCCTCAGATGTTCTTAATAAATTTAAGATTCACATTTAGCAGTTGCGTCTTACCACCTGCTCACTCGATTCCTGTCTTACATGGGTAGTAGAATATTACATGTGTTCTTCAGAATCTGTCAGTACTGATATTGTCAATCTTTTCACAGAAGCCGTGTAAGCTGACAAGTTTTTTTAGATGCAGATATTCCTGAGTCTTAATCATTTGAAATAATCTATCTTTTGAATTATTGTATATTATCTTGGGAAATATATAAAATCTAAGATGTTTCCCCTACACTGTTAGTTAATATGAAAATATTTCTGAACCTCAAATTTCAATAAATTTTGTTTTCAGATAGAATATTGTAGGGTAGCATCAAGCCACAGCTCCTTAAATAGCTGGAGTAAAATAAATGGAAATACTGAAATATGTCATATTTAAAGATATTGGTGGGCTGTGGAAGGAATGATGTATAAAGGTATGAAGGTTTATAACAGGGAAGAGATTTTCTTCAGCCACATGGATCTCATATCCATTTTTGAGAAAAATATAATGTTAACAGGGAAAACTGAGGAAAGGCAAAAAGGAGCACTCTACTATATTTTCATCTCCTGTATGTTTAAGATTATCTAAAGGTAGACATTGTTTTAAGTCAAAGGATTCTGAATGTTAGAACAAACAAACAAAACCAACAACAACTCAACCAGCTATGAACGGGTTACAAGATATAATATAAATATAAGAAGGCAGTTTAAAACTAAAAGGAAAGTAAATATAAATTGCAAAGTTTTATATTGTAAACAAGAAAGAATGGAAGGGTTCTATATCCCTGTTAATAACAAAATACATAAATCTTCAGACTAAATATATTTTGGGGGGAAAAGATAATGATTTAAGGTTTAATCAAGAAAAGTTCATGCCATTCCTAAAACACTTTGAATTCTGTAAAAGGAGCAAAGGCACTGACAATATTAAACTGAGATACCTAAAAATCAACATGCATATTGAAGATTTAAACCAACCTTTTTCAATGCCTGATGAATCAGGCATAAAACATATTAGTGATATATAGTGTTTGAATGCATGATTGATTAATACTTAGTATACATGTTTCCAAAACCTGTGGAAAACTTTTCCTTATTAAAATTGGTCATATACTGGGGCGCCTAGGTGGCTCTGTTAGTTAAGTGTCCAACTTTTGGCTCAGAGAATAATCTCACGGTTCTTGGGTTTGAGCCCCGTGTCAGGCTCTGTGCTGACAGCTCAGAACCTCTAGCCTGCTTTGGATTCTGTGTCTCCCTCTCTCATTCTGCTCCTCCCCCTTGCACTCTGTCTCTCTCTCTCTCTCTCTCTTAAAAATAAACAAATATTAAAAAAATTAAAATGGGTCATATACTGAGTGTGGGAAAAAAATAAGCCTCAACAAGTTAGCATCATGCATCATATTCTTTGGTCACAGTGGATTTAAACTAGAAACATAAAGGTAACTTCAAATCACCAATTAGTTAAAGCAAGATACTGTAAATAATTTATGTGTCAAATAAGAAAATACAGTGCACATTAGAAAATTCTATGAAAAATTTTAGGGGTGCCTGGGTGACTCAGTTGGTTAAGCATCTGACTTTGGCTCAGGTCATGATGTCATGGTTCATGGGTTCAAGCCCCACATCAGGCTCTGTGCTGACAGCTCAGAGCCTGAAGCCTGCTTCAGATTCTGTGTCTCCTTCTCTCTCTGTTCCTCCCCTTGCTTGCAGTCTGTCTCTTTCTCAAAAATAAAGATTAAAAAAATTAAAAAAAAGAAATTTCTATGAAAAAAAGTAAAAGTCTAAATAAATCATGTTCAAGAACTTAAAGAGCCAGGTCCCTAGCTAGCTCAGTCAGTCAAGTGTGACTCTTGATCTTGGGGCCATGAGTTTAAACCTTATGTTGGGCATATAGTTCACTTTAAAAAAAAGAAAGAGACTCAATATGCTTAAGTAGTTATTCAAAAGTCCCTTGCTAATTTTTAAACATTTTTTCATGTACAGATTCAGTAAAATATCAGATCATCAGAAAGTTTATATTTATTTTTGAGGGAGATTTGTAGTCTGATTTTCAAGTTTAGAATGGAAATTTAAATAATCATGGTTCTACCAGATTTAAAACTTTAGTAAAACTAGAATCATTGAAAGTGAATGTGGGGCGCCTGGGTGGCTCAGCCAGTTAAGCGTCCAACTTCGGCTCAGGTCATGATCTCACAGTTGTTGGGTTGGAGCCCCGTGTCGGGCTCTGTGCTGACAGCTCAGAGCCTGGAGCCTGCTTCGGATTCTGTGTCTCCCTCTCTCTCTGCTCCTCGCCTACTCATGCTCTGCTTCTCTCTGTCTCAATAATAAATAAACAAAAAAATTAAAAAAAAAAGAAAGTGAATGTAACTTACCAAAGATAGATAAATTGACTGAGTGACAAAATAGACTCACAGTCTGTCACTGTATCTATAACAGCGTTGCCCACTGCAGTTTATATGGAAAATGACTGATCTTCTCAATCAAGATTGCTTAGAGCGATTGGATAGTCTCAAATGGAAAACAAAATTAAAAACCCTTTGATTCCCCAATATACCATTAATAATAATTATTCAGAGTGTGTCATGGAGTAAAATGTATGACTATGTGGCTGTCTTGATTCTACATTATATAATCAAATTTTTATTTAAGTGCTTTTATTTATAGTCATATATTTAATATTAAGTTCTAGAGGTTAATGTTAACACAATTACCTTCCTTCTTATACAGTATACTTTTCCCTGTTGGAAACAAAAATGCGTCGATTTTAATTTACTTAGTCAGAACTCTTTGGTAGTAACTGACAAAAAATGAATATTAAATGTTTGGTAAAAAATATTGTCTTGCCTACAAACGTACAAAGATTAGTTGTTGACTAGACTTTGGGTGATGTACTCTTTCTTTTTTCTGATAACTATGATTTTTCAAAGACTGCAAACATTTGCAGTATGCAATATGCAAAATTATTGATACTGTTTTCAACATACTTATTAGCCTAGAGAATAGTATTTTAAAGTCTTCAGATATATTAAACTGTGACTCAACAGACCAAGTCCTGCAAATAAATAATATTAAAGGACTTGGCATTGAAAAATGTCTCTAAATTATTTGTCTTGTGGAATTAGGAATAGATGGAAAACAATTTCACTGTCTGTTTTCCCTCACACAAAATCTTTCTCTTCCCCCACCTAAATGTGAGTAAGTTAACTTCTTATGTGTTCACTACCCTGGGAGACATTGCAACTTAAAACAATCAAAACTTAGAGTTATTTTTGGACACACTTTACCTGATTTCACTAGAATAGAAATGTTAACGAGTGTCACATTGTAGAATATCCTCTAAAGAACTTCATCTTTCATGATACGTTTCTGGTCATTTTCTTTCTCCTCTGAGATTTTGATATCTATTTATCTTCTGGAACTATGGTACCTGTACAGTTTTATCTGTAAATAAGAAATTAAATGGGACAGTTTCGTAACAGATGAGACTCATCTTTCTTACATTTTGACCTTGTCGTCTGTTCTCCAATATATGATGGTATTCCATAGAAGAAATTTTAGTGAAATACAGCATGCTATGCTGCAGAACTTACTGGATTAGTACTCGTCATTTCTTTTTTAAAAAATTTTTAACATTTATTTATTTTTGAGAGACAAAGAGAGAGAGAGATCATGAGCAGGGGAGGGGCAGAGAGAGAGGGAGACACAGAATCTGAAGCAGGCTCCAGGCTCTGAGCTGTTAGCACAGAGCCTGACACGGGGCTCAAACCCACGAACTGTGAGATCATGACCTGAGCCAAAGTTGGATGCTCAGCCAACTGAGCCACCCATGCACCCTAGTGCCTATCTCTCTGATCATGTTTTCTCATTTGTCATGTGAAGCTGATTATCTCTGCTTGATGGTAGAATTAAAATGGCTAGTAAAATATCTAAAAGAACTGGCTCCAAATAGTATTAATAATTCTTAGTAATATTGAAAATATTGTTTTAATGTTAATACGGTTTTCAGATTTTCATATTAATCTTAATGGTGTACATTTGAATGCATTTTTATCATGTTGATACATCTAAATGCTATTTTTTATGTCAGTCCTTAATGTATTGAAGGCATATTCTATCAGGATGAATTGTTCTAGGAACAACTTTTATGGATTGTGCCTCTAGTATGTACTTAGGAGCAAAGTTATACCATTTTTCAGAGCCTGAAATGTATATCTCTATTATAATCAAAGTTTTAAAGAACATAATTCTGAGAGTGATTATATAATGAAAGCAAACCTACCTTACTTCCCATTTTCTATAATTACAAAACCATGCATACACTTGCTTGACTAATCCTTCTATCTCTATCCCTTAACACCACTTATCACAAACAAAGGCACATGTTTTCTGTACTCCTTCCAAATACAGCTCAAATTCTTCCCTTCTTCACTATTTCCTAGCAGAAAAAAAGCTATTCCCTGTCAACAGCCTCTTACACATTGCACCCTGCTGTCGGTACCTAATTGACCTCCTTCCTCCCATTTTTTTTGTCGGACTAAGGTTAATTTTCTACAACCCAGTAGAAAATTTCCTCAAAATGTAGATTAGATCAGATTGCTTCCTGTCCATTGTAACATTTCAGCAAATTGCTATTGCAGGTGTCTTCCATGCTATAAAAAGTCCTATACCAACTGGTCTCATCTCTATCTCCAGTCTAATATCTTTCTTCTCTCTCTCTCTTTCTCTCTCTCTCTCTCTCTCTCTCCCTCTCTTCTCTGGTATCCTCAGGCATTATGGGACTTTGTTCTGTATCCTCAAATTCACCACAATGATTTCTACTGTAGGAAATTGTTTTCATCTATCTAAAAATGACTTTCTCCAATTTTTCCATGTTATTCCTTCTTTATCATTATTTGCCATTCAAATGTCCCTCTTTCAGACACCTCTTTTACTTATTCCTTACCATTACCCTATTGTAATTACTTCATAGTACTCACACATCATCAGACTGATATAATGTTGCTTATTTTTGTATTTATGGACTTAACCACTGTGACATGAAGTTTATCAGCCTTGTTTACAATGTATTCACTATGCCTAGGACAATGCTAGGCATATAGATGTTTGATCCTCTACAAAGAGTTGTTAAATTATTTCAGGTATCAGATTCAAAGACAGTGGGGTAAAAATACAACCCCAGAACTAAAGTGACCTTAAACAATAAGGGCTAATCTCTCATTTATTAATGTCTATTTTAGACAAACTAGGGTCTGTATCCCACATCTCCCCACTCCAGGGATCCGGTCTATTAGAAGAGCCACTAAATTGGCATTTTTCTGCCACTGTGGCAGAGGGAAAGAGATCTCACTAGGTTTATCTATTGACAATTAAATTCTCCTATTTGGCCGTGACTCAGACCACTGCCTGTAAACAATTAGTTGGCCTAAACTAGTCAGATGGCTCAAGAAAACGGGATGTAATACATGGTAAAATCCTACTGAATAGGAAGGCAGAGAGATGCAAGTTTTTGGCAACACAGTGCAATAAGTATTACAGTTCATAATAATTGACAGAAAGGTAAATTTACTGAGCCATAATCGTAATCAGATATACAATGATACCTGGGAAGTATTGCCAAATTTATAGCAAATCTCCCTAGATAATATGTCAGGGATAGAGAAGTGGGTTAGATGGAGCCAAGATACAATGATTTTATTAACATTTCTTATATTTTTTTGTTTCCCACTAGCAAACAGATTTTTTCCTAATGATCTGCTAATTTAAGGAACAAAACAAGTCTAGGAAGGTGGACAGTGAATTATCTATGTCTTAATCTTGCTGGTATAGATGTTTTTTTAACCTTTTATAGCCAAGCTTATTCTTGTCCTTCTGTTAGTATCTTGCACACTTAGAACACAATTGACAGAAATTTACTTTGATGATATGATGTTGATCGGAACTTCCATATCTACAGCTGCTATCATTATTATCACCTTCAAAGAAAAACATTACTGTTAATAAAATGATCCATTGGTTTACACAAAGGTGGCAGTTGGTTGTTGATCACCTCATAGGCAAATTAGTTATTGATCAATTCTGTTTAAAAAATCACATAACTCTTTTGGATCTTTTTCCTTTATAACCTGCTATTTACCATAGAATAAAAATTATGCAAATATCTACCTTTATGGAAAATAACTACTTATTACTTTATATTTTAATTTGTCTAATTTTATAGGAAGGTTAAATATAGGACAGATAAACAAAAGAAATGTTTGAGACTGAGTCCATTTTGAAAAATGTCCTAATTATAATGCTGATGCTAATCAATGCTCATTTGAATGGAATTAAATTAATCCAGATTGCAGGGGTAATTAAGTCCCTTGTTAGTACCTATTGAGACTACAGAACCTTTGCCTTCCCACAATAAACATATTATGTTGGATCAGGAAACAGCACTAAAACTAAAAATGAAAGTTTGAACATCCACTGAACAAAAAAACTAGAAATTAACCCTACCTAATATTTTCAACTAAATACAAATCATCTAGTATTATATAATTTACTTTACACACATTAGGTTACAAACATCTGATCTTTAATAAATCACTTATTTATAAAACTAGTGATACCAGAACTTCAGTATTCTATAGCAGAGCTCAGTGAAATCTTAATTCTTTATGCAAAGGCCATCTTAGCTGGAAAATGGGTATTTAAAATCCCAACTGTCATTTTTGATAAGACATAGCTTTTGTTCTAAGCTACTTTTTGATCTTAATGCTTCATCTCATTATAAAGCTAAAATACTTTAACTCTGTCAAAGGTTGTTTTCTCTTTGAACCTAATCCAGTATCACATGGATCACCCTAGCCATTCCCCACTGCTTGACTATAATCAACCTGTCAACATAAAGAAACTTAGCTCCCACCATCCACCACCCATTTACTTATTTGTCAGTCCTAATCATACATGTACAGGCATGTTAGAATTACTACAACTTACTCCTGTGAAAGAGGATTTTACCAAGTAGAATACCGTTGTTTTGTTTAGTATTAAAATAAACAATGTAGGTGTAGGGGTACCTGGCTGGCTCAGTTGGGAGAGCATACAACCCTTGATTTCGGGGGTGTAAATTCAAGCCCCACATTGGGTGTAGAGATTTCTTAAAAATTAAATCTTTAAAACAATTAAATTAAAAATAAACAATATTTTCCAAAATTAGGTCAGCACCATTGTCTCCCATCACCTTCAATGAGGTCCTTATGTATTTATAATATATTGATTCTCTTATATAGTCTGCATTCTATTGAAATCCTTCTCCATCCTGGATTTTTTTTTAAATATGCAGAAAGTTCAGTGGGTTTTGACAAATGCTTAGTATCATATATAGGCCATTCTTTTTATTCACAGTCGTTATGTTGAGTAAAGTCACTGTGAACACCGAATTTTTTAATATTGAGCCATTGTTTCTAGGAGGAATTAAGGGTGAGGTTTCTACTATATTTTGATCACGGTATTTTTTTAACCAATCAATACATAACCTTTCCAAATGTGTGTTTCTGTTTATAGACACTGTGTGTGTGTGTGTGTGTGTGTGTGTGTGTGTGTGTACATGCGTGTATATGATTCATTGATATTGAACTCAAAACCAAAAGCATTATAACTTATGTCTGAATGAAGCTTTTCTAATAGACATATTTAATCTGTAAAGAATAACAAAGTCTTTTTTCCTTAGGAACGCTAGTAGTATCTCTCACAGAGCAAAAGCTTTACTTCTATAAAGTTTGATTTATCGGTTTTTCTTTGATTGTGAATCTGATATTATATATGAAAACTCATAACTTCTCATAATTTTTTCTATAAATTTTATAGTTTTGAATTTACATTTATGTCTATGGTCCATTTTGAGTTAAATTTTGTGTAAGATGCAGGCATTAAGTTTTGTGTTTGTTCTTATTGTTTGCTTCTTGTGCATATGGACATCAAATTTTTCCAGCATCAGTTATTTAAAAAAGCTACCTTTCTATAATGAATTGTCTTTGTGCTTTGGTCAAATATCCACTCACTTTGTTTGGGTTGGCCTATTTTTGTGCTGTCTTGTTTCATTAATGTGTCTTTTCTTTTGCTAATATCACACTCTATTGATTACGATGGCTTTATTGAAATCAGGTTATTATGAGCCATTTCACTTTGATTTTCTTTTTCACATGGTGCTTTAGAAATTTCCCTTTGCTGTAGACATTCCAGGACCTTTGCCTTTCCATATAAATTTTAGAGATAGTTTGCCAGTATAAACAGAAAGCTTCCTGGGGTATTGAAATTACATTGAATCTAGATAAAATTAGGAACAAATGGAATTGTAATATTAAGTTCTTTCCTCCATGAAAACGGTCTCTCTCCAATCATATAGATCTTCTTTAATTTATCTGTTTTCTAGTTTTCCATATGCACGTTGTACCCATATTTTGTTAATTGACACCCACGTACTTTCTTTGGTGCTTTTATAAATGGTATTGTTTTTCTTGATTTCACATGGCCGTCATTCAGTGTTCGTACATGGGAAAATGATTGACTTTTATCTATTAATCTTGTATCTTACAATCTTACCAAATTTGCTTAATAGTTCCAGCCATTCCTTTGTAGATTCTTGGGGATTTTCTATGTAGAAAATTGTTTTGTTTATGAAAACTGAAGGTTTCATTTCTTTCTTTTGAATTAGAATAGCCATTATTCCCTTTTTTTGCCCATTGCCCTTGCTAGTCCTTCTGGGAAAAAAATTTAGTGTGGTAATAAAGTAGGACATCCAAATCTTATTCTCAGTCCTAACAAGGAAACATTCATTCTCTCACCATTAAGTATGGTGTATATTTTCTTTTTTCACATGTATCTTTCTATGCTAAGTGTATTGCTTTGTTAATGGTGCTGTAATAAAGTAACAAACTGGGTGGCTTAATAGAAATTTCTTGTCTCACAGTTCCAGAGACTAAAAATTTATAATAAAATGAAAAAGATAAAACATATTTTATTTACATTTTATGTATTTTATTTTTATTAAATAAATTTTATTTAATAAATAAATTTATTTATTTTATTATTTTATTAATATTAAATAAATAAAATTTATTTTTATTTTTATTTATGTAAAAAACCTATTTTATTTACAAAATTTATTTACATTTTATGAGGGGTCCTTCTATAAATATTTTAATTTTAAATATTTTATATTGTGTGTTAACTCTTTAAAAGTTTCTTTTCTAGAATTTGTTCATTGTTCATTACAATACTATAAATATCTCTTTTTTCTTAGCAAAAGGCAAAAATTTTGACAGTACTTGCCATCAAGGGTTGGCAGTTTACTGATAATGTTAGGTAAGTAATTATAGAAATCATCACATAAAATACAGAATACAAATGAAAGCTAACTAATTATGGGCATAAGCATAGTGTCAAAGAAACCAGTTAAGCTAGAATTGGCATTCTAATAAATCCTAAACTCTGATAATTGGCATGGATGCTTCTTCTATTTAACTTAGAATCATCTTAATTAAAAGGGATTTATATAAATAAATTGGTTTTGAAGAGTTTTAACAAATAGCAAGAAAAGTTGAACCTGGGTTCCAAAAGCAATATGTTTATGAAATAAGTGTTTTGTTTCCATATCAAAACCTAGATATCTGCTTAGGATAAACTGGACTTAGAGCAAAAATTAATTTAAAACATGACACATGGCAATTGTTAGATGGAATATAATTTGTTAATTCACATCTGTCCCTGTGCCCCACTTTCTGGATAATTCATTGATCTTTTATATTTTGTCTTTAAAATACTCATAATTTAATATAAAATAATATAAATTGACATGAAATTAAAACAAAAGAGTATTCATGTCTCCATGAATTTGAAAAATTACCAAATTCCAACTTTCAAGATTACAAGACATAAATGTTTTAAAATAAATATTTTTATAGAAAATACTTTTTGTATACATATTTTCTGGGGCACCTGGGTGGCTGGCTCCGTTGCTTAAACATCTGACTCATTGTTTTGGCTCAAGTCATGATCTCACGGTTTCGTGAGTTTGAGCCCCGCATTGGGCTCTGTGATGAAAATGGAGCCTGTTTGGTATTCTTTGTTTCTCTCTCTCTCAAAATAAATAAATAAACTTAAAAAAATAGTTTCTGTAAAAAGTGATGTAAAGGCCATTGAAAAGAGATTTCTTAACTTTCTATTATATAACAAAGGTTAAAAAATTGGTTTGTGTATGTTCAGCTCACTTCTTGTAAAATAAGGAAGTAGACTATACAATTTTTTCAAAAAGAACATTTGTTTTTTCCTGGTAAATGTGCCTCTTTTAACATTACCTGTGTCAGTTAACAGTGCCATCAGCCTCACAATTATTTATAGATCCAGGATTGGAGTGATTATTTTTGGATCGGGCCCTGGAATACACAACCCCATCTGGATTTATAACCTTTGAAAACTTACATTTTTGCATTTCCTGTCTCTCTTGTCTGAAATCATCTTACTATGGAAAATTTTCATATAAAAATATCACCAGGCAATTGAAACTATGAGTCTAACACTGGGAATAGAGAACAAGCTTGACCACCTGAAGGTAAAGGAGGTCTGTGGGGAGGGCATTGTACTCACATGAAAGTCTGGATGTTCTAAAGGAAGAGATACAGGCACAGAATCCCTCTCTTTATTTTCTTTTTTTGTAATTTTTTCAAATGTTTTTATTTTCTTTTTGAGAAAGAGAGAGAGTGTGTGAGTGGAGGAGAAGCATAGAGAGAGGGAGACACAAGATCTGAAGCAGACTGCAGGATCTGAGCTGTTGTTACAGAGCCTAACTCAGGGCTCAAGCTCACTGACCATGAGATCATGACCTGAGTCAATGTCAAAGGCTTACCCTGCTAAGCCACCCAGGTGCCCCACACAAAATCCCTTTCTAAGGATATTATGTTGTATATCAGAAAACACCAATGAACTCTGAGGATACTAATCATCAATCAAAATATCAAGATACATACATAAAGGGGTTCCTGAGTGGCTCAGGAAGTTAAGTGTCCAACTTCGGCTCAGGTCATGATCTCAGGGTTCATGGTTTGAGCCCCGCATTGGGTTCTGTGCTGACGGCTCAGACCCTGGAGTCTGCTTCAGATTCTGTGTCTCCCTCTCTCTATATCCCTCATCCACTCTCACTCTGTCTCTCAAAAATAAACATTAAAAAAAGATATATACATAAAAATGGATAACACTAGGTATATACATCTGTTTACATTATATATATATATATATATAAATTCTAGTAAATTTAAGAACTATAAATAGTATGTTTCAATGTTTATCTAGGCATGATGTGCTTCATAAACAAAGAGGTAAATGTTGTGTTATTTTGTCACGACTAACCCAAAATTTTATAAAATATTAAATTACAAAAAGTCATGAGTGCCCATTTAATAAATGAACATTAACTAAGTAAACTACAAATTTATTTATCTCTGTTGGTTTAAATAATTTTTTCTGGAACATTATGCAGATCCTACAGTATAAAGGACAATTGACTATTTTGTAAAGAAAAAAAGACAGAAAACATATAAAGAGTAATTTTTTCTAGGTCTCTACTCATTTTGCTGTATTTGAACCACAAAAGTAATACAGTTTGTTCTGGGAAATGCATAAGAGTAAAGTGAAGTATGCAGGAGTTGGGGAATTATATCCTATTTCTCCGTGAAAAAAGTTGCTTTAGGAAGATTCTAAATCATTTATAGACTCACCTCATTTTTCATTGATCACTCCTCTCTCTCCAAATGTGATGTAAGCTTAGTATAACACATTTGTTATATAAAATGGAGATATATGCACACTAATTTGGCACACATTTATTTTAAATAGAGAAATAATTAGGAGAGTGATTCTTAAAAGAAAAATTGGTAGCTCTTTAATCTGGATACCTCAAAGTGATTTCTATATTGTTGTAGAATATTGGTTCTCAAATTTGGTGCCATATGAGAATCACTTGTGAAGCTTTTGTTGTTGTTGTTGTTGTTGTTGTTGTTTTAACATACTAATAGTCCAGCCATAGTTTGGTTATAAGTATTTTGTAAAGTTTCCTATCTAGTGTCAAGATTTCAAAATGCTGTATAAGTCTTTCCAGAGGTTAATGTGTTGAAGAATTTTAAATGGTGGAAAAAATACATGTCCATATTTTAGAATTTTATTTTATTTTTTTCCCATATTTTAGAATCTCAAATATTTAAGTTATAATATAACATATGCATGTATAGGTGTCAAACACACTTCCGTGTGCAATATATCATATCTTTTATTACCATTTTTAATGAAGGTCATATCTGGGAGATGGACATATTTTATAAGCATTATAAAAGTTATCATTTCTTACTTTCTATTAAATATTCCCAGTATTCTGTATAAGGATAAATTTATCTCAATATTTATAAAGCTAATTTAGTATTTGTCCATCAAATCTGAGATATGCTATTTGCTGTGATAAAAAATAATATGGATACAAAAGAATTACCTCTACTAGGACTTTTAGTTACAAATTCCACTTATTACCCCAGCTCACTTATGCAAATTCATAGGAGCATTGAACTTAAGAAATGGGAGCTGTTTGAATCAAACCCATTTGAAATGTCATTGCTAATCTCTCTCGGTGCCAGTCCTCATCAAGGTTGACCTTCCTGATTGCCTGTTACAGCTTGACATAAATGTAGTATAACCACTTCGGTGCTATAATTGACCTTTAACTGCAGTATAGCCATGATCCCTTTCAGTGATCTAATAATTCCATGGCACAAATATCATTCATTTGTTTCAATAATTATTGCTGACACCTTGCATTGCCTGTATTGCTAAAACAAGCTGAATAAGAACAATAAGTCTTGTCTTTCATCCAGAGGGTATTACTGAACTAAGATATTTTAATGCGTTATTATAAAATAAATTATATTTGTTTTTCTTTTGTGCAAGTAGGGGAAAATGGAGAGGCAGTTGAGTGTTGGACTATAGCTTTGGTGTGTGTGGTAAGAACATTTAACTTAAGACTTTCCCTCTTAAATACTTAAGGGCACAATTCAGCATTGTTAACTGTAGGCACAATGTGTTGTGTTTCAGATCTCTAGAACTTAATCATGTTCCAAGACTGAAACTTTATAATCTTGAGTAGCCTGTCCCTGTCAACTACCATTCTACTTTACTTCTAGTTCAGCTATTTTAGATTCCACAGATAGGTGAGTTCACAGGGTGTTTGTCTTTCTCTGTCTGCTTTATTTCACTTAGCATTTTCAGTCAGAGTACCTCCATGCTGTCACAAATGGTGGGGTTTCTTTCCTTTCTGTAGCTGAATAATATTCCATTGTATATATATACTTCATTGTCTTTCTACACTCATCCATGCCTGAATACTTAGGTTATTTCTATGTGTTGAGTATCATGAATATACTGAAATGAAAATAAGAGTGTCGATATCTGTTCAATAATTTTTTCATCAGTATGGTTTTCAGTGTGTGTCTCTCATTGTCGTTGGTTAAGTGTATTCCCAAGTATTCTGTCTTTTTTGATGACATTATAAATAGTATTGCTTTCCTAATTTCCTTTTCCCATAGGTCATTGTTATTATATAGAAATCCCACTGAATTTTATGTGTTAATTTTATATTCTTTAACTTTACTGAATTTGTTGATTAGTTCGAATTTTTTTGTAGCTCCTTTAGGTTTTTTATATATAAGATGGTATCACATGAAAAAAAAATTTTTACTTCTTCCATTATAATTTGCGTGCACTTTATTTCTTTTTCTGTACCTAAAAGTTATGGCTAATACTTCTAGTACTATGTGAATAGAGGTGGTGAGAGTTGGTATCCTTGACTTGTTCCTGATCCCAGAGGAAAAGCTTTCAGGTTTTCGGCATTAAGAATGGTGTTAGTTTGTGGTCTTTTGACCTTTGTTTTGTTGAAGTATATTCCTTCTATACCCAGTTGGAGAGTTTTTTAATAATGGAACTGTTTTGAATTGTAACTGATTTTTTTTGATCCATTGAGATGTTCATGATTCTTATCCTTTATTAATGTGATGTAGCACATCAGTTAATTTGCATAAGATGAATCATTCTGGCATCCCAGGAATGAATCCCACTTGGTCATGGTGTATGATCATTGTAATGTGCTTTGGAATTAAGGTTGCTAGTATATCTTTTCAAAAAAACAAATCTGAGTTTCGTTGATTTTATTCTATAGTTTCAGTCTCTATTTTGTTTATTTCCACTTTAATCAGGATTGGTTGCCATTAAATTTGCATCAAATTCATGGGTCACCTGAGTGGCTCAGTTGGTTGTGTCTGACTTCGGCTCAGGTCATGATCTCATGGTTTGTGAGTTCAAGCCTGGCATCTGTCATCACAGAGCCTGGAGGCTGCCGCAGATTCTGTGTCTCCCTCTCTCTCTCTGCCCCTCCCCTGCTTGCTCTCTGTCTCTCCCGTGCATGCTCTCTCGTTCTCTCTTTATCTCTCTCAAAAATAAACATTTAAAAAATTTAAAAAAATATATGTGTATATATATAGAGGGAGCACTGTGTACAGTGTATAGTTATGCATAGTGCTATATTTTAATGTATTTCTGGAGGAAGAGGAATTTAACATGTATTATATCAGTTTTTTCTCACCAGTAAAATCATTTTAAAAATACATTTAAGCAACATATTTTATTTTTCCAGTTTTATTGAGAAATAATTGACATACATCATTGTATAAGTTTAAGGTGTGAAGCATGATGGTTAGGTTTATCAATACTGTAAAATGATTACCACAGTAAGTTCAGCTAACATCTGTCTTTTCACATAAATATGACAAAACAAAAGAAAGAAAAAAAGAAGGAAAAAAATCTTGTAATGAGAAATTATAGGATTTACTCTTAACTTTCCTCTATATCCTACAGTAGTGTTAGATATAGTCATCATGTTGCATAACTGGAAATTGTGGGGTGCCTGGGTGGCTCAGTCAGTCAAGTGTCTGACTCTTGATTTTGTCTTAGGTCATGACCTCAAGGTCATGGGACTGAATCCCATGTCAGGCTCCATGCTGAGCATGGAGCCTGCTTAAGATTCTCTTTCTCTTTCTCTTTCTGCCCCTCCCCTGCTAGTGTTCTCTCTCTCTCTTTCTGAAAGAAAAAAAGAAAGAAAGAAAGAAAGAAAGAAAGAAAGAAAGAAAGAAAGAAATTATACCTTTGACCACCTTCCTCCAATTCCTCTTCCCTCTACCATTCAACTCTGATAACTACAAGTCTTGAAATCTTTTTCCATGAGTTTGGTTTGTAATGTTTTTTTTTTTTTTTAATTCTACTTATAAGTGACTATGTATGATATTTGCCTTTCTTTGTCTGGCTTATTTCATGTAGCATTAATGCTTTCGAGTTCCATCCATGTTGGTGCAAATGGTAGGGTTTCCTTATTTTTTATGACTGAATAATATTCTGTTTGTACACCACATCTTCTTTATCCATTCATCCACTGATGGATATATAGGTTGTTTCCATGACTTGGTTGTTATAATTAATGCTGTTATGAACATGGGGATATAGATATCTTTTCAAGTTAGAGTTTTTATTTCCATTGGTATCTTCCTAGAAGTGGGATTGCTGGATCATATGGTAGTTCTATGCTTATTTTTTTGAGGATCCTCCATACCGTTTTCAATAGTGGCTGCACCTATTTACAATCACACCAGCAGTGTGCAAGGGCTGCCTCTTCTCCAGCCAACATTTGTTATTTCATGTCTTTTTGATGAGGAGCATTCCAACAGGTGAGAAGTGATACCTCATTGTAGTTTTAATTTTAAGCAACATATTTTACAGGAGAAGATAGATGGTTGTTCCGCTCTGTGTTAAGTTGTGAGTACAGAACTCACAAAATTTTGATATTTTCATCATATAGTCTTATATTTCTTTCTTAGCAAATATTATCATTTAAATAGCACTTGCATAGTAAAGAAAAGTGTCTGATTAAGACTGATTTAAATACTAACACTGTAATGTAAAGGAAGAAAACATGTTTTCTTTATGTAAT
>CM053573.1:20701575-20990057 GCA_028646485.1 Cryptoprocta ferox
TGAGGCATCAATACAAGTTTTAATCAAGTGCTATTAATGTCCTATGTAGAAATAGTTTATAGACTGTTTGCAAAGCTGAGGAGAAAATTGTGCTCTCATCTTAGCTAATCAGTGCATTAATTCTGCCATTTATATCTGGTTATTTGTACCACAGGTTAAATTGATTAGTTTTCCTTTTTTGTCAGTTGTTTTTGAAGACTCTAATGCTTTTTAGGAAAAGTGGCCCTAAAAATCACTTCAGGTTTTTTTAAAAAACAAAATAAGTAGTACAGCAAACAAATTGGAACATTGATCAAAGGATTTCTCACACTGCTTCTGTAAAACATTGGTAACACCTCAGTCACAGGACTATTTTTATGATTAAACTGGATAATATCTGCAACTTTAAAACAGAATATAAACATTTTTATATTCTTTTGCTGGAGAGTGCTTTGGCTTTATCTTACAAGAACACCAACCAAGGGTCGGGGCCAGGAGGCCAGGATCAGGGAGAGAGATAAGCTCTAGTTATATACTGAGATCAGAGTCAAAATGTTTGGTATGTATGATATCCAATACCTTCTAGAAGTTATTTGCCTGCTGAATCATCTACAACATCTCTTTACCACTCACTCATCTTCTGGACATTACAACTGAAAGAAATTATGGTGAGGGTGTCCCAGACACACTTGAGAGCTGATAGTAGTGAATATATCATAAAGAAGTGAAATGAGATGAGAGAGAATGCCCAGGAAGATGTGGTAGTGGGATAAAGCATTACCTCTCTCTGTGGCAGTCCTAGGATCTCTAATGAACATTCCAGATGAAGAAAACAGATACAGAGTATGTTTACTTTTATTTAAAAACTCGTAACCACAAAATTGACTTTCTCGTTCTTTGTGGCAAAATAATAGTTACTTGGATGAGCCAAGAATGTAATTGAAGTACCTATTCTGGAAACACGACTTTCCTTTAATCTATTCATAATGTCCATTTATCTGATGACATGACTGCTCACATAATTCAATGTGACCATAATTTTAGTCATTTCAGATATGGATACATGGCATCTGGTTGCCAGGTAAATGCTCGTGAAATCAATCTTCCATGTCTTTTTTAAGCCATTTATGCAAGGTATCACTTTATACAACTATAATTTTTATGTTCACCTGTGTTCTAAATAAAATACAATCACTCCATGAAGAATTGTTAGTTTTCAGTTATAACAGCAGTGCCTGATGTTCAAACTATATGCCAAACCTACTGATAAAGAAAATCTGTTTCTCTCTCTTTTTTAATAAATGCTTTTCTATATCAAAAAGCTCTGAATGGTAGTGAATTATAGAATTTTCTTAAAATCTGGACATGTACTATTTAAAAACCCAGAGTCTGAAATATGATTCCCCAAAGTTCTTTCTTAATAGGAGTTGTATGAAGATTTCTTAACAGTGTGCCCAGAATTTAGGAAGTGCTCTATAATATTTAGTAATTACTATATCTGCTCACCAATGATTGTTGCCCAAAGTTGTTTAAAAAAATTTTTAATGCTTATTTATTTTTGACAGACATAGAAACAGAGCATGAGCAGGAGAGGGGTGGAAAGAGAGGAAGACATGGAACCTGAAGCAGGCTCCAGGCTTTGAAGTATTAACACAGAGCCCAACATGGAGCTTGAACTGACAAGCAATGAGATCTTGACCTGAGCCAAAGCCAGACACTTAAACAACTGAGCCACCCGGGTGTCCTCCAAAGTTGTTTTATATTGTTATATCCTGTTTCAGAAAACTGCATAGACTAATGTTGTTTATAACACAGGTCATTACTTATTATTGGGTCATGAAGGCAATTTAGTCAGTTGCAATCTCTATTTTAAATTTTTAAAAATATGAAATAGAATAGACTATAATTGGATAAAATGGAAAAATAATGTGTTGCATAAAGTATGGATATTGTTTCTGAAGTATTTTCTTTCAGATTATATCTCCTTATCATAGGCATGCATGACATGTGGTTGCAATGTGGAATATTTTTCTTACTGTGGTCAAATATAGGTAAAAGTCACAGGTCTAAGTTAAATCATCTACTGAGTTAACCTTAGAAAGTTTATAAATATTTCATATTCTTCCTGAAACTTTAATCTCTTTAAAATGAAGTCATCTAATTTTATTTTGAAGAACACTTTTTTTTTCTAATTATTGATAATAAAGTGTAAAAGCCAAGAGAAAGGGAAGGAAATTGAAGACACATTTTTTAAATTTTTATTTATATTTGAGACATAGAGAGAACATTAGTGGGGAAGGGAAAGAGAGAGAGAATGAACAGAGGATCTGAAGCTGGCTCCACGCTGACAGCAGAGAGCCCAATGAAGGGCTCAAACTCACAATCCGTGGGATCATGACTTGAGCCAAAGTTGGATGTCAACTGACTGAGCCACCTAGGCACACCTGAAGATACTTTTAACATACTTATTACTTATTGATTTATTATGTTAAACAACACATGATCATTTTCTTTTTTAAAAAATTAATATTTATTATTTAGTTTTGAGAGAGAGAGAGAGAGAGAGAGAGAGACAGAACACAAGCAGAGGAGGGGCAGAGAGAGAGGGAGACACAGAATCCAAAGCAGGCTCTAGGCTCTGAGCTGTCAGCACAGAGCCCCATGCGCAGCTCAAACTTATGAACTGTGAGATTGTAGTATGAGCTGAAGTCAGTCGCTTAACTGACCGAGCCACCCAGGTGCCCCAACACATGATAATTTACAAAAAGACTAAATACGTATTGGGAAAGAGTGCAGTAGGAATATTCTTAAAACCTCATACTAATACAAAAACACACTTTGCAAGTATCTGTTTTTTCCTCCAGATTTTGATAATCGAGAATTAGATTTCTATCTGCTTGTTTGAGTTTACAATCTCTGTGAGCAACTTTTGGATATTTCAAGGTATTTTTCTTAATCCTATTTTACCTTTAAAAGAAATTGTACTGGTGATACAGGAGTATGGAAAAGATAAGACTCATATTTTTAGGGTCAACTTGACTTTTAGGAGGGATAAATTATCCTTGTGATTGTCCCCAGTAAACTGGATTACTGTTCTCTAAAAAAAAATACATGCAGAAAAGAATGAGGAAAAAAAGTTACAGATTAATTAATCTACATTGTAATGTATCTAATAAAAATTTGTGAACCTAACACTGATCTAAAATATAAAACATGTTAATTAAAAAAAATGAAACTTGAAATGACCCAATTGATTCCAAATAACTTAATTGTATATCATAATAAATTATGTAAAATGATGCAACAAACTCAGTATCCTACAATGTAAAGAACACAAAACCCAGTTCAAACTTGCCTGGCATACAAACAATAATTACCCAAGTACATGTAAAGAAGAAATCATTAGACCAGACTAAGAAATGACAAAGAAGACAAATGTAACAGAAAAGGACTTTGAAATAACTCTCTAAACATGATATTTCTTAAGCCCAAGAAGATAGAATAAACATGAGCATAGGGAGAGCAATAGAAAAACAAAATCTCAAAGTAAACATTGAGGATTAAAACTATAATCTAAAGTTGAAAATGTCACTATATGTAAGCCCTAGATTAGACACTGCTGATAAAAATTTCAGTGAACTTGGGGTACTTGGTTGTCTCAGTCAGTTAGGCATCCAACTTCGGCTCAGGCATGATCTCACAGTTTGTGGGTTTGAGCCCTGTGTCGGGCTCTGTACTGACAACTCTGATCCTGGAGCCTGCTTCGAATTCTGTGCGTGTCTCTCTCTCTGCCCCTCCCCTGCTCATGCTGTCTCTCTCTCTCTGTCTCTCAAAGGTGAATAAATGCTTTAAAAAATCAGTGAATTTGAAGATACAGTTATAAAAGCTATCCAAAATTAAAGACAGAAAAAGATAGAGAAACCGATGACATGTGAGACATATGAGTGATTGACATTCCAGGAGAAGTCAGAGAAGAGGAGCTAGAAAAACCTGAAAATTGGGGACCCTCGGTGGTTCAGTCGGCTAAGCGGTCGACTTCAGCTTAGGTCATGATCTCAGAATTTATAGGTTCGAGCCCCATGTCAGGCTCTGTGCTGACAGCTCAGAGCCTGGAGCTTGCTTCGAATTCTGTGTCTCCCTCTCTCTCACCCTCCCCTGCTCACACTCTGTGTCTTTCTCTCTCTCTAAAATAAATAATATTAAAACAATTTTTTAAAAAACCTGAAAATCTAATGTTTATATGTATTGTATATATAATGTGTTTATATGTATTTATAATGTATTATATGTAAAATGTATATATGTATAATGTATTTATATATAAATATATATATACACATTACAATTTGATCAAAATTACTAACTCACAGGTTCAAAACCTCCATGAACCCAAACCATAAAATACCTCAAGAAAGCTACTAAGGGGCATGACAATCAAATTAGGGAAAATAAATACTAAACTCTTTTGCTTTTAATATTTTTAATGTTTGTTTATTTTTGAGAGTAAGAGAGACAGAGCGCAAAAGGGGGAGGGCAGAGAGAGAGGGAGACACAGAATCGGAAGCAGGCTCCAGGCTCTGAGCTCTTAGCACAGAGCCCACGCAGGGCTCAAACTCACAAATTGTGAGATCATGACCTGAGCTGAAGTTGGATGCTTAACCGACTGAGCCACCCAGGTGCCCCTAAACTCTTAAAGACATAGAAAAATGACATATTAGTTACAGAAGAGCAAAGAAAAACAAACATACAAAAAAGTGCAAGCAAGGAAGAGCATTGATATTTTTAAAACATTAAAAAGAGTTACTGTCACCTACACTTTGTTAACAGCAGAGTATCTTTCGAAATCAAGGCAAAAGAAGTACTCTTTTTGGCTATGGAAGACTGAAATAATACATGCGTTCGTCTACTCAGACTGTTACAAAATATTATAGCCTAAGCGGATTACACACTAACCATTTATTTTTTACAGTACTGGAGGCTTCAAGTCTGAGTTAAGGGTGCCAAGCAGATTTAGGTTCTGAGTTGGACGCATTCTAGCGTATAGACGCCCACCTTCTAGCTGTTTTCTCACGTCATGAGACGATGAGAGAAAGCTCTTTGTTCTTTTCTTAAAAGGGCACTAATTACATCATGAGTACCCCATCCTCCTGACCTCATCTAAACCTCCATACCTCCCCAAAGCCCCATCTCCAAAGGGGATTAGGGCTTCAATATATGAATTTTGGGGAGATGTAATTCAATCCCTAGCTATTTATTGTGTACATACCTTCACTACGAGAAATAACCCTTTTTCCTTCTCCATATCAGTTGTTAATTCTTTCTCTTTATATACTCGTCTCTTTTTGTTCATTTCCAGTATTATCACCTTACTTGTAGTTATAATCATTATGCTTAATTTATTAAACTCACTTATATTCTACTCAAATCATACTGACTTTTGTTGTTACTTAAACACCCTAAGATGTTCTTACTTATGGCTTCTTTCCCACTGCTCGGGGAAACCATCTCTCATATCCTGTCATGGCTGATCTTTCCCCTAGTTAATCAGATCATCAGCTTCCTCCACCGAGGAGTGTTCTTTGCTCCTCTTCATGTTACTCACTCTGATCACTATAGATCTCATTTGTAACAGTTCCTACTGTCTGTACTTGTTTATTTACTTGCTTATGGTTTTAGTCTCAGTTATTTTCACTTCAATGGATCTCAAGGTAACAACTCTCTTACCTATATTCCTGGCACTTAGAAAAATACCTTGGAAGAAATTATAATCACATGATTATTGAACAAATTTTCTTTTTGTTTAGTTTGTTTATGTGTGTTTTTGCTTTCTAGATTTGACTCTTATTTTATTCTTTTGTATTCAGTTGGTTCAACAGGTTTTGAAACATAAATATGGTTTGCTGAATTTGCCACAATCTGTGTGTGTGTGTGTGTGTGTGTATGTGTGTGTGTGTGTGTATGCTTCCCGTTTGTTACTCATGGGTGATAGATTTCTTTAGTTAGGTTCTCATGAAGCCAAGAGCCCACGTGAACTTTAAGAATGACATCTCCCACAGAAAATGTGGCATGGAAAATTCCGCAAGACTTGTCCTGACTATTCTGTTAACTCATAGAAAGGTTCTGGTTATATTTGCCATGGTGGGGGTTAGGGGGGTAAAAGAACTTAGATGAGCCTTCCCAGTCTGGGGCATCCAGACCAGGGAGGATCCCCCAACTCGGTGACAGGGCCTGAGCTTGAGGCAGGCTCACGTTCTGCTTCACAGTAGTCATTTTATAGGCTAACTGTACTTTGTCTAACCTTGAAGAAGTCGACTCTCTGCTGTATGAGGAGCAGGATTAAGTTGGGCTCCAGACCAAAGACTGAAGTAGGTGGGTCTGGCTGGGTCAGGGCTGACACAGGCCACGTCACTGCTAATGCTGGTGTCCTCGTAAGTCACGCCATCCTAGGTGTTAAGCGTTCTTACTGTCACACTTGAAAATAAGCACCCATCAAACAAGGCTCCCTTAAGATAATGTACCTGTATGTTCTTTGCCATCGAGTCACTTCTAATAACCCCTCGGTCTCCAACACTCTTTGCCCCACTTCCCTCGCTCAAGGGGTGCAGTCAGTGTACACACAGTAACTGGTGGTGGAAATCTGAGAAACAAGACCACTTCTGCTGTCTGCAGCAGAAGACAACAGCAGGATCTGGGCCAACCTCTGCCTTAAAGGAAATCTTTATTAATTATGTGTGGTTCGCAGATGTTCCTTTCAAACCCCAACTTTCTAGAGAAGCACAATCCTCATGAGTGGCTTCAGCTTTGCAGCATGAGTCTTGTATTGAGAGAAAATCCAAGTGGTACAATTTGTAATTTGTTTACACTATGATACTTTCTAAATAAACTCTTTTGAATGCATGATATATATATATCATGCATTTTTTTTTAGATTCAAGTTACATATGGTGGTATTGGTTTCAGGAGTAAAATGTAGTGATTCATCATATAACACCCAGGGCTCATCCCAATAAATTGCTCTTCTTAATCCACATCACTCATCCAGTCCATCCCGTCACCTACGTCCCCTTCAGTAGCTCTAAGTTTGTTTTATATGTTAAAGAGTCCCATGGTTTGCCTCTCTGTCTGTATTTATCTAACTTTATTTTTCCTTCACTTCCCCTATGTTCATCTGTTTTGTTGCTTAAATTTTGCATATGAGTGAAATCACTTGATATTTGTCTTTTTCTGATTAACTTATTTCACTTAGCATAATACACTATAGTTCCATCCATGTTGTTGCAAATGGCAAGATTTCATTCTTTTTGATTGCTCAGTAATATTCCATTCTGTGTGTGTGTGTGTGTGTGTGTGTGTGTGTGTGTGCGCGCCACCTCCTCTTTATCCATTCATTATACATCTTTGACTACTGGATTGGGTGGAGATTATTCTATCTTTTAGAAAGGTCAACCTGAACCAGTACTTACAGATGTGTATTCATGCACATACACATGCACACACACACACACACACACATACACACATCCATTCATTATTCTGGGTTATTACCTCAGCTTCAACTTATTGCAGCTTTCCCTAAACTCTGTTTCACCAAGCTATCCCTGACCTACATTGTAGAAGGTAATTTTTTATGGTCCTTCATAGGATACTTTGCTTTACATTCCCAGTCACACAAATCACTCTGCAGTTTGTCTCCACACAAAATCATAATTTCTTGGAGTATGGATCTTTCTTTTTTCATTTTTTCCTTCTTGTTATTCATTGCACTTTGCATGTCATAAGTAATTAATGTTTACCCCATGTATAAAAGTACGCTAAAACTCTATTTTCTCATCTTCCGTTCTTAATTATAAGAAAACTCCCTTGGAAAGAAGAAAGGAAGGAAGGAAGGAAGGAAGGAAGGAAGGAAGGAAGGAAGGAAGGAAGGAACAGAATGCTTCAGTGAGATCTATCTTCTTCTAACGATGCATCGCATCCTCCTCTACTTAGCATCGTTGATGCAAATTCCCTAGCATCCTTGTTCTTCCTCTTAGATGTTTAATTATTCTGATTTGTAAAAAACAAAATCGAAGTTTCAAGCTTGAATTAAGGCTTTATTTATTCATTCTGTGATCATGTAATCATGTATCCATAGTGCAATGTTTCCTCCTTGGAATTCTTTTAGTTCTTATTTCTTATGTTAATACTTATTTATTTTTGAGAGAGAGAGAGAGAGAGAGCGAGAGAGGAAGCAGAGGAGAAGCAGAGAGGGAGGGAGACAGAGAGAATCCCAAGTAGGCTCTGTGCTGATGTGGGGCTTGAACTCACGAACCATGAGATAATGACCTGAGCCAAAATCAAAAGTTGGACGCTCAACTGACTGAGCCACCCAGGTGCCCCTGGAATTCTTTACCTATTAGTATATCATATTTATTAGTGATAATTGACTGCTTCACAGAATAGTTTAATTTTTATTTGAAATTCTATTATATATATGTATATATATTTCCCATATTCAGCATAAAATAATATATTATTCATTTTTTGAACTCTGGTGTATTATCCAATGCACTACTTTACATAAAAGATAGCAGCACTCTTCTTAACTGTTCAAATCTGGTTGTCTAGTTGTAGATGATGCTACCATTGCCTGTGGTCCTTGTTATAAGAACATTGCTGAGCAAACCTATATATGGAAGCAAAATTCCACAATAATCTCTATTTCCAACAAAAACTTCAAGTGAATTTGAGGAAGAGAAAGGTTAGAAATCATTGGGTTATTATTTTGCTACCCAGTCAATTCATATTCTGTTCTATTTACTGTTCCAAACTTCCTCCTGTCTCTGTTTCCCAATACCTGCTCTCCATTTCCTTTTCTCAGGTACTAAACTTGCATTGTATTTCACTAAAAAATAGAAGCAATTAAAAAGAATTTTTACATTCTCCCTCTACCAAATTTTGTGACCTATTTTCTTCTTACCCAGATATTCTCTTTCTTCTTCTTACACCAGCTGACCTGCCCATGCTCCTGACCAAGGTCAATATCTCCACTTGACCCTTCTTCCAGCATTGTCACCTTTCCCTCTAAACAAACAAGAAAACATTGACTTATTTCCTGCCATTGACAGAGTGAAATATATTCATTTAAATACAAAATCCACACAGCCTTTTAGTTCATTTAGAATTTTTTGAAATTACAAGTTTGAATTCTATTTGGCTCTATGCATTATATGTAATTTATGTCTTTTTATTCACTTATCTGAAAATGCAGTTGATATTTTAATTAGCATACATATTCTTATTGCTTCTTTTAAATCTACAAAAAAAAATCAAATTGACCTTATTTGAACTGTAAATTGACATTGACATTTTATCTACTCAAGGTAGGATGAAAAAATATTTAAAGGTAATTTTCTAGTTTTGTTTGTTTTTAATGAAAGAAATTCTAAAAACATTTAGTGCCCTAGTTTCCCAAACAAAATTACTTAATATCTTAATATTCCTGTGATTATAACAATGGTTTATTGAACCATTTCTATTAGAAAAGAAAAAAAAAGATGTCAAATAAAATTCCATTTTTTTAAGTTGATTTATTTTTGAGAGAGAGAGAGAGAGAGAGAGAGAGAGAGCATGCACAAGAGCAAGGGAGGGGTAGACAGAAGGGGAGAGAGAGAATCCCAAGCAGAATCCACACTGTCAGCACACAGCCCAACTGGGGGCTCAAACTCATGAACCAAGACATCATGATCTGAGACTGAGCTGCTCAGGCGCCCCTGAAATTCTAATTTTTTAACTGCTCTTGTTTCAGCAGCTTTTACTCAGAAAATATGACAATATAAATGAAAGAGCAGTGCTTTGTTAAAAAGAAAAGATGCTGAATTTAGTAACTTTTTATTTAAATTAATGATAATTACATCAAAGACTGCATTTCATTGTACTGAAGATGTCTAGTCCTTTCAAAATATCCATTAAAAAGATTATGTTTAATTAACAACAATTTTGTCTTATCAATTTGTAGCGTTTGTTCAAAGCCTGGAAATAAAATTTAAAACAATTCATATCTGTATGGAATGATCCAGACTGCTGGGTAGTTTGCATCACTTCTGAAATGCTTCGGCTGAACCTCTGTAAGCAAGCACTCCACAGGCCGGAACGAGCGTCAGTGAAAGGTATTGTGACCTCATCTGTCAAAGTGATATCTCAGTTATAGAAAACTTCCATCTACATCAGAAATCCATTAACCACTGATCCTAAATAACAGAGCTAACATAATGGATGGCTGAGTCTCTGCTTGTAATTGGGGTTGGCTTAGAAGGCTAACTAAGCAAGCATAGTGAACTGAATGGAGCCACGACTATGATAAGGTTTTATAACTTAGACAACCTGACCCTAGCAACAACGGGTGAAATATTACTTAAAATATAAATTGATTGCCATTTTAACCTCAGAATATAGAATTCCATTTGGTTATGTGTTAACCTATTATTTAAAGTAAACATAATACTACCAAACTCTGTACCATGTGTATGATTGTTCTAACAGCTTTACAATTATGAACTAATATAAACCCCACAGAAACCCTTTGAGGGTAGACACTTTACTACCCCTGTTTTACACATGGAGGAACTGAGACCCAGAGATTTGAATGATTTGGCCCAGTTCACAAAGCTAGATGGGGGAGATGCTAAGTTTGTTTCCAGACATTCTGGCTCAAAGACTATGCCCTTACCTTCCTACAGGACAATCTTTCAAATTAATCTTTAGTAAAATGTGTTTGTAAAACAGTGTCAGATTACGTTTCATTCAAAATAAAAGATCAAACAGGACAGCATAGGTATACAGTGTGTATATGCTTTTTTTAAGAATGAGCTAAAAGTTTAAAGCCTTGAAAATCCAGGACTCTGACACCATATTCATGTCATGGCAAAATTGGACAAATCAAAGTAGTAGTACATTTGGCAGATGAGTATTATAGCACAATTGAAAATAAAAATGGTAGTCAGATATTTCCCAGATGTACCGAGTGAACTGAAGATTCAAATATATTGGTCACGCTGAATGATTATTAAGGAGCCACTTACTGTGAACAATTTAGGATTGGCTATTAGCCAAGGAGTTATGGCATCTGGCTCTATGTTTCTGGAATAAGACAGTCCTGGGTTTACTTTCCAGTCCAGACACTAGAATTATAAAAAAATAATTTTCCCTCTCTTGGCCTGCCTCCTTATATGTATATTGCTAGTACTATTTACCTCATAGAGTGGTTTTTATCACTAAATAAGTGAATGTAAAATGCATAGCTTAAGGCCTGGTACACAATTAACACTCAGTAAATGCTAGACATTATTGTGCTTATTAGTTAAAAGATTTTATTAATCTAGGAGGCAACTCAAATATGCAATGAAATCATAATGTTTAATGATAAATACTCTTATTGGTTTGTTCTCTGTGTAATTTTGTATTTATTTGCATTTTAAAGTGCTTATATACATTTACCCAAGTCTTTTTATATATACCCAATATATTTTACAGATGGTGTATTTAGTCAAATATTACCAGAAATCAAATATAATAATGACAAACTGATAAGGATGACAGTGAAGAAGTTAGCGGGTATTAAGGTGATTTTTGAATAATGACTTCTTTCTAGGAACACTAGCAGCTCAGTGTTTGCATCCAACCTGCTTATCCTTAAGTTCCTGTATTAGTGAGCATCCTTCAGAGCAAGAAAACCAACGAATGTGTATGTAGAAGAATTTAATTTAAAGAATTGGCACAGGCAATTGTGGCAGCTTGGTAAATCCAAAATCGGCAGGGTAAGCCGGTAGGCTGGAGACAGACGGAGGAAAGAGTTCCACCAGAGTCTGAAGAGTTTGCTGGCAGAATTCCTTCTGGATCTGGAAGGGTGAATCCATAAACAGATTGGATGAGACCCACCCATGTTATAGAGGATAATCTGCTTTATTCAAAGTCTACTGTTGAAAGGCTAATCTCATCCAAAAAAAAAAAACTTCACAGAAATAACCAGAATGTTTGACCCAATACTGGAACACAGTGGCCCACCCAAGTGGACAAACAAAATTAACAATCATTTCCCCTTATAGCATAGAATCTTCTAGTTGTCATTTTTTGTGTCATAATGTTAAATTGAATAGCATGTTTAGATATTCAGGGAGACTTAATTTTTCTTTGCAGTGAATGATTTTGAGTCAGAGCTTCTCATCTGAAAGATATCCTACTGACCCTAATATTTTCCCAATTCAATAGTCTTTAATGATGAAATGGGGTAAGATTATTTAATACTTAAATTATATATATACATTCATATTCAAATTTATAGATAAATATAGAATCACAATCAGTGTTATTGAGACATACTTTTTATTAAATGAGTAATGATAACAAATCCCAGATAGTATCTTCCAGCTTCAGTAAATGAGTACATGTTATATTTGTTAATAATGAGGTTTCAATAATGTAATTGTTCTGTTATGACTTTCGTTTGAGGTTCCATTTTTAGGGAAAGCAATGTCTTCAAGTTGTACTGAAAAAATAGTATATAGAGCATACTAGATAACTCCTCGGATATCAGTGTGTGTGCTGTTGTTTTTCTATGTGATTAGAGCAACAAACAGAATTTCTATATTTCTCTATAATAGCTTAGTGATTATTAATTACATCTTCGTGTGCACAGTGTGCTCTGATGCTATTGTGTATGTTGATTGTTTTGTATGCAGCCTAGTAAATATATAGTAGACTAGTTCAAAGAGTCTATAAATTTTAAACTGTCATTTTAATAAAGATATGAATGCGTATCCAGTTTGTGCCAGACAATATGCTGGAAAGAAGGTTAATGCAGTAAATAAGAAAAAAAATACTGTCTTCCAGAGGTTTACAATCTTGTAAACTCAGCAAGATCTGGTATACATTACATGCTATCATTAATATATTTACAAATAGATATATTAACATTTTGCAGAAAAAGCCAACTTTATTATTATGAGAAAGGCTTTACAGAGGTATGGAATTCTTTGCAAAACTTGAATGGTAATTTCTCCAATATTACAAAGAATTGTACATGTCCAAATGATATAGAGGAACCAGACCTCTTTCAAAAGAGTTAAATTAGTTTAATGACACTAACTGGCATGTGTATGTATGTATCCATATATGCATATAAGTGTATTATATATATAATGCATATATATACATACATCATAGAACAAAATCCCACAAGCTTTTGAAAAACTCTCACTCACTGTAGGTTACTCTATTTCTGCCTCAGTCCTCTGGGGGAAGACACAGGACTACTGATGTACTATATTCAATGTAAATTTTGTTCTCCTCTAAAGGAAATCCCAAAATTGAGTGAATTCAACCCAAAATGATTCTAAAACTTTTACAGGCATTGGAATGCTTCAGGATTTTATTTTAAATCAGATCTATAGGAATTCTGGATGTTCTTGGACAACCAGATAGCTTAAAATAACAAATAAATGGACATTGAATAAAATGTATTCACGCGTATCCAGGAAGAAAATAACACAAAAGTCATTATTATTTATGAAGACAGTAGAGCAGAATTAGAGACTGTACTTAATACTTTAGACATAGAAAATTGATTTACAGTGAGAATATATTTAAAATTTTGTAGTGGTCATTAAGGTTTTATTTGGCAAATTACATATGTAATATTATCTGATATGGTCCATGCTAGAAATGGAGATAGTGCCAAAACTGGGCAGTGGAGTAGATATTCAGACTGTAACCTAAATATCATGCAAGATAGAGACCTGGTCTAATACACTGGTGGATTCTCAATGATAATTATTCTAATTGTAATTAAGTACAACACATTGTATTTTATTCACTGTTTCCTTCCCATTGTTTCATTCCCTCATCCTGTTCTCTTTCTCTCTCAAACACACACACTTTTATACATGTGTTTATCTTATAATCAGAGAAATAATTTTATTTTATTTTTTAATGTTTATTTATTTTGGGGGGGAATGGAGAGGCAGAGAGAGGAAGGTGAGAGAATTTCTAGCAGGCTCCTCACTGTCAGCATAGAGTGGGATGTGGGGCTCAATCCCATAACTGGAAGATCATGACGTGAACCGAAATCCAGAGTCAGATGCTAAACTGACTAAACCACCCAGGCGCCCCTGAGAGCAACCATTTGATTTTTTTTAAGTTTTATTTATTTTGAGAGAGGAAGGCAGTGCAAGCTGGGGAGGGACAGAGAGAGAGAGAGGGAGGGAGAGAGAGAGAATCCCAGGCAGTTCTGTGCTGACAGCGCACAGTCCGATGCAGTCTCAATCTAACAAATCATGAGATCGTGACCTGGGCTGAAACCAAGACTCGGACACCTAACCGACTGAGCCAACCAGGAGTCCCCCTGACAGCAAGCATTTTAGAACAAAATATCCAAATGTCATCTTCTGTTTGGCCAATGCTAAGTTATCACTGAAAGCCCAGATACGAGTCGGATGGTGAGTTTTTTAATACAGCAAATCATATCTTTTTTTACCATCTGGTTTAAAACAGACAGTTAAATTGGTTTTTACCCCCATTCGTATGCTCCAGCAAGGTTGCCTTTCTGTGTGTGTCAGTTTATATGTGTCTCTGTGTTTAGGTAAACAGAGTCACATTGCATTATATTTGGGTACATATAATACTCAGAAAAGTTTCTGTAGCTCATGATTTATTTAATTTAATTTTTAAAATTTTTTGAAATATTTATTTATTATTGAGAGAGAGAGATAGAGTCTGATTGGGGGAGGGGCAGAGAGAGAGGGAGACACAATCTGAAGCAGGCTCCAGGCTCTGAGCTGTCAGAACAGAGCCAGACACAGAACTCGAACCCACAGACTGGGAGATCATAACCTGAGCTGAAGTTGGACGCTCAACCGACTGGGTCACCCAGTCACCTCCATTTTTTAATTTAAAATTTAAAAAGAATTTACAGCCATCTAATTTGGGTGAGATTTATGTAACAAAGTAATAATGTTGAATGGAATTAATGCTCATTTACAAAATCAAGTGGTTTTATAACTCTTACACATATGTTCCCACCTGTGTTTATCTTCTTATCTTTGGTAGAACCCTGATGCAATAAAAAAATATATTTTTTAAATAGTGAATTGTATGATTTGTATCTATATTTGCTAAGATAATGCAACCTTCACTCGTTAGAATTCCAACAGGATGCTTCACTAATGAATAATCATTGTGTATTACTGATTAATAAAATGACAATCTAAAACTTACTACAATAGCATATGCTATTCATAACATAATAAAGCCTAGTGATGAATATTAGAACGCGCATTGGTTTTCATGTGAGAATATTCTGACCTCACTTGTATGCCAAGTAGTTCATCATTGCAGAATATGTGTATCCTGCATAAATACTTTTTATTTCTACCACTAATGAAACCTTCCTTTTGAGACCAACTCAACAGGGTAGCAGAATGATAAGTGAATTGGAAATTATCGTCCATCTGTTTTACATGTATATAGTAGATTACATATTGTTCTTTAACATTCCACATGATTTCTGAACATTTACAATATAACTTTATATGCCTTATTTTATTTTTAATAATCTTTTGAGAATATTATAACATGAGAGTTTTTCATTAAACATATAAACATTCCTGAAGCTTTTCTTTTATATTCTTATTATGAGGGGGTTACACTCGATATGTAATTATTTTGTATAAAAGTGATTTTAAAATTATAGTCACCCTGTTTTTCTTTTCTTCTCATTGATAAGTATTTAAAACTATGTAAGGGAAGTAGTAGTTCCTAGTCAAAATAGTGTCACTGTTGCAATAGTTATATATTCTTAAATAACACAGCTTAAGACTTCTTTCCCTTACTACATTAAATAATATAATTCATGGGCTCCTGGGTGGCTCAGTCAGTTCAGCATCTGACTCTTGATTTCAGCTCGGGTCATAATCTCACAGTTCCTGAGTTCGAGCCCCACCTCGGGCTCTGTGCAGACACCATGGAGCCTGCTTGGGATTCTCTCTCCTTCTCTCTCTGACTCTCCCCAACTTGCACTTGTTCTTTCTCTCAAAATTAAAAAAGAACTTTAAAAAAGAATGTAATTAAGTAATCTATGACTTATCAATTTGAGATAACCAGGATCATGCTCATTTAAATGCTCACATCACAAATTTAGGGAATAAAATTTTCCATGTAAGGTGGAAGTAGAGCTTAAATATGTCAGAAATAAATATCTGAATAAGTAAAAAATGATTTGGAAATGAATATATAGGCCAAGTGATATCAAAATTATTTCCATTACTTAAAAAGAAGTTCAGGAAGAAACTTTCCCTAGGCCCTTTAAATGTGAGAGACATATCATTTTCTTTGTGAAATTTGCTCATTCAGTCATTTGAAAAATATGAATAATATATCTTTGGAGGACAGTGTGATAACACAATTAAAAATTTATTGATGTTACTGCCTT
This sequence comes from Cryptoprocta ferox, assembly GCA_028646485.1. Lineage (NCBI taxonomy): Eukaryota > Metazoa > Chordata > Mammalia > Carnivora > Eupleridae > Cryptoprocta > Cryptoprocta ferox. The sequence continues at coordinate 20,718,014 of CM053573.1, forward strand.
TTAACTTTTAACATACATATAAGAAACTAAAATATGAAAAGATAATTTTTATCCTAAAATGTCATATAAAAGAACAGCAGGCTTTTAATCAGAGCACATACCACTTTAAATATTTGAGGTGGAAGGTAGGGAGTAACCCAAATCAAACCTTTAATGACCTACTTCATGCAGAGGTCAACCGAATCCAAACTGTAAATTAAAAGGGCAAGGCAGCATTATTAGTAATGCTTAAAGATTTCATTTGTTTTTAACTCTCTGAATCAAAATACATTTTGTTGGCTTTTTGGGAATTTCACAGCATGGAAAAGAAGTTTTCTGACTACCTGGTCCCGGAAGTGGAGCTGCGGATGTCATCTGGCCAGGTTCTTGTCTTTCTTATTGACTTTCACTCTTAGTTGTCTCTGCGTCATTATCACCCCTGGTCTCTTCCTATAAATAAGCATTCCCTACAATGCAAAGCAGAAAAAGAATACAAGATTTAGATAACAATCTTAGTGAATAATTAGTTAACATTGAGATTTTTATCCACTGCTAAGCCCCATAACTTTGTTCAGAAGATTGAATATCCACGTTTGTCAAACAGGTCATGTTGAGACTGAGTGTACTGATTGAAAGTGGAGGAGGACACTGTTTGGGGAAGAACATCCCCAAATATAAGGAATAAAGTGTGAGGATGGGGAAATAAAAACAAGGGTCTATATGATGCACTAAAAATACTATCCAGCAACAAATACTAAATAACAACAATAAAAATGACCTTGGTGGTTGCAGTGGTCAGGGTTAAGTTACAAGGTATGGGATACACGGTTGCTCAGTTCAACAGGGAGTAAATGTGTTTTGGGCACTAAATCATCCATGGAAAGAGCAAAAGGGATGAGCAGATAGACTCATTTGCATCAATCACTCCCTAAGCCATATTTGCTAAGGCTTTTGCCGGGAGGAGGGAGCTGCCTTCCGAAATGAGAACATGCCAACCATACAGGTACAATCTGTAAATTCGCCCTTCTTGCTATAGTCCACACTGATAAGATGGCCTCCTGCCCTGTTTCTTTCCTCAGTTACCACCAAGTGAACTCAGGTTTCACAATAGGAGGACAAATATCACATCCAGCATCCTGGTTGTAAGGGATCTTTGAAATCCAATTTATATATCCAAACATAGCAGCATTTCTCTCTTTGAATACTTCTTTTTAGCAGGTACCTTTTGGAAGATATATAAAAGACGATATGCTGAAGAAGCCCGTTTATATGATCTGCCATATTGATCAACTCGATACTCCTTTTAAAAAATGGCTTAAAAACATAATTTCCAAAATAAATTACAGAATAAAATACCTTTTCTTTAGAGAAGATTAGTTGCCATGATATGTTTTGTTTTTGTTTGCCTTTTTTTGGGGGGGTTGTTTTGTATTTTAGAAATGATAAAATGGCTTTCATATTTTCTTTTGTACCATCTGTGTTTATGGCTAACAGATAATTTCTTCTCTTCTGGCTTTGGCAGAATACTATTAAAATCAGTATTCTATATATAATACCCTATCATCATCAATTATTTTTCTACGCAGTAAAGAACATAAAGAATAAACTGATAAGGAGCATTTTTCCTTAATAATGATGATCTATTATAAAAATGAAAAAATTATTTCTGAATATTTTCATGAGATACAACATAATAATTCCTTGATGAATTTTAAAACAAAATGTTAGCTTATTTATGTGTATAGTCTTTATCCAAAAATAAATTTCAGAATGTTCATGAGATTATTTAAGAGGATCTAAGATCGCCACAAACATTTAAATACTGATATACAATATATTTCTTACAGGAAATTCTTCTGTAATTATACAGAAATATACCATGAGGACTTATTAGTGTGAAATGTGAAAGGAATTTGTCTTATGACTTTACCAGTAGAAAAATATAAAAAGGTCAAAATATTGTGGTTTGTAAAAAAAAAGCTTGAAAACACATTTAGAATGATTGAATTTTAACAAGAATCACACAAAAGTTAAATGTTAAAAAGTGTTGGGGGGAAAAAGGGCTTACCATAATGCTGATAATTTTATTTAACTCAAACATTTAAATTATAAATTTCTAAGTTTGCCATCTAAGGGAACAGTGTCATTGTATCATTGAGTCTAGATAATTGTCATCTTTTGTATTAATACACTAGTCTTCTGTCTTCTAAATAAATTTTTGCAAAGAAATGATGCAGATATTTAGCTAAATTATTTCTTGCCACAAAGCATTGATAAGTACACAGTACAAAAGTGCAAAAGAAATATTATATTAGTTACCAATTGTAGTTACCACCTTCTATTAACATTCATCATAATAATGACATCAAAAAAGTATGTGCATACATTTAATGCACAAGTATAAAGAGGCATGTAGAAATGGATGTAAAAAGCTAGCTTCTTGAATCACCCATTCAAATTTTCTTGAGCTCCAAGTGGAGAAAAGCAGCTAGATTTTTTTTTCCTGCACAAATATCTATCTTTGTGCAGGAAACAATAATGTAATTTTACTTTAAAAGGTACAATAGCTTTCTCCATTTTAAAATATTATCTTTAAGATTTCAAAATGTTGACATAGCTAAGCAATATTTCACATTGTGTCAAGTGGTAGTTCTATTTTGTTAATCTAATTGACATCTCTTTTTCTTGATAGACTATCTTGTATTCTAGACCTGTCAGTCAAAAATGCTTTCATTTTCCATGGTGTACATGATAAAAATTCAAAAATGTGGCATTTAATGGAGAGTGTAAGTTCATACCTAACTCTGTGGTGATCAGGTAAAATGAAAGAAGTAGCAATTTTGGAAACTGAAATTGAAAAGGTAATAGGAATTTTGAACTTTAAATGTTTTTGTATTTTTAGTTGGTACATCCTGTAACCTTTGGTTCATCTGTTTATGTAGCATTTGGGAGTAAAATGATAAGATAGTAAGACATGGTAAAAATTGCTAGTGAAATGATTTTATGGTTATGACTTTAGCTATAAAACAACAGTAATTTTGCATGATATCAATATTGTCAAATACTTTCTTTTTAATTTAATTTTAACTACTATGAAGAAGCTTATTAATAAGTTAAAAATCTGAATATTAGGGACTATATGTCTTAATAACATTTAAATAATGTATGTTGTGTTTGTTGAATTTAAAGCTTTTGACACTGTATGTAAGCTTAAGAAAGTTAAAGGAAGAATGTGTTTCTTTGGTTGAGCTAAGTGATGTCCCTCTATTATGGCATTATATATTGTAAATATTTAAAACATTAACACATTCCAGTTGTATAGATGCCAGTTTATCAGAGGCTCATGGTGTTACATAAATGACATAAAATCATGGTTTTACTGATAATTGTATCAATATAATATGTGGTTTAACATTAAGATTGTTATATCCTTTAAAAAATGGTGACACACTGAAATTCTAGGAGTGAAACACCATCCTTTGGACCTGAATTGCAACCTTTTCATATTTCGTAGAAAATTATAACACAGACCATTAAAGCTTGCTTTTTAATGTACCAACTACATAAATATTTATCAATCCCAAAATATAAATTCACGATTCATTTCTTATCTTCCTTTTGGGAGTGTTTTTTTTTTCTTCTGTGAATGCACTCAGAATTAAGAGAGTTATATAAAAATTTTTTTTTCATTCTGATCTAGAGTATATATAGAGCCTTGGGAAATAAAACCAAAATGGAAATGTAGAGGCTAAAGAGGATCTAGGGTGATTGTGGAGTTTAAGTCAGAGAATATAACAAAGATTGAATGTCTGACATGTTGCAGATGTCTTCATTTGGTTTGTCTCATTTAGTCTTTAGTACATCCATTTGAAAGATACTGTGCACTATCTAAATCTCAGAAAAAGCAAAGTGAGTGTAAGGACTATTTATAGTCATTTATATCTACATAAAGATTGTTTTAGGAAACCGACCCAAACCACCATGCTAAATGATCAGGAAAATTAGAAAATTAAACATATCTTTAAGAAAACTTTTAGAGTGGGAGGAATCCCAATCTGGTATACCATAAGACATAAGGACAGTACAGAATAATATTGAGATTTTAGAATGTACTTAAATCTAGAATTAAGACTCACGCCTTGATTCGTACATAATACATTTAATAGGATTTTTCACTACAATAGTTTTCCCACAGCAAGGTAGCTCAAACATTTTTCAATAGTCATATTATTGCATATTATACATATTACAATATCATTATAATATATAGTCACTTTCCAGGTATTAGATACTATGTTAGATATTTTACTTTTCATTGTGTACATTTCCAGCCTCTCTAAGAAAAAGTTATTACCAATAATTTATAGATGTAAACGCTGATGGTCAGAGAGGTTAAAATATCATGCCTAGTTTTCTCCATTTCTGTAGGAACTGGAACTTAATCCTAGTATATTTAGTCATAACCTCTATGCATCTTTTCATGTCCATTTTTTCATTAAATTTTTAAAAAATGTTTATTTTATCTTTTTATTTTATTTTATTTTATTTTATTTTATTTTATTTATTTTATTTGAGAGAGAGAGACAGAACATAAGTTGGGGAGGGAGACACAGAATCTGAAGCAGGCTCCAGGCCCAATGCGGGGCTCAAACTCACGAACCACGAGATCATGACCTGAGCTGAAGTCAGAGGCTTAACGACTGAGCCACCCAGGCTCCCCTTTTCATGTCCTTTCTAGAGTGTGTCTCTGAAAATTGAAGGAAACTGAGAGAAAGAGTGACAAAAACAAATTTTACTGCTCAGCTCTAGTTGACTCAGGACAAAAAATAAACTGCTAAAGAAAGAAATCAAAATGATTTCACTCATGTGGAATCTAAAAACAAGACAAATGAATAACCAAGCTAACAAAAAGTAGAATCAGACCTGTAAACACAGAGAAGAAACTGATGGTTGCCAGAGGGGAAGCTGGCAAAATGGATGAAGGAGGGTGGGAGATGCAAACTTCCAGTTATGCAAGGAGTTAAGTCATAGGAATAAAAGGCACTGCTTAGGGAATATAGTTGAGGATATTGTAACAGTGTTGCATGGGACAGAAATTAGTTATACTTGCAGTCAGCCCAGCAAAACATAGAGAGAAATTGAATCACCCTGTGTACACCTGAAACTAATGTAACATTGTATGTCAACTATACTAAAAAAAATACTTAAAAAAAGAAACATGAATGAAAAGGGTAACTGAAAAAAACAATTTCTAAGGACTTGCTGTTAAAGATTGTGCTTACATTTAATAATACCATATTGTGTGTAATAGTTTTTTAAAAAGGGTAATGTCATGTTAAATATTCTTACCACAAATAAAGGAAAGGTCAAAAAAAATAAAGGTTGTAAATCAATTATGGTTTAGCATTAATGAAAATGTTGCATCTTATATTTAAATACTGTGAAGTTTTTATGTGACATATAATGTTAATTTCAAGTGAACAAAATAGGAATTTGATAATTAGCTATATCGTGCAATGCTCTTTATGATAAAAGTAGTTATTATCTGTAACCATAGAGAGTTTTTATAATATTATTGACGATATTCTGTATGCTGTTCTTTTCACCACCGTCACTTATTTAATTTATAACTGGAATTTTCTACCTCTTAATTCCACTCACATATTTCACTCATCCTTCACCTCGCTCTCCAATTGGGAACGACTCACTTGTTCTCTGTATTTATGAGTTTGTTTCTGGTTTTTTGTTTTGTTCTTTCTTTCTTTCTTTCTTTCTTTCTTTCTTTCTTTCTTTCTTCTTTCTACACATAGGTGAAATCATGTGTTATTAGTCTTTCTCTGTCTGAATTATTTCACTTAACCTAATAATTTATACACTCATTGATATTGCTGCAAATGGCAAAATTGCATTCCTTTTTATAGCTGAGTATACCAATTTTTTTAATCCATTCATCCACTGCTGGACACATCTTTGTTGTTATAAATAATGTTGCAATAAACATAGGGATGGACATATCTTCTTGAATTAGTGTTTTCATTTTCTTTGGGTAAATAGCAGTAGAATTACTCAATCCTATTTCAGTAATTTAGTATTTTAATTTTTATTTTTTTGAGGGACCTCCATATTGCTCCACAGTGGTTTGTATCAACTTATATTTCCACCAGTGATGTACAAATATTCCCTTTCCTCCACATCCTCACAAACACTTGTTATTTCTTGTCTTTTTGATACTAGCCATTCTGACTGATGTGAGGTGATACCTTATTGTGTTTGATTTGCATTTCCCTGATGATTAGTGATGTTCAACATATTTTCATGTGTCTGTTGGCCATATGTCTTCTTTGGAAAACTCTTTGCACAGTTCTTCTGACCATTTTTTGATTTTATCATTAGTTTTCCTAGTGTTGAGTTGTAGGATATATATTTTGAATATTAATCCATTATGGGATAACTCATTTACAGATCTCTTCTTTTATTCAGTAACTGCTATTCTGTCTTGTTAATGGTTTCTTTCTGTGTGCAAAGGCTTTTTAGTTTGATGTAGTCCCAATCATTTATTTTGGCACTTGTTATCCTTGCTCCAGGAGACCTATCCAGAAAAAACGTTGCAAGAAAAATGTCAATCTCCAGAGATTATTGCCTATATTTTCTCTTAGGAGTTTTATGTTTTTAGAGTTCTTTAAACCATTATGATTTTTTTTTTATGGAATAAGAAAGTCATCCAGTTTCATTCTTTTGCATGCAGCTGTCCAGTTTTCTCCATTTCTTACATTTATTGAGGAAATGGACTTTTCCCTATTAAATAGCCTTGCCTCCTTTGTTGAAAATTAATTTACCATATAAGTGTGGGTTTAATGCTGGGCTTTCTCCTATGTTCCATTGATCTGTGTGTTTGTTTTTATGTCAGTACCATACTGTTACGATTACTATAGCTTTGCAATAGAAATTAAAGTCTGGGATTGTGATATTTCCATCCTAGTTTTTTTTGTCAAGATTGTTTTGGCTATTGGTGTCTTTTGTGGTTACATACAAATTTTAGGATTTTTCTAGCCCTGTGAAAAATGAATTGAATTTGCAGATTGATTTAGGTACTATGGACATTTTAACATAATTTTTTATTCTTCCAATCCATGAGCAAAACATATCTTTCTATGTGTGTTTCCTTCAATTTTTTTATTGTTGTTGTTGTTTTCTACCAATGTCTATGATTTTTAGAGTATAGGTCTTTTATTCTCCTTGCTAAATTTATTTCTAGGTGTGTTATTCATTTTTTATGCATTTATAAAGATTTTTAAGTTTTTATTCATTTTTGTGAGAGAGAGAGAGAGAGAGAGAGAGAGAGAGAGCGAGCACTAGTGGAAGAGGGGTTGAGAGAGAAGGAGACACAGAATCCAAAGCAGGCTGCAGGCTCTGAGTGGTCAGCACAGAGCCTGACATGGTGCTCAAACCCATGAATCATGAGATCATAACCTGTACTGAAGTCAGATGCTTAACCAATGGAGCCACCCAGGCACCCTTTTTTTTTGGGGGGGGGGACAGAGAGAGACAGAGTGTGAACAAGGGAGGGGCAGAGAGAGAGGAAGACACAGAATCTGAAACAGGCTCCAAGCTCTGAGCTGTCAGCACAGAACCTGATGCGGGGCTCAAACCCATGAACCACGAGATCATGACCTGAGCCAAAGTCGGACGCTTAACCAACTGAGCCACCCAGGCGCCCCAAGACACCCTTTTTTAAATGCATTTTTAAATGAGATATTTTTAAATTTTCATTTTGGCTACTTGTTACTGGTATACAGAAATGGAACAAATTTCTGTATATTAATGTTGTATCCTGGAACTTTACTGAATTTATTTATTATAACAAATTTTTGGTGGAGTCTTCAACACTTTCTATATATACTATTAGGCCATCTGTAAATAGTGGCAGCTTTACTTTTTCCTTACAAATTTGGATTACTTTTACTTCTTTTTCTTGTCTGATTGCTGTGGCTAGGACTTCTATTACTCTGTTGAATAAAAGTGGCAAGAGTTGACATCCTTGTCCTATTTTCATCTTAGAGGAAAAACTCTTAATTTTTTGCCATTGAGTATGATGTTAGCTGTAGGTTTGTCAATATGGCCTCTAGTAAATTAAGTTATGCTCCCTTTAAACCTACTTTGTTGAGAGTTTATAGCATTAACAAATGTTGAATTTTGTTAAATGCTTTTTTATGCATCTATTTATATAATCTTGGGATTTTAATCCTTTATTTTATATTATGAACGATGTGTACATATTGACCATCCTTATTTTCCTGGAATAAATCTCATTTGATTGTGATGTATATCCTTTTAATATATCATCAAATTCATTTCACTAATATTTTGTTGAAAATTTTTGCACCTATGTTCATCAGGAATATTGGCCTGTTATTTCCTTCCTTCCTTTCTTTCTTCTTTCTTTCTTTCTTTCTTTCTTTCTTTCTTTCTTTCTTTCTTGTAGTGGTTTTGTCAGGTTTTGGTATCAGGGTAAGGTTGGCCTCAGAATGAATTGAGAAGATTTCTTTACTCTTCTGTTTTTGTTTGTTGTTATTGTTTGAAAAGATTAGGTATTAACTTGTCTTTGAATGTTTGGTAATTTATCTGTGAAGCCATATGGTCATGGACTTTTATATGTTGGGAGTGTTGTTGTTGTTGTTTTTTAATTTGCTTAATGTTTATTTATTTTTGACAGAGAGAGAGACAGAGACAGAGTGTGAGCAGAGGAGGGGCAGAGAGAGAGGGAGACACAGAATCCAAAGCACGTTCCAGGTTCCATGTTGTCAGTATAGATAGAGCTGGACACAGGGCTCAAGTTCATGAACCATGAGATCATGACCTGAGTCCAAAGTCAGACATTAAACCAACTGAGCCACCCAGATACCCCTATTGGGAGTTTTTTTTATTACTAATTAAATTAGTAAATTAATTACTAAATGACCATATGGCTTCATTTGTGCTTGGTAGTTGGTTTGTTCAGATTTTGTATTTCTTCCTGGTCCAATCTTCGAAGATTATATGTTTTTGGGAATTTATTCATTCTTTTAGTTGTACAATTTGTAGGCATATAATTTTCTGTAGTTGTCCATTGTATTTCTGTAGCGTTGGTTGTCATACCTTATTTTTGATTTGAATTTAATTTTTCTTAATGAGTCTGACTAAAAGTCTATCAATTTTGTTTATCTTTTCAAAGAAAAAGTTCTTACTTTCATTGATCTTTTTTTTTTTTGTCTCCGTTTATATCCTCTATGACCTGTATTATTGCATTCCTTCTACTAACTTTGGACTTTCTTTGTTCTTTTTCTAGTTTGTTTAGGTGTAGGTTTGGATTGTTTGAGATTTCTGTTTCTTAAGGTAGGCCTGTATTTTATGTGTCCCAAAGATTTTGAATTGCTGTGTTTTCACTTTCCACTGTCTCCAGGTATTTTGTAATTTCCTTTTGATTTCTCCATTGACTTATTATTTGTGTAGCATCATTTGTTTAGCCTCTTATGGCTTTGTTTTTTCTATTTTTTTTCTTATAATTGATTTCTCATTTCATATCATTATGGTAAGAAAAAATGCTATCTTCTTATATTTACTGAGACTTATTTTGTGGCCTAACATGTGATATATCTTGGAAAATGTTCCATGTGCACTTGAAAAGAATGTGTATTCTTCTAGCTGGGGATGGAATGTTCTATCTGTTAAATCCATCTGGTCTAATGTACTGCTCAAAGCCACTGGTTTCTTATTGATTTTCTGGCTGGATGATCCATCCATTGATGTAAGTGAGATGTTAAAATCCCTACTGTTATTGTAACTCTGTCAAATTTTCTCTTTATGCTTGTTAATATTTACATTATATATTTAGGTGCTCCTATGTTGCATGAATTGATATTTAAAATTGTTACATCCTCTTGTTGGGTTGATTATTTTATCATTGTGCTATATTCTTCTTTGTCTTTAGTTAATCTTTTTTTAAAGTTATTTATGTATTTTGAGAGAGACAGAGTAAGTGGGGGAGGAGAAGGGAGACAGGGAGAAAGCAAGAATCCCAAGCATGCTGTGCACTGTCATCACAGATCCCAATGTGGGGCTCAAACCCCCAAAACCAAAAGATCATGATCTGAGCCAAAACCAAGAGTTGGAGGTATAACAGATTGAGCCATCCAGGTGTCCCACTACTCTTTTTTGTAAAGTCTATTTTTGTCTGATTTAGTTTTTGCTCCCCCATCTTTGTTTTTATATTTTTGCTTCCATTTACATAGAGCATTTTTTTTTTCTATCCCTTTACTTTCAAGCTTTATGTGCCTTTATATCTGAAGTGAGTCGCTTGTGGGCAGTATATAAAATGGTCTTGGTTTTTTTTACCCATTCAGTTATCCTTTAACTTTTGATTGGAACATTTAGACCATTTATATTTAAAATAATTACTGATAGATATCTACCTATTGTTATTTTGTTCATTGTTTTTTGGTTTATTTTGTAGTCTTTCTCTTTTTTTTTTTTTGTTCTCCTCTTGCTCTTTTTCCTTGTAATTGACAGTTTTAATTCTATTAATTAATTAATTCAAAAAAATTTAATTTCTTTGTCTTTACTTTTTGTGTATCACAGGTTTTCAGTTTATGGTTAGCATGAGTTTCATATATAACATTTTTAGTATATAGCATTCTATTAAATTGATTGCCACTTAAGTTACAACACATTCTAAAAGCACTACACTTTACTCCCTCCTCCACATTTTATGTATATGTCATTTTAACATCTTTTTATATGTGAATCTATTAACTAATTTTTTAGGTATCATTGATTTTTATTAATTTTCTTTTATAACTATCATTCTGGCTTTATAAGTGCTTGATTTACTACATGGGTTTTTTTTTCATAATTTTCTTTTAATTATGGCCTTTCTTTTCTGCTTAAATAAGTTCTTTTTAACATTTCTTGTAAGTTCAGTTAGTGGTGACTAACTTCTTTAACTTTTGTTTGAGAAATCCCCCCTTTTTTTAAAATCTACTATTTATTTTTTGGAGCATGCAAGTGGGGGTGAGGTAGAGGCAGGACATAGGATCCAAAGCGGGTCTGCACTAACAGGCTGACAGCAGAGACCCAACCCAATGTGGGGCTCAAACTCATGAACTGAGAGATCATGACCTGAGCCAAAGTCAGACGCTCAACTGACCAAGCCACTCAGGTGCCCTTACATCAGAAACTCTTTATCTTTCCTTCAATTCTGAATGAAAGCCTTGCCAAATAGAGTATTATTAGTTGTAGGTTTTTTTCTTCAGCACTGTGAATATATCATGCCATTTTCTCCTGCAAAATTTCTACTGAAAAATCAGCTAATGGCTGTGTGGGGTTTCCTTTCTATGTAACTAATTGCTTTCTCTTTGCTACTTTTAAGAACCTTTCTTTATCTTTAATCTTTGACTTTTTAATTATTGTGTGGTTTTTTGATGTAGACCTCCTCAGGTTTATCTTGTTTGGGGATCTCTGTGCTTCCTGGACCTGGATTTTTCTTTTTCCTCCAGGTTAAGAAATTTTTCTTCTATTATTTTTTTAGATAAGTTTTATGCCCCTTTTATCCTTCTCCTTCTGGGACCCCTATAATGTGAATGTTAGAATGTTTGATGTTATCCTAATGATTACTTAACCTATCCTTTTTTTTTTTAATTCTTTCTTTTTGCTGTTAGCTTGGGTGCTTTCCATTTTCCTGTCTTCCAGATCACTGACCTATTCTTCTGTTAATCTGTTGATTTCCTGCAGTGTATTTTTCATTTTGATTATCATATTCTTCGATTTCAATTGTTTGTTTTATATTTGCTGTAATTTTTGTTAAAGTTATCACTGAGTTCATCCAGTTTTCTCTCAAGTCTGATGAACATCTTTATGACCATTAATTTTAATTCTCTCTCAGGTAGATTATTCATCCCTTTTGTTTAGTTCTTTTTCTGAATGTTTGCATTATTCTTTCCTTTCAAGCATATTCTCTGTCTTATCATTTTGTTTAATGTTCTGTGTTTATTTCTATGAATGAGGTGATACAGCTACTTCTCCTCATCTTGAAGGAATGTCCTTGTGTACAAACATCCTCTATGGAGACCGAATGTGTGTGGCAAATTCAGCTGGCTGGTTGTATCCAAAGCAGGCTTGGACTGGGGAATCCCATGTAATTTTGGATAGGGGATCACAGTTGAGATGACTGTAGCTGAAGTTAGTTTTAGGCAAGAGTGTCTTGAGGTGCTTTGAACCATTCTGGCTTTGTGTGACCACTGAGGTGTAATGAGTACAGGCCAGCATTGTCTTGTTGTGTGCTGTGTTGAAGCAGCCTTGGTGGGACAGCTGGAGTTCAACTGAGCACGGGTACCAGGCTTATCTTTCAGGTGGGGGGATACCTGGAGCTGGTATGGACTAATGGCCTAGGGTTCACTAAGGCAACAGGCTGGCAGGGGTACCCAGACTTACCTCCCATCTGTGCTATTTAGCTGGGGGTAATGTAAACCATGGTTCTCACCAGCAACTCCCAGCACGGAGAAAATTCTAGCAGTTCGCCAACATTTGGCAGATGCTCTAGTGTCAGCAATTGGATTTCCTTTACTTCTGGTTTAGTTTCCCTTTCAACCATGGCTTTTTTTCTGTGCCCAAAGTGCACAAATCTACAAGCAGCTCCCTCAGTAGTGTCCCTCCCCACTCCAATCCACAATGATGGAGTCCATTATTACTGTGTCTCCATCTTTCCTGCTGTTCTCTATATGGTTCCTCTATCTCTGTTGTACTGAAGCTTTTCAATCAGACCCAGTTCTTCTTCAGAAAGAATTGCTTTCAAATTGTGTCCATGGGAAAGATGAGTTCAGAGTCTTCCTATGACACTATCTTGGACCTCTTTCTCTGAAGGGAAAATTCTCATTTCTTTTGTTGAAGATATTTGAGGCATAAATTTTTTTAATTTTAGTGAAAAATACTAATTTTTGTTTTTATTTTTCTTTTGTAATTTGTGATTTTGGTGGACTAAGAAAGCTCTTCTATGCTTGATCCATTGTCATGAATACTTACTACTAATTCATTTAGCAGTTTCATATTTTAGCTTCTACATTTAGATATATGGTCCACTGTAGTTTATTTTTTGTGTATGGTGTAAGGAACTGGTTCCACCTTATTTTAGGGGATGTGTATGTTCAGTTGTCTCATCACTATCTGTTATTCTTTTCCCACCGAATTGTCTTTGTAATCTTGTTGAAAATTATCCATTTATTAAGTTACAAATATGTATTGAAAATTCCCTGAAAAGATATGAAAACATTTCTAGGATTTTTGAGGTCTATTTTTAAACAGTAACTTAAGCAGAAGAGAATATAATTCAAAAACTTTAAAATGGAGAAAACTAAAAGAACCCACAGGATTGCATACAACATATTTTTATAAAAAACTAATTCTGAAACTAAACCTTGAGGTATTTCAGCTAGAAAAAATAATACCACATGCAAAGACATGAATGTGTGGCCGAATGTGTCATATTCGGAAACAGTTAGGTGTTACGTATTGCTGGAAGATAGTCTATGTTTCTGGAGAACAAATTCTGGGAAACAGATAAAAAAATATGGGACTTCTTGAATGCAGGGGGTCATTTCAGTCTGTAGATAGTAGGAAAGCACTGTAAAAATGTGACATGAGATGCCCATTATAGAAAAATGACTGTAAAGTTTTATAACAGAATTGCAAGATTGGAGTGGAGAAAATGTTAAAGTAGATTTTGGAATAGCAGCTTAAAAAGGTAAAGAGTGCCAGTGAAAAGTCGGCAACAAATGTGACAATAATTAAGTGTATAGTAAAGATACTGAAATTATAAAACAAACCGTATTCAGTAACAAATTAGACATGTAGCCTTCCATACATAGGAGAAGTAGAATTATACTCTTATGAAATTTCCCATTTTATGAAAACTGGTATAATATTGATTTTATACAGAAAATGATTTAAAAAGATATTTTAATTTCCAGAGGCACCACAAATACACGCATATAGATACGTACAAATAAAAAAGTTGAAATGGAATATTAAAAACACTACTGATCAACCCCAAGGAAGGAAAAGAGATATAATAGTAAACGGATGGTAAAGATAGACAACAGCAAGAAGGGATAAAGTGGAAAGGAAATAACAAGGTGGTAAACTTGATCTTGACAATATCAATAATTACAGAAAATACAATGAAATGCTTTTCTTTTTTTAAAAAAATAAAGACATGTTTTTACATGTTTTGGATATGCCTTAGATAGATTAAGGGAAAACAAGGATTTGAAAAGAAAGTATCCCTTTTATTAGAACTTTCTCCATAACCGGATTTTAACCTAGATTCAGGTAACTTACCTTACTCTCTCTCATCAAAACATACAATACGCAGAGGCTGTCAGGATGGAAAACAAGGTAAGTCTTAGTTAATGCATATGATTTTAATATAAAATCTCAAACAATTTTGAAAATAAGAGAATGAAAAAATTGCCAATATTAAACAAATAAAACCAGATGTATCTAGCTTAGTGTTACCAGAAGTGAAAAGAATAATCTCAGAATTATAGTATGAATTCACAGAATATAGTCTCCCCAAAATTATATGCACCTAGTAGAAGACTTCTAAATATAAAAGAAGTAAGTAATTTTTAAACATAGAAAACTCTAAAAGCATAATTATAGAATAAGTTGTATTTCCTCTAAAATTTGTGGAAGAAGTTGACAAAAAGTAAGGGTATTGGTTATTTGAATAAACCTGATGATCCACTTGACAAATTTGTTACTTTTAGAATACCATACTTAACAACTTCAGATTATATGTTTTTAGGTACATTTATTAATTTAACAAATAGCACACAAGATAAATTATAAATTGGGGTATGAAAAATCTTTATAAGTTTCAAAGGATTGGAGTCCTGGAGTGTTCTGTTTTCTGACATTAATATAGTCAAATTAGCATTCAGCAACAATAAGGTATCTAAAAAATTACCAAATGTTTACAAATTAAACAAGACCCTTCTAAATAACCTATGAAACAAATAGGAAATAATGAAGGAAATTAAGAAATATTGTTAACCAAATGATAGTGAAAATACCATACATTCAAATTCTTGGGATGAAATTAAAGCAGTATTTAGAAAACTGTTATGCATCTTGTGTGTGTGTGTGTGTGTGTGTGTGTGTGTGTGTGTGTGTGTGTGCTGGTTAGGTTTAATTTTAGTTTTAACAGGGTGTTTAAATTTTTCATTTGTTTTTTAAAATGCCAGTTATATCAACATGAGAAGCGTAAACAGGTATAAAACATACAGTACATAGAAACAATTTTCTTAACTAGTCTATTGCCTAATAAATGTATGCATGAGGAAGGAAAGTTTCAATATCGGTGGACATGGCTGTAAATTTCCACGTTAAGAAGTTAGAATGAAAAGTGGATATAAAATCCAGAGTATATAGATGGAAGGCAATAATAAAGATTAGAGTGGAAATTAGTGGAATCTGAAGTAGGGAAGCAATAAAAACTGTAAAATAATGTTTTATTAATTATCAAGAGGATAAATATTTAAATCAAGAAAAACACTAAATATAAATTATTAATATCAGATAAGACAGAGGCTAAGTCACAATATCATACCAATATTAAAATGGTAATTAACAAATATTAAGAATAATTTTATACCCAATAAAATTGACTGCTTAGATGAAACAGAAATAAGTTATAGGAAAAAAAGTTTCTTAATCTAACAAAAGAAGGATTTGAAAGTATCAATATCACTCTACTTATCTAAATAATTAAATTCACATTTAAAATTTTTTTTCACAAATTTGAGGCCAGATCCAAATGACTTAACTTGTGAGTTTTATCAAACAAATTTGAAAGTAAATGTTACCATTGTAAACAAAATATTGTATGAAATGGAGAACATTTTCCAAGTCATTTAATGGTGTTAGAAAGATTTTATACCAATATCTGACAAAACTATTACAAGAAATGAAAATTAAACCTTTCTAACACTCATGAATATAGCTATAAAAGCCAAATATATATAAAAAAGGCATTCATACAATAATATACAATGCTACAAGATTATCTCAACCATGGGATTGGTTCAAGATTAGAAAGCAAATTATTGAAATGCATCATCTTGACAGAATAAAAGAGCAATATTATACATCGCATAAATACCCAGAAAAATGTGTTGAAATATATTTAAATGCCATATATCCTGCTTAAGATATTCAGAAGTATTATATATTTAATTACTTGTAGTAACTTTCTTTATGAATATCATCATTTTGTCTATATTTTTCAATGTATTAGCAAAACATTTTATATTGATTTATAATTGTAATGTCTGCAGTGTTTATGTTATCCTTTTAATTTCTAAATAATGTTTTTTAATTCGATTCCTTTTTTCCTTGATCATATTTGTTCAAGTTTTGCCAGCATCATCATTTCAAAAATTCATTTTTTAAGTGTCTTTGTTGGTACTTTACTAATTTGTCTTCCAAACCAAATACAATATTTTCAAAGGTTACTTTATTTTGAGACCAAATCTTCAGCAATTTTTGAGACTTACTTAATAACCTTGGTCTGTGGTATTTTGATATTTTGTATAAGTAATTCATGGGCTTTAAGACTCTCACAATTTTAATTTGACATCTAAAGCTTTTAACTTAAATATTGGAGAATAATATTGTATTGGAAAAAGTTACATTTTTACACTGACTCTCCTATGATCTTTTAAATACTTTAATTAAATTTAAATTTCAAAGTGACTTAATACTCATAATTATTTTAGAAAGAAACAGGCTTTCCTTGAGCAGTGGTAATAATTAATTTTTAGTTTTCTTCTTGAACTAATACTCTTCTATTTTTGCATACAGATATTTATCTATGATAATGTCAATTATTGCTCAATATTAATTTATCATTTTTTTGCCACACTGAAAAAATATTACTTTAAATTATATTTTAATTTCAGTGACAATTAAGATAGAAGAAAGTTTGGGGAAGGAATTGAGTTATTAGCATTATTTGTACACAACTGGTTGAAGTAGCATATGAGCATTTTTGATCATCTAAATAGTGAAAACGTACTGGAAGTGTTACCAGAGTTAGGTTCTTGAGCTCAACAATGATAGCAAGGAGGCGACACCCAAAAGTCAAAGGTACTGGCAAGGATTTATTGGGGCTCCAGCCTGAGCTGAAGGGAGACTCTCAGCATCACCAGAAAGCTGATTAGTCTGGCTTCTCCTAACAAATGGGTGGCCCTGCTTATATGGAGAAAGTTTCGCCCCCTGTTATGCTACTGAGGGGTAGAAAAAGTGCCACCTCCTGATTGGTTGATAATGGCAGACATCTCATTGGTGCTTTTTGGAGTGGGGTCCTTTAGGTTTGTGTAGCCTTTTGTTCCTTCTGCATCAGCAAGGTGTATCTGTAGCTATTGTTTCCAAGTCAAGTTTGCATATTGGGCTACAAACTGGTTCTGCTGGGTAAGAAGAAGTGTAGCAACAACAGCCAATAGGAAGTACCCCCCGAGCATAAAATGTTTCACCTGGGCCTTGTTTCCATGGTTCCTGTCTTAGAATTACATGTTTTGAAGGAGTGATGAAGCTGATGTTTTCAAGCTGTTGATATCTACAGAGAAACTATATATATTGCCACCGTAATAAATTAGATCTGTTTATATTTTTTATTGTGATATAATTTCTGAAACTGCCATATCTTACATGAAGAGTAGCAAAAAACATATCATTTACTTTTGCATCTTTCAGTTCTTTGGATTCCTATAAAGTCATATGCTGAAACTCACAATTGTCCTTTTTAAAAAATGATTATTCCTGATAGTTAAAACCATGTGGTTGTCAGGGTGCCTGGGTGGCTCAGTTGGTTAAGCGTCTGACTCCTGATTTCAGCTCAGGTCATGATCTCACAGTTGTGAAATTGAGCCCGGTGTGCAGATCTGCATGGATAGTGCAGCGCCTGCTTGGGGTGCTTTCTCTCCTGCTCTCTGCCCTTGTCCTGCTCACTTGCTCTTTCTCTCTCTCTCTCTCTCTCTCAAAATAAATAAATTAATTGAAAAAATAAAACTATGTTGTCAATCCTAAAAAAATAAAATAGTAAGTAAAATCAATTCACTATAAAAAGAATTTCTTATTCTTTAGAGTCATTAGTTTGTCAATATCCAGAAGCATACATTTTTTTCTTCCAAAACTTTTCATGTGATATGTTAATGTATATTACATAATTTCTAAGATATCCTGAAAGAAGAGATCCACCATTATTGTGTGTAATGCTAATAAAGCAAAAATTTTAATTAGAATATATTAATTTTTCTAAGTTTCATCTATAAGAAATATTACTTTTAATGATATAAAAATGTTATAAAATTTTTGATGAGAAGAAATAATAGAAACATACTTGATATACTTTTAGAGAAGTTCTGCTTAACACAGTGTACTTAAAGTTTTAGAAAATCAAAATATTTTAGAGACAGTAGGAGAGAGAGAGAATCCCAAGCAGGCTCTGCCCTGTCAGCACAGCCTGATGAAGGGCTTGAACTCACGAACTTCAAGATCATGACCTGGGCTCAAACCAAGAGTCTGATGCTTAACCAACCGAACCATCCAGGTGCCCCTGGATTATTTTTGTAAGTATGCAAATATATTTTTGTCTCTTCAATATTATTTTATTTGTTTATTTATTTATTTTCCTCAATATTGTTTTAAAAAGAATGGAAAAATCCTCTCTTGACCCACTTCCCTCCCTGTCTCCTTGTGTGCCAAATTTATCTAAATAGTTGTCTATTATTAGTCTAGTTTCTACTGGCAAGCCTCTTATAAACGAACTCCAATCAGAATGTTTCTTACTGTTCTACTGAAACTGACCCTGACCCAGTTACTAGTGACTTCCATATAAAAAGGCTCATCACTTTTGAGTTCTTCTTTTAATTCAGCATGATCTAATACTGTTGATCATTTTGGCTTCCAGTTATAGTTGCTTCATTTGTCTTTCATTTTAAAAATCTGGTTTTCTTTTAGTCTATTTGTCTTTCATTTTAAAAATCTGGTTTTCTTTTAGTCTCGTTGACTTCTCAGTATCTGTGGTTATTACATGTTTCTCCTGTCTTCAATATGACATGCCAAGGATTATTAATTTTCTCCTTTTAACTAAACTCACTACCAAAGTTCTTTTCATCTAGTCTCATGGTTTTAAATACCGTATAATCTCTGATGACTTTCAAATGTCTACTTCTCAACCAGAGATCCTTCTTGAAATTCTGTCTTCTTTATTCAACTGCTTCCACAGCCTCTCCACTTAGATGTCTGAAAGACATCTCCCATATTTAAAATATATATTCAGCATCTGCTCTTATTAACATCACTGTTACAGCTTTTCTAAGTCACCATTATGATTTCCATGGGATATTGTCATAGCTTCCTATTCAGAAACTTATATTCAAGTTTTCTATCCTACTTAACAAATCACTTAAACATTTAGGTGGTGTTAAAAAATAATTTTGTTAATGCTTATAGATTCCATGGGTCAAGAAATCAAGAATGTCTCATCTGGGCAGTTTTAATTCTTCCTTTCTTATCTATATAAATACTTTTATGGCTTATTGAATGGATTGTATTTTCCAATATAATGTTTAATAAAATTGATGGATGTGAGGATCTTTGCTTTACCCCTAGTATTAGAAGAGTCTCATTCAGTGTTTGATCATTAAGTATGGCATGCTTTTGTTTAAGGTTAAGGAAGTTTGCTTTAGGTTAAGGAAGCTCCACTACACATATTTTTTAAATGTTTATTAATTTGTTCTGACAGAGAGAGAGAGAGAGAGAGAGAGAGAGAGATTGGAGAGGAGAGGGCAGGGTAGGGTCAGAGAGAGAGAGAGAAAATCCTAATCAGGCTCCACGCTATCAGCACAGAGCCCAACACAGGGCTCAATTCCATGAATGGTGAAATTATCACCTGAGCCAAAATCAAAAGTCAGATGCTAACCCACTGAGCCACATAGGTGCCCCTCCTGTATACTTTTAGCTAAGATAGTCTTACCATAAATAAGAGAAGTATTATATTTTTCATTCATTTATATTAATAAACTATATTAATTGATTTTTAAATGTCACACCAACCTTGCATTCCTTTACTAGGTCCCATTTCGTTATAGTAGGCTTTCTATAATTATCGAATGCTTTGTCACAAAATTGTTAATTACGCTCTATTTTTAATATCTGGGGTATGTGTTGTGATATCACATCTTTCATTCCAAATATATGAAATTTTATCTTCTGAATCTTTCAAAAGATTTCTTCAAAATAACCCGATTTTCAAGTGATTTATTCTCTCTGTTGCTATCTTGTTTCCTATTTACTAGTTTCTGAATGTTTCTTGGTTTGGGTTTAATTTGATGTTATTATTTTTTCTTCTTTTAAAGGCAGACTTATAGATTTGAGACTTTATTTTCTAGTATAAATATTAAATGGAATGAATTACTAAAAATACTGATAGCCACATTCAGTTCTTCTATATCCTCATGAGTTTTTGGTTTCCGTGTTCTATCAACTATTGAGGAAGGGGTACTGTAGTCTCCAACCATAATAGTGAACCTGTTTCTCTTCATATTTCTCTTAGCATTTCTTTCATGTAGCTTGAAGCTTTGTTATTAGGCATAAACTTATGAAAGATAGTTATGTCCCTCACAAATAGGTAAGGATTTCTCTAACCTTCCTTTTAGTTTTACTAACATTTTTTTGTTTGTACATTAATGTTTTTAATTGGAAACATATTCTGCCAGCCTTGTTTAATCTTTTTGATAACTGGACTCCTTCATCCTCCTGTTTCATCTTTCTTTAGTCCTGTTCATATTCCATGTTTTCACACCTGTAGGGTGTCCAATATTGATAAAATTTCTCCAGCTCTCCTGTAAAGAGTGCCTGCATATAACAACAATCTTATTATTTTTCTTTCAACCTTACTTTACTTTTAAATTTTAAAAAAGTATTTCTTTAACTCAGCATTCATCTTGGTTTTTCTTTTTTATCCAGTCTAAAATCTCTGACTTCTAATTCTGGGTAGATAATGTAGACTTACTGTGATCTTGATACAGTTGGCTTGGAATCTATTATAGTGATATGTGATTAACCAATCACGTTCATAATTATCTCTTCTGGGATTTTTATTATTTAATCCACTTTGCTTCTGTAGAGAAACTGCATACTTTTAATGATGTATTTAATCTCCACTATAGGCTTAAGAATTGTATCTCTATTTATTTTTTTATTTGCATTTAAAAGTTCTTGCCTGTTTTGTCTAACATGTTTAGATGTTAACATGTTTGTCTAACATGTTTTGTCTAACATGTTTTTAGCCTATACATTTTAACTTGCTACAATATCATACTGTTTCATGTGTAACATAAATACCTTATAATTTTATATTTCTATCTCTCTTGTGGCTCTTTGTACAATATCAGTCACACCTTTTACTCCTACATAAAATATAAATTCCACAATACAATTATTATAATTATTTTTCTCTAAGCAATCAATTTGCTTTATTTATCTATTAAAGATATTTATCCCTAGAAAAACTTGTTTTAGTTAAGTTTCATATTTACCATGTTGGTGCTCCTCTTTGCTTTACGTAGATTTTTTTAAAAAAATGTTTGTTTATTTATTTTGAGAGAGATAGAGAATGATAAATTCTCTGAGCTCAGTTTTCCTGAACAAAATCCTGTATTTTGAGAATTCTTGGTGATGTATCATAGTGCTCAGTTTGTCCTGATGCTGCCTTATCTGCTTCAATCTGATACCTTCATCATCTTAATATATTTACTTTATTACTAAAAATTATATAGCCAATCCTTATATTGTTTTAATTATTTTTAAATTTTGATGTGGATTCATAGGAGGTGGCATAGAAAAAGGCACAGGGAGGTTCTGTGTACCCTCCACTCTTCCTCTCCCTTCCAACTGTTCACAACTTACATAACTATAGCACATTGACAAAACCAAGAAATTGAAGTTAGTACAAACCAATGAGCTTACTCAGATTTCACCATTTATGTCCACACTCATTTATCTATGTGTCACATGTGTGTGTACTTTATGCTCTCTTATCATATGTGAGCTGCATGGAATGGCCTAGACATTAAGATAGAGATTGTGTGTAGATAATTTAGATTTACTGTGATCTTGATATGGTTGATTTGAAATCTATTATATTCATGGATATGTGATGGGTTTCATGTTGTCTCTTCTGTTTTTTTTATTATTATTTTATCCACTTTGCTTCTGTAGAGAAGGAAAAGTGTCCCACACTTTGAGCCTCCCTCATGCTACTCTTTCATGCCTACCCTTCTTCCATAATCCCTGCCCACCCATCCATAACCCCTGGAAACCTTTAATCTGTTCTTTATCTCCATAGTTTTGTTACTTCAAGAATGTGCAATCACACCATATGTAATATTTTAATATTGGATTTTTCCCCCATTGAGCATGATGTTGTGGATACCCATCCAGGTTGCAAGTAAGGGTTATTTACGCATTTTTAGTGCTGAGTAGTGCTGCATGGTGTGGATGCACCACACTTTAATTTACTCATTGAAAGATAGGTGGATTGTTTCCAATGTTTGACTATTACAAACTAAGCTCTGTGAATACTTGCATAGAGTTTTTGTGTAGACATACGTTTTTATTTTTCTGGGAGAAGTGCCCAAGTTTGCAATTGCTGGGTGATATGGTAGATGAATTTTTATTTTAGAAGAAACTGTCAAATAGCTTTTTTAGAGTGGCTATACCATTTTTTCAATCCCACCAGAAGTGAATGTGATCCATATTCACCACATCCTCGTTATTTTTATTTTATCACAGTCGTAAGCCATATTGGTATGTGTGTATCAATACCTGATTTTAATTAGCAGTTATCTAGTGGTTAATGCTGTCAAACATCTTTTCCTATGCTTGTTTGACATTTCTCTTCAGTGAAACATCTCATAACTTTTGCCATTTTCTAACTGGATTTTTAAAAAATTTTTGAGTATCAAGAATTCTTTACTCTCAATTTTGAATTTTATTTGTCATTTGTTTCTCAGTATTTTCTCTCATTCTCTCTCTTTTTTATTTTTTATTTTTTGCCTTCCTTTAGGTTACTTAAACATTTTTAAAAATCTGTCTTGATTTATTCATAATATTTTCTTCTTTTTTAAACATAAATTGGCTTTTTAAAAATTTATTTATTTATTTTGGAAGAGGCAGAGACAGTGTGAGGAAGGGGCAGAGAAGGAGGGAGAGAGAGAGAGAGAGAATCCCAAGCAGGCTCCACACTGTCAGCACAGAGCACGAAGATCAATGTGAGGCTCAAACTCATGAAACCACAAGATCATCACCTGAGCCAAAACCAAGAGTTGGATTTTAACCAACAAGCTACCCAGGTGCCCCTATCGTATTTTCAAGTATATTTCTTTGTGTAATTTTGTTAATGGTTGCTCTAAATATTACAATATATGTGTGTAATATCACACCCTCTAGTATACTGTACAGCATACTGTTTTATCTCCTCAAATGAAATATTAAATCCCTACTTTCATTTAGGTCCCTTTACCCTCCCAATTTAAAAATACATGACAGTCCTAAATATTTCCTTTATTTTCATTGGCTACCACGTTAAATTTTAGAATTTTTACTTTAAAAATATAATGTAATTTAAGAAAATTGTAAGGGTAAGCAAAAATTATTCTTTTTACCTCCCTCAACTCACCCCATTTTTTGAAGTTCTAAACCCCTCTTCTGTTACTTCCTTTCTGTTTTGAGATATTCCTTTAGCCATTAAAGATGATAGATAAATCTCATTGCAACACATCTCCCCCTCTTTCCACACCTGTGGTTGAGAATGCCTAATTTCTGTTTCATTCCTGAAGAATATTTTTTCTGGGTATAGAATTTTGTGTTATGATTCTGTTACTTCCAGTCCCTGAAAAACATTGTACTACTTTTTTTTTTCATCTTTGTCTTATGGGTAAGGTCATTCATTATTCTTTTGCTACTTTCAAGATTTTATCTTTGTCATTCTTTTTCAGAAGTTTAATCATGGCCATCGCATGGTTTTTTGGAGGGCTTGTTTTATGTAGATTTCCTCAAATTCATGAATCTCTAGGCTTTTGTCATTTGCCAAATATGGTAAAATTTCAGCTTTTACTTCTCTCAGTAATTTTTCAGCCTCCCTCTTTTTCCCTTATCCTCCTATAACTCCAATAATAACAATAAAATGTTACATTTATTGTTTTAGTCCCACAGATTCCTAAAGATTTGATCTTCCTTCCTTCTATCCTCCCTCCCTCCTTCCCTTCTTCCTCCTCTTCCTTTCTTCTTTCTTCCCTTCTTTTTTCTTTTTCTTTCTTTCTTTCTTTCTTTCTTTCTTTCTTTCTTTCTTTCTGGTTTCTCTCTTTTGTTCTGATTGAGTAAATTCTACTGATCTTTTCTCAAAAGTTCATTGATTCTGTCCTGTCATCTTCTCTCCACTTTGGAACCCATCCAATGAGTCTTTGTTTGTTTGTTTAATTACTTTACTTTTCAATTTTATAAATTTTATAAATTTTCACTTAGTGTGTATATATATATATGTATATAATTTTAATTTCTTAATGGTATTGTCTACTTTTTTAACATTTGTTTTAATGGAATTCAAAATTGTTTAAGTACCTTTATTTTGGCTGCTTTGATATATTTTTCAGATCGTTCCAGCACATGACTCATCTGCTTCATGTCAGTATAGGTATCAGCTGATTGTCCTTCCTCATTCTATGTGTAATTTGAAGGTTCTTAGTATAGTGAGTGGTTCTTTATGATATCCTTGACATTTTAGAAATTATGTGAGGAGACTGGGTCTTCTTTCAGTCCTAGCAGACAAGTCTCCTTGGATTAAACATTAGGTTTAATATGTTGGTTATGGAATACTTTCGCAGGCAGTAATTCTAAGTCAGCATTCTGAGGCCTGACAGTGTTATTATAGTCAGCTTTGCTCTTAGGGCTTCACTAGGTCCATGCTAGGGTCCATCTGTGCTGGTGACAAGGTGCTTTCTTGGCCACCAGGTACTTCTAGGTATCAAAGGAAGAGGACTTGTAGAACCAAGAGCATGTTCCCTGGCCCGTTCTCCAGCCCCTGGACCCCTGTAGCTTCTCACTATATCTCTGTCAGTGCCCTCAGAAGAGGAAGCAACTACTCAAGCTGCCTCCTGACATGGGACTGTAGGGGAGGGGGCGGGGAATGTGGTATGAAACTCTCTGGTGTTCTGCTGATCTTCTGCCGTTGGGTGGATGGCCAGGAGTATCTAGATCTAGATACGTATGTAATTAGGTGGACAGCCATGGGGCAGTGGACCAAGTTCACCTGCTGCTGCTGGGTAGAGGTATAGGACATGCTGGACCTTTCCTGCCTCTATGCTATGGGATGGTGAGTCAGAGGAAATGAGGCCTATAGTAATTCATGTTGAGTTTAAGGTCCCTGCCTAGTTCTGCCTGTTATAAAATGAGGTATGGTTCTCCCAGCTGGATTCAGTGGCTCTCTGGGGGGCATGGATCAGGCCTACCACATTCACTAAGTATTGGATAGAGAACAGGTCTCAAGCTTGTCCTTAGGATACTGCCTACCACTGAAAACATGGGATCTGACATGGCCATCTTACATGGGGCAGAGGATGGGTTGTCCGGCTTGGACTACCCTGACTCTGTAGCTTCAAATTGATGGAGTCTACAGCTGTTAGTGGGTGTGGTGTAAGTAAGGCATTGACCCAACTTGATACAGCTCATTTTGTAGTAGAGAATGGATTAGCCAACCCTGCTGGTGGCTATGGCACACAGGGTAGATCAGCCTAGCCAGGCTCTGCTGTCACTAATGTCTATGGGAAGATCAGGCTCACAATCATTACTGCATGTGGTCATAAAATGAATTCCTTTTCTTGACTCCCATTGGGCTTTTTTATTCTAGTCTTTAGACGAAACAGACTTGTTTTTTTTCTTGCTTTTGTTTTTTATTTTAAAATTTGTTTTTATTTCAATATAATTGACATATAACATTGTATAAGTTTAAAGTGCACAGCATGTTGATTTGATACATTTATATGTCATAATAAGATTATTAACATAGCATTAGCTAACCTCTCTGTCACATCACATAATTATTATTATTTTTGGTGTGTGGTGGCAACACACAAGATCTAGGCTCTTGAAATCTTTGAATTTTAGAATACAGTATTGTTGACTATAATTACTGTGCTGTACATTAGATCCCCAGGACTCATTTATCTACAAGTTTCTGGTTTGTACCCTTAAACAAGGTCTCCCCATTTTCCCTACCTCTAGCCTCTGGTAACCACCATTCTACTCTGTTTTTATGAGTTCAGCATCTTATTTTTTATTAAATTTTTAATATTTATTTTTGAAAGACAGAGAGACAGATTGTGAGCAGGGGAGGGAAGAGATAGAGAGGGAGACACAGAATCCAAAGCAAGCTCCAGGCTCCGATCTGTCAGCACAGAGCCCAATGCAGGGCTCAAACCCACCAATCATGAGATCATGACTTGAGCCAAAGTCGGACGCTTAACTGACTGAGCCATCCAGGCACCCCATGAGTTCAGTGTTTTAGATTCCACATATGTGTGATATATAATACAGTATTTGTCTTTCTCTGTCTTACTTATGTTACTTAGCATAATGTCTTTAAGGTTCATCCATGTTTTAGAAATGGCAAGATTTTCTTCTTTCTCATGGCTGAATATTATTCAGTATATTTTCCATATATATATTATTACTTGTGTGTGTATATATATATATTACTATGTGTATATATATATATATTACTATGTGTATATATATATATCCACATACCTATATTTATCTATCTATAATTTATCTATCTATCTATCTATCTTTGTCCATTCATTCATCGACGGATGCTTAAGTTTCCATATCTTAGCTATTGTGAATAATGCCTCAATGTGCATGGGAATGCATATGTCAATTTAATATTCTGTTTTAATATTTTCAGGAAATTCCATACTACTTTCCTTAGTGGCTCTACCACTTTACATTTCCACCAGCAGTGCACAAGTGTTCCCTTATGTCCATATGCCAAAACAAGACTTATCTCTTATTGGTGATAACCACCCTAAAAGCTATGAGGATATATCTCATAGTGGTTTTGATTTCCATTTTCCTGCTGATTACTAATGTTGAGCATCTTTTCATATACCTGTTTGGCATTTGGATGTGTTCTTCAGAAAAAAAGTCTGTTCAGGTCCTCTGCTCATTTTTTAATCAGATTGTGTGTGTGTGTGTGTGTGTGTGTGTGTGTGTGTGTTTCTGAGTCGTATAAGTTCTTTATATATTTTGAATATTAACCCCTTGTCTGATATATGGCTTAAAATATGTGCCTTCCATTCTTTAGATTGTCTGTGCATTTTGTTGATTGTTTCATTTGCTGTACAGAAGCTTTTTAATTTGATGTAGTGTCAACTTGCTGATTTTTCCTTTTGTAGTTTTTTTTTTTTTTATGTCAAATCCAAAAAAGTCTTTGCCCAAAACTGTGTCAGACTATGTTTTCTTCTAGAAGTTTTATGGCACCAGGTCTTACTTTTTTAATATCATCTATTTTGATGTTTTGGGGGGTTGGAATACTCTTAGGCTTATGTTTTATGAATATAGAAGCTATAATGGAAATAAAAACAAACAAGCAAAACAAGAAGATCACCACAGTATCATACTTCAAGCCCTGAGCTTGCTAGCCATTTGCCTTTTTCTTTTCACATTTCAGTGTCCTTTTATGCTTATCTTTTGAATTATTTCCAGAGTATTTAGCTGTACTAATGATTGGATGCAGGAAAAATTGAGTATATACCATCTGTTCTGGGACCAGATACCTGAGATAAAATAGAACTCATTCCGAATGCATGTGTAGCTCTTCTATAGGTCTATTATTTTGTAGTTGATGGTTTTTACTACATATGGCTATATATTGATGTAAATAGATTATTAAGAGAATCAAAGCAAAAAATATATAATTACATAATTTATTAGAAAAAATAACTTGTCCAAAGTCAATTGCAGAAGAATCAAGTCTGGAATATCATGACAGATCTCAAAAACTCTGACTTGTATTTATATATTTATACAAAACCTATAAAGATGTTTTTGTCCTTTCTCTTTACCAAGGATTTCCCCTTTCACTATTGCTGTGGGGATGGAATGCTACTTACATCTGGATTTTATTAGTCTTGTGTATCCACATCTTTTAATTAACGTATCCTTAAAATATGGAGA
Source organism: Cryptoprocta ferox (assembly GCA_028646485.1). NCBI lineage: Eukaryota > Metazoa > Chordata > Mammalia > Carnivora > Eupleridae > Cryptoprocta > Cryptoprocta ferox. The sequence goes on from CM053573.1 coordinate 20,746,322, forward strand.
AGGGAGGGGTGCCTGGATGGCTCAGTTGTTTGAGCATCAGACTTCTGTTCAAGTCATGACCTTCCATTTTGTGAGTTTGAGACCCGCATCAGGCTCTGTGCTGAGAACTCACAGCCTGGAGCCTGCTTGGGATTCTGTGTTTCCCTGTCTCTCTGCCCCTCCCCTGCTCACACTCTATCTCTCTCTCTCAAAAATAAATAAACATTAAAATATATATGGGGGAGGGAATAGTTTGGTCTAGTTGGAAAATTATTTTTGCATCTGTTCAGTCCTTATATTAGAGACGATTTTACTTTATGGCTTACTTCAATTTTGGCTTTTGTGATCAAGAACTAGACCTGCAGTTTCTAGATTTGCATTAAAGCAAGTTATCTGTCTTACCCCTTTTTTTTTATTAAAAGATTTTTTAAAATTTTTTAATTTATTTTTGAGAGAGAGAGAGAGAGAGAGAGAGCAGGGGAGGGTCAGAGAGAGAGGGAGACACAGAATCCGAAGACAGGTTCCAGGCTCTGAGCTAGCTGTCAGCACAGAGCCCGACGCGGGGCTCGAACCCACGAACCGTGAGATCATGTCCTGAGCCGAAGTTGGACGCTCAAACGACTGGGCCACCCAGGCACCCCTGTCTTACCCCTCTTTATAAATGTATAAAGATTTGATGCAAGATATTTCCCTTCAGATTATGGTTTACTTATTTTTTAAAAAAAGCATTTGTATCAGAATATATATATATATATATATATATATATATAATTTAAATATATATATAATTTAAAATAAATATATATAATATGTATAATATATATATGTTTTAAAAGTTGAATACTCCCGATTTAATGCCTAATATTTTATAATAATACCCTTTATTTTATTTTCTTTGTTCTTTCTGTGAATATTATAATAAACACATATTGGTTTTCCCAGTTCTTTAATTCTTTCCTTATCTTTCTTTTACTTGGTATTTTATTTCACATAGAAGTATATCTCTCACTTGATAATCTGAGTCTTTAAATGATTTATGGTCATTGACAATTTATTCCTTTTTACTATTAGAATTCCCTTGATATCACTTTGATTGTGTCTTGAGAATTGATAAACATATATGGTTGGTCAATAGCTTTATGTAACTAAATACTATTGTGAAAAAAATAGAAAACACAATTCTCATAGGGAAAAGAAAGATGGATCTATTGTGTAATAAAGTGAAAAATGGCAACAGGCATAAACGATCACAAAATAATAGTCATATACTTTTCTGAGTTTTAATTTTTGAATAAGTCATCTGAGACAAAAAAAAATACCATACTGAAAATAATAGCTCTTTAAAAATTGTCTGTTTTGGAGTGTCCAAGTGTCTCAGTCATGTAGGCATCCAACTTCAGCTCAGGTCATGATCTCAGGCTCTGTGCTGACAGCTCAGTGCCTGGAGTCTCCTTTGGATTCTGAGTCTCCCTCGCTCATGCTCTCTCTCTGTGCCTCCCCCACACATGCTATCTCTCTCTCTCTCTCTCTCTTTCAAAAATAATAAGTGAACATTAAAAAATAAAAATAAAAATAAGTATTTTGTACCCAATGTAACTGATTAGCAAATACTCAATATTTCAGATACTTGATATTTCATGAATGGATTAATGAAGTTTTCTCCCTATATTTATAGTTCAATTATTCAGTTCTGTGTTGTGAAAATTTCCCAAAGTCATTAAATATAACTGTATACAATTTTGTCATACATACCAGCCTTACTTCTTTGTCAATACTGTTTTTATGGTTTTCAAACACTTTGGTCTTCTCTAAATTTTCCTATTATAAATAACAATTAGGATTGCACAAATTGTAATAGAATCTATCTTATTATATTCAAAAACATATTGGGTAAAACTTGTTTTTTTATGCAAATTGGTATACCTGCCAAATGTTTATAGACCAAAGGAAATAAGTTATCTTATTTAGTATGTCTTTGTTTATACTCAAAGCACCATATTATGCATAATTCCATGGCACTAACATCAGAATTAAAATAACTACATATAATTTATGCTATTAGGAAAAATCATACCACATTTTGATTCTCTTCATCACCTTTTTATATGCATGTAGGTATAAAATCACTTTTTAATAAAAATAGCTGTTTTAAAATTTTAATGGTCACTTATGAATTATTGAAGATAATTGCAGGGAAGTAAATATACAGAATATCCAACCCATAATATTCAAAGATCATTCTCATGAATTCCCTTACCTGGGTCCTGAGTAACCATGTATTTATTTAGGATTACAATAAATCTTGTTGGTATGCTTCTGTAAACAAGGCTTTTTAGAATACCTGAGCATGAAGCTGTTTGCTTTGTTTGTTAATGTTTGTATCAGAGGTACAAATTTTCACAGTTAAATAGAGTTCTACCCAACGGATTGTGAAAACTCAGGGTTTTCACTTCTCCCACCTCTCTGATTCCCATTATCCAGAGGCAAAGGCTTGATCATCTCTAGTTACTCTTTTTTAATTTGTCTCCATTTCTCAAAAAATAACACACATTTACATTTTTCAAATTACCTCCTTTCAAATCTTTTTACCAACAGTAACTAAGGATTCCTACTAAGGAAAAATACAACTAACTCCCTTGTATCTGTCCCTACATGTACACCACCCCCCGTATATTATATAATTGTATTATAATTTTGTGCTACTTCAGTATTACATGTTAACATTATAAAGATCTGGTAATTAATTACTACTTACAGATGCAAATCTACCATATTATTTTCTTCCCTTACATGTATAATTAAAATTAATAATAGACTCATTTTCTGTGTCTGTAATTTTTCATGTGTCTGTAATAAATATACCTTAACTTCCCACAAGAAGTAGAACTCTCCTCTCCATACTTTCAGCTAGTTTAGAAATTTAGCTTATTGAGATGCCTGGGTGGCTCAGTCAGTTAAGCATCCAACTTCGGTTCAGGTCATGATCTCACGGTCGTAGGTTCGAGCCCTGCGTTGGGCTCTGTGCTGACAGCTCAGAGCCTGGAGCCTACACCAGATTCTGTGTCTCCCTCTCTCTCTGCCCCTCCCCCATTCATACCCTGTCTCTCTCTCTCAAAAATAAATAAACGTTAAAAAAATTTAGAAAAAAACAGAAATGTTGCTTATTACTTGTAGAAAGTCTTACGCAAGTCGTTCTTCTATTCCATTATGAAGTCAACTAGTGTTTTACATGGATAACCTATCTAATGAATATTCTTTTCTTCAAGATGTTAATGCTATTTAATTACCAGTTCTTTTCTTTCTTTCTATTCCCTGAATCCTCTCTTTCCCCGGGATTCTTTCATGGGTCTGCTTGCTTTGATATCTGTGTCTCATGTTAGAGGTTTCTTTCAAATGTCTGCTCAGCCTTGCCTCTTCATATATAAGAATAAGACTGTATCTAAGCTCATTGGAAGTTCTGGGTAGGTTGATGAGATTTTCTGATTTGTTTTGTTTTGTTTTGTTTTTGGTCATATGGAGTGATCTTTCTAGTCTCTTACAGAAAGGATATCAAAAAAGGCTAGTGTCTTTAAATTTTATTTTGTTTTGTATTGTTTCCTTAGGCTGTTAAGTGTTCCTGAGAGGAGGTTTTTAGTCTCCTTTGTGAGATTTTAAGCCTGGCTCCCAGATTCTTGTAGCTAATTGCACATAGTGACTTGGGAGGAGTTCTTTTATTTTGAAGGTAAACTTTATAATTATTTCCATGTTTAAAGTATAATAGTTTTAATCTCACTTTAATCTCAGCTTTAATCTCAGACCTCTTTGGAGTCTGTCTGTTTCAGTTCATTTCTCTACACAGAAAATTTACTCTCAAAGCGAGAAGGCACAATTTACCAGTGTGAAGGTGTAGTGAAAACTACCATGGACCTACTTTCTGGTTTTGTTTGTTTGTTTGTTTTTGTTTTTACATTTTTATATTTTTTTAGAGAGAGAGAAGGTGAGAGGGGTAGAGGGCGAGAGAGAGAATCCCAAGCAGGTTCCCCTCCGAGACAGAAGCCCAACATGACCCCTGATCCCACAAATCCAGTATCATGACACGGGCCGAAATCAAGGGTCAGACACTCAACTGACTGAGCCACCCAGGCATTCCTCTACTTTCTATACGATATGACTTCTCTTATTGTTAGCTTCACTGGCACCCCACAATTTCAGAAGAAATTGGCTCATCTAATTCCTGAGACATTCAAAGAATCTCAACCTAATTCACAGTTTCCCATAATGTCAATTTATTTATTTATTTTATTTCTTTCATCCCTTTGCTTTCCTATTTTCAAAGCTTGGTTGTTGTTTTTGTTTTCAGTTCTCACTATCTTGGTCATTTGGATTTATTACTGTTAAATCCACTATTTTCAATGTAAGTTAATTTTGTAAAAAACAGCTGTACACTGGTATATTTATTTCAGAATTTTTAATGCCCTTACACATGCTCCTGTAGTGTTTTACTGATTTTTTGAAACTAATAAGCTACTTTATTCTGAGATAATGCCAGTCACAGTCACAATTATCTCACAGGAAATTTTTGTGAGATAAAAGATACTTCTTACCACAAAGAACAGTTATTAATTCTTTGGGAGAATTAACTTCAATTGTATTGTCATGTCTTTCAAAACTCAAGTAAATTCTAAGTCAAGATGTATTAATTCATCATTTGATCATCTCCTGTGGAGCGTGTACTAAGCTAATGCTGGAAACACACTTGTGCACCAGACATATATCCTCCCTTCCTTTGTAAAGCTTACACTAATTTGCTAGACAGTCAAACAAATTATGAAATGTGTTATACATTTTAGGACATGCAAAACGCAGCATGCTTTGAGTCCATATACTCTGGCCACTCAATCAAATTTAGAGGTGAGTAAACGTGTAATTATAAAGTAATATTTAAGCAGATATTTAAATGTCACCTCAGAATGAGTCAACATAAAAGTACAGAAACACCGTTTAAGATAGTAAGTAAAGCAATCCCAGAATGCAGAAAGAACATACCATATTTTTCCCCAAGGAATGCTGGCATGAATACAAATGTGTGACCAAGGTGAAAATATGCTGGGAAGGTAGGCAGTGAAAATTATGATATGGAATGATAGGGATAAAATAGATGCTTATCATATTAATAATAGATATGATAATTTAAAGAGTTTTTCAGATGTGAAAGCCTTTAACTATAGTAAGCACAGGAATGATAAAAATATCACTCAATAAACATTGACAGTGTGTGGCTCTGAGAAGTGTGAGTTCATTGGGGGCAGTCAGTAAGAAATAGCAAGCATAGTGGTCGGACAACAGATTTTGGTGATTTGGGCCAAAATAGTGAAATAAAGAATAAATGAAACCCTAGATTATAAAAAAAATGGAATCTACAAGGATCTGTGTTTATGGGAAGTGGGGGTGATGGAGAAAATTACATCAAGGATGGCTCCCAGTTTGTGGCTGAGTGGGGATAAAAGCAAACGGGGTAGAAGAAGGCACAGCTGGAGAGGCAAGAGGGCAATCAGGAGAATGTCAGGACTGTCCCTGCTCCCCACCCCTCCAACTAAGAGGGGGTAAGAAGTGTACAACAAAGTGGAATTGGAAAAGACTTGGAAAATGGTGCCTGGGTGGCTCAGTTGGTTAAGCGTCTGACTTTGGCTCAGGTCATTATCTTGTGTTTTAGTGAGTTCAAGCCCCACATCTGGCTCTGCCTGGAGCCTGCTTCAGATTCTGTATCTGTCTCTCTGCTCCTCCCTCACTCATGCTTTCTCTCTCTCTCTCTAAAAAATAAATAAACATTAAAAAATTTAAAAAAAGGAAAAAGAACTGGAAAATAGCTGACTACCAAAGAGCTAGTGGACCTGACTGCACTCCATGACCAAATGTGATTTCAGTTTTTGCCTCCTACGTTCTGTCCTCAGTATGTTTATATCACTAAAAAGAAGTGTAACATGCATTTAGGAAAATTTAGTAATGTAATATAGAAAAAAAAAGTCAGTGTTTGAACATTATTTTCTACGTACATATTAGGCAAGTGTGGAAATATTAGTATTATTTTGGCTTATTTGTGTATTGATAAAAGGCTTAGTTGTTGGTCTAATGACCTACTTCTGTTAACTGATCAGCTCTGATAACAGTAAAATGCTGTGGTTCTAGTCTGAATGCTAACAGTACTATCAGACCTTTGAAATCCCATTTAAATGATCTTATCTTTTTGTTTAGAATTATGACAAATAATCAACACATTCCTGAGCACTAGGGAACACTGATTTTCCCTTAAGTAGGACAATTTTTCATATTTAAAAAAATAAAATAAAACTCCTAAGACATCATTTTAAAATATGCCAAACATGAGATGAAATAAGATTTTGTCATTGTTTACAATGAAGTGGGCGGAAATTCTTAGTCATACGAGTTATGGTTACAGATAGATGAAGACATAGACATCTGTGATATCAAATTCTCCAAAGTGGATTCTACCCCTAACCAACCACCCTTCCCCTCAAAATCTATGTGGGGTGTTTATGAACAGATGATGAAGCATGACAGGATGATACTTTAATTCTGTCTCAAAATGTTACTTCTAAATTAAATATGAAGTGTGACTGGGCTGTGAAGGTGCATGGAGTGGCCTCCTGTTTCGCAGACAATATTGATCTCAGAAGGCAAGTTTGCCTTCATCTATCCCAACCCCACAAGCTTAAAATGTAGATCAAATCCCATCACTGAAAAGGAAACCAATCCTAAATGTATCTAACATCCAAAAAACCTTAGGATAATGTGAGTGCATACCATTTGCATTCAAGTCAACCTCATTATAAAATTCACTTTAGAAAGAGAAAATACCTAAATCAAGGCAAAGAAAAATGCACATAATCCTTAACATTATTAATGCTGAGTGATACAACAGGTGAGAACTAAAATAGGAACCTTTAAGGGTAAGCCAAACGTTATCCTGAGTGACTGACAGATTGGCTGATAAAGATTTTTTTTCCTTGTTAAGTAACCCCAATAGGGCTAACAGCTGAGTCCATTGTCCTCTGGGGGTGTTTTCAATATCTAGTATCTGCCTAGGGGTGGGGATAAACATGGAATGTCAGAGAAATCATATACTTTTTGGATACATTTCCTTGTCTGAATCATTGTTTTTCTCTGATTCAGAACCAGTTTTTATTTTGGCTCCCTCTTCCCCAGCCCTGGAAAAGACTGTGAGATGAATTAGCAGTTTTGAACTTATTAATCCTATAGCCTATTTTAGCCAAGACAAGCAGCTGTTTAAAAAGTTACATAGTGTAGGTCCTGTAAAAAAAAAAAAAAGAGCCAAAGAAGGCCTTTACCAAGTCAACTTCTTGTCTCCACAATGAGGCAAGTCTTACAAAATGTTTCTTCCCTTCCTTATGCCTGTAGATACATCCTAAAGGTCTCCATTCCTCCGTCTATCTTAAAATTCTGTTTCAATTATAAATCTACTTCCTCATTTCTAAAGTGTTTTACTCCAAAACTGTCTCTCATTGTGTCTTAGGTTGTTAAACGTGCCAGAAAATTAATGGAACACAATTTCCTCTTCTCTAAATGGTCATTTTAATTGCTCTCATTTTTTTCACCTCTCATTCTTACTCAAACCACTAACTACTCTTTGAATTCCATCTTCCCCTTGTCACCAAGATTATTATTTTTTGATGACCAGTAGCTTCCATGTTGACAAATCCCAGTGGTCCTACTTCTGATACAGTGTAGTCAGTCCCCTACCATTATTGATCCAGAATATAGTTCATATGCTCTTGAAATATTTTATTTGCTTCTAAGATACCCAGATTGTCCCCTTCCTTGCTATTCTTCTCAATGTTTATTTTATTTCTTTTAAGAAAATTGTATATATGTATATATTATTTATACATGCACATAATTATACATACATATATATGCATACATATATATACATACACAAATACCTATAAGCACATTAGTATTACTTTGTTGTGACAGCTGAGCTTATATAGAATACAAATATATGCAGAATACATAATACTTATATCTGAATTAACATGCATTATAAACCAAATTTAATGTATTGGAGAACAGAGGAGTTGTAAATCAGTGGGAAAGAAGCTAAAGTAGAAGCAATCACAATCAGCTCAGGAGATATTGTCTACATTTGTTTTCTACCTTTATAAAACTAGAGTCTGCTAATAATCTTAAATTGTTAAAGTAATATAGTTTTGCCTGATGCCATTGGTCACAATACCCAGAGATAATTGCTACTAACTTAGCCTTAATTTCCCTTCTGCAAAGAAACACTGATGTTAATTCAGCTTTCTTCTCTGTTTTTAATTAGGTTGTAGGAATCTAAAATGCTTGAGTTATCTTCATTTCTGAATATCTCATCTGAAAATAATAAAAACAGAAAATGTTGATTTAAAACTTTAATCCCACCGCTTATTGAATGGCAATAAAAGTCAATGTAAAAAGTTAATATTTATCAATAACATTTGAATGTTTTAAAACTATATTTCTTTTAACTTCCAAAATGAACTTTAAAGCCAAAGGTATAAGAATCTTGAATTTCCTTGCCAGAAGGCCTTTTTCCTCAAAGATTCCTTTTAGACTTGCTTTGGTTTCAGGGTGTCCACATTTAAATGCATTCACTCATTTCCACATGATGTAAAGATGATTTCCCCAGTAATGGTGTTGACTGAGTTGGTTCAGAATATTCAGGTGTGACGTATAGTTAGCAAGCTCCTCATTCCCACAGTCTCCTTATCGAGTACTCTATTCACTGGTGGGCAGATATTAAACATAACAGTTGGCTCACGTGTCTACAATCCTGCAGAAAATGACCCACCCTGTGAAGAGTGAGTGGCACAGTCACAGAATGCAGAGAAGGAGGCATGACAGGGTTTGTAAACTCCAAACTAAATTGATGTTTGTATCCAGAAAGGGCTTGTGTCTTCACAGGCACATGGCATTGTGATACCTCATGGAGCTACAGGGGATCAGAGGGTTGAGGGAAGCCCTGCTTGTGACCAGAGGTCACCACTAAACTTTCATGGCATCCCTCCCCCCCCCGCCCCCAAAAAATTAGCAATCTAAAGGTGTCGATTCCTTTCTCCAACATAACAAACCCAGGTCTGTGATCCACTTGTACTTCATGTTTCTCTTTATACAGCTTGGTTGAGAGTATGTCTGGTCGTTTGCTTGTTTGTTTTGTTTTGTTTTGTTTTTAATTTTTGCTTGCACGTTTCTCTCTTGCAGCCAGGAAAATCTTTCTTCATCCCCATCACTGATTGCTTGCTCTGCCTAGTCCAGTCTTGTTCTGGATGCTGTCTTCTTCTTATGCCCATTTTTTTAAATTAAAAGGTGAGAAAATCCAATTCTTTCATTTTATAATAGCTTCTCTTGTACTTCTGGTTTTAGGGGACACGAGAACCATGAGAACATCATCTCCTGCTACTCCTGCTGCCTAGAAAAGGAGGGTAAATGTACTGACACAGACATAGAAATAAAAACAAAGCTTTGTTTTCAGCAGATGATACAGGGAAGCAAAGGTCACAGACCAGCCACTCATTAAATTGTGTTGCAAGTTTTCATCACTTGACTAAGGGGTTTTCTTTCCAGCCATTTTTTTTTATCAGCCCCAACATGAGCAACAGTGCAGCCAAGGTGAGACAGGGTGGAGATAATAGATAAGACTGCTGGAAGAACAGAACTAAGTGGAGAATTTGAGATTCTGTATACTTTAGGCAAAGTAATTTCTCTTGCCCTACAATGTTGGGCAAGACCTCAAGCCTAGTCCTCTCTTTCAAATATCTGTCCAGATCATTAAGATCAGTATGTTTTAATACTCCAGTCCACAGGTGACTCAGTACTTTCTGAGGATGGAATCTCAGATCCAGAGGCTGGTACATGTGGAGTGTGGAGGAATTCAGTAGCTCTTTCACCTTCTGAGTCCTACTTACAAATATTGGAAAAAAACAAAGGCTCAATCCTCTTTCCCTTTTTCTTAACTATCTACATTCTTTCCATAGGTACTTTCCTATGGGTCACATTATATTTCAATGACTCTCAAATTTATGTCTCAAATATCCATATCTTTATCATGAGACTTGTATATCCTAACTGCTACTTGACATATTTAAATGAGAAATTTTAATTTTTCCCAGATCTGTTCCTTTCCCAATTGTCCATTTTGGTCAGTTGTACCCACATATAATTGTACCCAGTCATACTCATAGTACAGCAGTTATGACCACTTACCATAGCTAAAAATTAAGCCATTTTGAGACATTCCATTTCCCTCACCAGTCCATGGAGTTTTTTATTTCCACTCTACTTAGAAAATGGGTCCAATCGTGTACATGTATTTCTACACTTCTCTAACACTTATGTCTAAAACTGTAACTCACTTATGGATTACTGTAATAGGCACCTAACATAGTTCTTTTTAGTCTATTCTTTATAGTCAATGGTCCACGCAGTGAATAAAAAAAAATTAAAGATACATAAGATCAATGTGATATAGAAACCAAAATTTATCTTTTTTGTTATTAGAGAAAGAAAATTGCAAAAAATTATCTTGACAAGCTGATGAAGGTTTTGACAGACTAACAACCATGAAATTTGGCAATATAAGGGTCACTATAGATCTTGAAAAGAGCAATATGAGTGACATGGTATGGGATAGAGTCAGTTAAGAAGAGAAAAGAAGTGATAAACTGGAGAGAATAACTAAAGTTCTTTCAAAGAGATTTGGGTAAAAGAGACAGGACAATAGGTAAATATCTGGAGAGGAATGTGAAGAGGAATGTTTTTGCATGAGCGCATGTATGTATACGCATGTGGTTGTGCGTATATATTTCATTATAAAGGATATCCATGTATGCCTGTATGAAGATGGAAAAATCTAGAAAAGGGAGAGACCTAAGATGCAAGGAAGAGAAATGCATTGCAGAAACTGGTATTCAAATTCATGATAGCCAAAGCAGCTAGATCCAGAGGGGAAAATTATGGGGAGGAAAAACCTTTGATGAAATTAACCTCAAATTATGGCAGTCTCTCTTCTTCAAAAATTAGCTTACATGTAAATTATGCATAGGCTGAGACACCAAGAATTCCAACAAAAGAAGTTGTGGGGATGCTAAAGCAAAACAAATATTCAGCAGCCATGAGCCACATAGAAGACAGAGAATTTGATCCAGACCACATGAAGCTATAAAGAACCTGGTAAATATCTCAGATATTCAACAGAAACACAAAATAGGCACATCTTGTATGAACTATCTCTTAACTCTAAGGGGAAAATACAGAAATACAAAGTCTGAACAGTGCTTAAAACCCATTCTGAACAGAGTTCAATCTGTATTGTCTATTTTTGGAAAATAATCCCAATAAAGATTGTTTTAAAATTTTTAAAAAAAAACTTTTAATGTTTATTCATTTTTTGAGAGAAAGATGGAGACAGAAAAAGGCGGGGAGGGGCAGAGAGAGAGGAAGACACAGAATCAGAAGCAAGCTCCAGGTTCTGAGCTTTCAGCACACAGCCAGATGTGGGGCTCGAACGCACGGACCACAAGATCATGACCTGAACCAAACTTAGACTCTTAACTGGACTGAGCCACCCAGGCACCCCCAAGACCTTTTTTTTTTTAGTGTGAGGTTTGACATACTCTTTCTAAAATGTAAAGGTTAATCTTAAATAGGAACAAATTTGCAGAATTTACATGACCAGACTTGCTAACAAATAGTGAAGCTATAATTACTAAAACCATGTAGTTATGGATGCAAGGATAGACAAATAAACCAATGGAACAGATAGAGAATCCAGAAACAGAAATTCAAAACTATAATCACCTAATTTACAATAACTACCATTTAATTTCAGTTAAGAACATATAATCTTTTCAATAATTTGCACTGGATATATTGGTTATACTTGATTGAAAACTATGAACCTTTATTTTTAACTTCCTGCACACAAAAACCAATTTCAGATATTTGGTAAACCTAAAACTGATATGTAAGGCATTAAGGCTTATGGAAATAAATGACAAGAATATCTTTATAAACTTGTGGTAACTTGGAATAAAATTTTCTTAAATAGAATCTAAAAAGTATTACCTATGAAAGATAAAATTAACCAAATGGATTACAGTGAATTTAAGAACTTCTGTTCATGAAAACATGCAATTAAGAGAATGAAAACAAGCCATGTGTATTATTATACCTTTCTGAAAAATACTTGCATTATTTTCTAATACATATATCTTATGCTGTGTAAAATATATTTTAAAAACCCGAATGTACCTAAGAAAAAGACAAAGATAATAAAATGAGAAAGAAAAAGTCATTCAAAAAAATACTATTTCAATGGTCAATAAACATATAAACTTATCTTCGGCATAACTTTTCTTTAGCAAAATGCAAATTAGAACCAACATGAGATACCACTACACAAATACCAGAATAATTAAAATTCAAAAGACAGAAAATTCCAACTTTTGATGAGTGTGTGGAAAACCTTGATGTGAATGTTGAATAGCTGTGTTTTTAGACAATGCTGGCAAGATTGTAAGTTAGTGCAATCATACCAGAAACCACTTTAGCATTAAATATTCTCATGACCTATGACCCTGGATTTTTCATAAGGGAACACCTAACAGATATGAGTGGAGCACCTCAGCCCACCAAAAGACATACACACACTTCTTTGAAGCTTCATATACAGTGTTACAAAACTAAACCTGATCCCCCCTGCCCCCCCTGAAGACCTTTATCAGTTGAATGGAGAAATAAATGTTCCTGTATTTATACAATTGAATACAACATAGCAATAAGTAGAAAAATAGCTACATGCAAAACAGAGATACATCGTGGAATGGAAAATGTAGGAAATTTCAGATCAGTCAAAACTAATGTCTGCTGATAGAAATTAAAATAGTCATTATCAGAAACACAAGAGGAAAATACATGGGAAGGGGGGAGAAGAAGTAGAGGGCAGCAAACCACAAGAGACTCTGTTTTTAAGTTTATTTACTTATTTTGAGGGACAGTTTGCACATGAGCACGTGCATGGGGGAGGGGCAGAGAGAGAGGGAGGGAGAGAATGGTAAGTAGGCTCCACGCCTGCCCAGCACAGAACACAGTGCAAGCTCTGTCCCATGACCCTGGGATCATGACTTGAGCTGAAGTCAAGAGTTGGTTGCTCAACCAACTGAGCCACCCAGGTGCCCCTCAAACCCTAAGAGATTCTTAATGACAGAGAACAAACTGAAGATTGATGAAGGAGGAAGGTGGAAGATGGGCTTGTTGGGTGATGGGTACTAAGAAGGGCACTCGTGATGAGCATTGGGTGTTGTATGTAAGTGATAAATCACTGAATTCTATTCCTGAAACCAATATTGCACTGCATGTTAACTAACATTTAAATTAAAAAACTAAAATAAAAATTAAAAAAAAAACAGGTAAAAAATAGTCATTATCGTCACCAGGGGCATTGATAGTGCCCTAAAGAGACCATCAGATAGGATTCGGAACTGCTAAAACTATTCTGTCATTTGATGTAAGGTGGCAGGGGGATTATATGAGGATATATCAAACTGTACACTGAAGATTTGAATACTCTTTGTGTAAATGCCACATATGAACTGAGAAACAAAAAAAATACTTGAAAATCTTATACTTCCCTTGGATTCGTTAGACTATGACCATTATTTGAATTAAATGTAGCTAGACTGGTTTCTTTCTCCTTTTATCATATGCAAAGAAGCCACTAAACCCTGAGTCCCATGGGAACAAAAGGTTTGTCTGCTTTGTTCCTTGATGAATTCCACTTATTTAGTAGTAAGATTTAACAGGTGTTATAAAATGAGTGTTTTCATGACTCAATCTTTAGGGAGAATAACTCTATCTTTTAAACCACCATTTTACTCTATATAGTGTAAATATGAATAACTTTGGAGATATTAAAAAAACACATTATTCCAAGGGTTCAAATTTATCCATTTCTTAAGTCTGTGAATTTGAGAACATACAGAAATCCAAGCAGTTACCTCAATTCTGAAGGTTAAGTAACTTTTATATTATCTTCCCATCTGATAAACTATCCTTCAATATTAAAATTCATATCTTTTCACAAATTTTGTCTATATAGTAAAATTGAATATGTTTGCATGAACATTGCACATCTATTGTCCACTTTGTTCTTAGGAAATGTATAATAATTTGCATCAAAATTAAATCTCATAATATTCAAAGTTGGGATATAAAACATGGAGAATGAAAGCAAGAAGGAGTTCCCAACACTTGCCCCATCTAAAAGTCCCCAGAAAGCAGTGACTGCTTTATAAATCCACAGATATATAAAAATGACTACAGATAAGTCCACAGCTGTCTTTTATATATCCCTATTGTCCTTCAGTGTGAACTTTGAAATACCCACCAGTGTGACTGGTTCCCATTTACTTATCCCAATAATTAGCTACAGAAATAATATATAATAGAAATGTAGAAATCTTTGGGTGGGTGGGGCCAAATTGCACTTAGTGAGTGGAAAAGGACTCAATTAGTAATCTTCCCTTTGAGTTGTACAGATGTTACTGTTCCTTGCCATCAGAAGGATTTAATTTTCTCCAATAACATTTCAGGACTGGATGCAACATTATTTAGCAAACTAGGCAAATATCATGTGATTTCCAGTAAATTCATTTCTAACTCAAAAATTTGTGCTTATACACTTTATATGGGTAGATTTGTCTCTGATCTGTTCTCACATGAGTGCTATTTTAATTTTCATGTCAATACTTTTTTCCCCATCTCTCTCTTTTTTTTTTTTTTAATTTTTAACGTTTGTTTATTCTTGAGAGACAGAGCATGAGCAGGGGAGGGGCAGAAAGAGAGGGAGACACAGAATCTGAAGCAGCTTCCAGGCTCTGAGCTGTCAGCACAGAGCCTGACACGGGGCTTGAAATCATAAACCCTGAGATCATGACCTGAGCTGAAGTCGGATGCTTAACCAACTGAGCCACCCAGGTGCCCCACCCCATCTCTTAATTTTAGACTTCAAGGGTACTGACCCTGAAACTCTAATTTTCATCTTTTTTGCCTTCATCTAGGGTACCTTACCTGCAGTGTCCAATGGACATCTTTTATCTAGAATAACAGGTGTATTATATGCTCCAATAGTCTGCAGTGGGATTTAAGTTAAAGGTCACATAAGTCTTCCCCGTGTCATTTGATAAGTATCTGAAGATGGGCAAATTGCAAGTTGTACCTGGAATTGGCCTATCTTGTCTCTTAGATTTCCATACTTTATCATCTCACTTCACTACTGGTCACCAGTACCTCTTATATAATGCTAGTACTTACCATTTTACTAAATCTACAATTAAGATCTTTTGTATTGCTATGACTCTAATTCTCTCTGATTCAACATGTCTGGTAGAAGGAATATATTTAAATATGTCCTAAACTTTATGCCTTTCCCTCAGTGCTACTTTGTGTGCCTTGAGAGGAAGGTGACCATTGCACATGCTTCCTTGGAGAGTTTGGGGGATGGTAAGAATTTTATCTCCCAGACAAGTTCAATTAGTGTCACAAGTGTAAAAACCTCTGCTGCAAAATGTTATCAAAACCCTTTCTAGGTTCCAGTCTGGTTTGTACCTGTGCTCCTGCCTTAGACCCAGGCAACAGCCGGACCCATCTCATAATTAAAAATGTTTTTAGTTTCTTTCTACAATGGGTTAGTGCTTGCTGAATTCCTCTTATTTTATTCTTTTTGCTTTAAAATTACCATATTATTTAAAATTTGAACTTTACTTTTTTCAAAGAGTTGTAAATAACTTGTTTGGGCTTAAACATTCAACACTGAAAGATAGTATCCCATTTTTAGTAAATGTTTCTTACATCCTTTGTGATTTCCTATTTTCAATTGTTCTCCTGGGGCACAGAAAAGATCTAGATGGAAAGGGAAAAAGGATAGAGGAAAAGAGGAAAGGAAGCCAAAGAAACAGTTGAAACAGAAAAGTCGTACATGCTGCCAGAGCACAGCAGCTGACGTTTGATGTGACATTTGATGGTTGTGACATAGGTGAAATCGTGGGCTCTAACCACATTGGATTTAAAAAAAAAAAAAAAGATTTTAAAAAATAATAGATATGCAGACTCTAGGAGTCATGTGTTTCCAATTTACGTATGTTAGATAGTGAATGAATACAATTTTGTTCAATTTCAACCTTTGCTACCATACAAGTTCAATATTTGTCTGACCCTTATAATGTATGGATTTCAAAAAATGAAAATAAACATAACTACTTAATATAGACCAATTATCAAGTTTTAGTGTCTTAATATCAAAATGAGCTCATTTTATTAAAAGAAATCAATCACTGAGATATTTGGAAAGAATAAAACACAAGTCAATAAATCAATGTCTGCATATAAATATGACTTCAGTTGGAAGATACGTAGCCTATTTAAAGTGCATGCCGAGCAATTACCCCATTAATTTGATGAATGTAGACAGTAATTTGTGATGATTTAAGCCTCAAAGTGCTATTTTTCTCTCAGATTCATAGGGTTTGTTTTATTTTAATTATTTGGGTCATTGCCTTAATTTCCCATTTAACATTACTTGTAAAAAGACCTTCCTATTTCTAAAATGTGGCCGTTTTTAATGAAGTTCCTTCTACTGTTGACTTTAACCTTTAAGCTTACCATGTTATGGCACTATATGTAAATAGCCACCCTTAATAACGACATTTGGCATGACTCCAGAAAGTAGCAAGAAAGCAGTGAGTTGAGGTTTTTTCCCTTTGATTTTAAATGTGTATTGCACTGTAATATCATTTCTCCTGCAACTGAGAAAATTATTCTTAGATATTTTCCTTTTAATTTCTACCTTTCCACCTCCTTCCTCCTTCCTGTAATATTTTAAAGTGCAGTGTAAAAGAAGACCAAATTATACAACAAATTTTGGATTTCTATTTGCTCAGATCTTAATATTTACTGAACAGTGTTTTAATATACACGTTAGTTTATAAATTGGTGTTAACATTTATTTCTTTATTAGGTGTGTTTTAAAAATGATATTGAGTTTCTTCTAATAAACTAAAACACCTGTGTATATGTATTGTCAAAGTTAAGAAAAATGGAGTATAATAATTAAATAAAATGTGAGGTTTGGAGTAAAATTAACATTCATTGAAAAAGAAAATTTTGCTTTAAATTGATACTTGTAGGTCATCATTCTTTAATTCTATTCAATTTAAAATTTTCATGTTAGAATTTTCTTATTGCTTCCACTCTTTGTCTTTCTGATTGATTGATATTCATGCATTGAGAACAAGAGTAATGAATTAATTTTTATGTTTAATTCTGATATAATTACCAAGGGTAAATTGACAGAAAGAATTAGGATGTCAAGCTTATTAAGCTGAATTTTTGTTTTAATTTAGCTAAATTTGGATTTTCTATCTTTATTATGAGACAGAACAGCATGAATATTTTCTTCAGGGTCATTAAGCAAGATTTTGCAATGTCTCAGCTGTTGGTTATACTTCAGGGGCCCAAGTTGACCACTTTGTTCTATTTTTAAGAGAGATTCCTTGTTTTCTGGGAGGAAATTTACTTTGAGAAAAATAAAACTAAATAAACTTATATTTGATATAGTTACACAGATTATGCATCCTCAAATCCTTGAACTCATCCCTAAATACCTTTTCCTGTTATCTACTTACCCTTTACTCCACAGCGAAACCCTACATCTTGTCAGTATCAGTTGTCACACTTCCATGGTACCCAAGGGTCCCACATTCCAGCCTGCATGCATGACTTCTTCCTACATCTGGTCTAGTATTTCAACTCTAGAGGTTTTTGGATAAAAATGATGCCAAACTCCAACACACAAAACTACTAAAATTCTTAGCTTCCTTGCCTCTTGACTGAATGATGAATCATTTGTTGTCCTGTGGAAGGCCAGGTGCTCCTGTGTACTGAATTCAATGCATGTTTGATTATTTGATCACATTACATATGCAATTATTCCTGTCCTGTTCAAATCTCCATGATTGTTTCTTCTTTAGTAAATCAGTCTTGTCAGGGTACAAGCCAGTGCGTGAAAAAACAAGAAAAGAAGAAAAAGCAAATCCCTGTCCATTAATGATGAATGGATAAAGAATATGTGGAATACATACACAATTGAATATTACTCATCCATGAAAAAAAGAATGAGCTCTTTCCATTTGTGACAACACAGATAGACCTAAAGGGTATTATGGTAAGTGAATTAAGTCCGAGAAAGACGAATACCATGATTTCCCTTATATGCGAAATATAAAAAGCAAAACAAATGACAACAGAAAAGAGAAAAACTCTCACGGAGAACAAACTAGAGATTGCCAGAGGGGAGGGGGATGGGGGAAATAGAAGAAATAGGTAAAGGAGATTAAGAGGCACAAATTTTCAGTTACGAAATACATTCTGGAGGTGAAAAGTACACACGTACATGCCCATAAACACACACAAAAGAAAAACGGAAATCTCTCTTAGGACTCTCCGTCTCCTCCAACTATTGGCTCATTTCTCTGCTCATTTTTACAGCTATATTCTTATTCTTTTCAATAACTCTGAACAGGCCTTGGACTCCATCATTTCTCTGAAGCAGCAATTAACCTCTAAATGTTGAATCCAATCGTCATTTCTCAGAAGTCATCCTGGCTTGTGGATTTGACACAATTCATTCTCCCAGTTAGGAGAAAACAACAATTCATAATAAAATTGTTTCTGTCTAAAGTCCCCTATTAACACAAGATATTCCTGCCCATTTACCCAATTATTATAGCACAAGATACTTTTTCCTATATTCCCTTTTTAAGCCTTCTTATGGCATGAGATATCCCTGTCTACTTTTCTATGGGATAAAATACCTGTGCCTCAAAGTGTACTTGTGTCAAAAGACACAGAGTAAATAAAAACCATTTAACTACAATGTAGTGTAATCTTGTAAAGAGATCCTTCATTAATTGTAGTCAAAGATTGCCAAGTGTTTTTTGGCCATTTGTTATCCATGAATAGACAGGATAAAAACATTTCTCAGTTTTATTCTGCATTTAATTTAGTGCCAGATGACTGTGTTCTGGTCAGTATTACCTAGGAAAAAGTACATTTAATTCTTCAGGCCTAGACATAATGATTCCTACACGCTTTTCTATATTCACTATTGCCTGCTGTGGGGGCTACCCAGACCATGTGTTTGAGATGATGGCATCGCAAATCTTCCTTATCTATTCATTTATTTATGGGTGCTTGGACTGCCTCCATGTCTTGGCTATACTGTAAATAATGCTTCAATAAACATATGGGTGCATATATCTTTTCAAATTAATGTGTTCATTTTCTTTAAGTAAATACCCAGTAGTGGAATTATTGGATCATATGGTATTCCCATTTTTTGGAGAACCTCCAATATTGCTTTCCACAGTGGCTATACCAATTTACATTCCCACTAATAGTCCATGAGGATTCCTCTTTCTCCAGATCCTTGCCAACACTTGTTATTTTTTTGTCTTTTTGATTCTAGCATTCTGACAGGAATAAAGTGATATTGCATTGTGGTTTATATTTGCATTTTCCCCATGATGTGGGATGTTGAGCATGTTTTCATGTGTCTGTTGGCCATCTGTATGTCTTCTTTGGAAAAAAATGTCTATTCAGGTCTTCTGCCTAATTTTTAATTGGATGATTTACAGTATCCAAAATATGGAAGCAGTCCAGTTACTGATAGACGAACGGATAAAGTAGATATGGTGTATATATACAATGGAATATTACTCAGCCACAAAAAAGGGTGGAATGAAAGCTTACCACGTGCAACAACATCGGTGGATTTAAAGGGTATTAAGCTATGTGAAATATGTCAGATAAAGACAAATACCATATGATTTCAATTTTGTGGCATCCAAAGTAAAACAAACAAAAAGAAGAATCAGACCTATAAATATAGTGAACAAACTGATAATTGCCAGAGAGGAGGGGCATGGTGGAGGAGCAAAATGGGCAAAGTGGGTGAAGGGGACTGGGAGATACAGTTATCGAATGAGTAAGTCACAGGAATAAAATGTACAGGAATATAGAGAATATACTCAATGGTATTGTGATAGCATTGCCTAGTGACAGATGGCAGCTACACTTGTGGTGAGCATGGAATAACGTGTAGAGTTGTTGAATCATTATGTTGTGTACCTGCAACTAACATAACACAACATATAGTTGTGTGTCAACTATACTCATCTTAAAAAAAAATAAAAGACGACAACACAAAATGACAGGAGATAAGAACACAGTGCCATTTCTTGGAGAATCATACAAATACTGAACTGTGATTTAAGAAATGATCTGTTGTTAAGACACGATTTGGGGGTAAACTCAGTAGCCATATATATAATCTCATACCTACGTCTGTAGGTTGAAACTCACATATCTAACTGCCATCTGAAATTCTGTTCTTGGAATTCTAATCAGTATCACAAATTGAAACAACCAAAATCTAATGATTTGTTTTTAGTTTTGTTCCAAAAAAGTAGGTTGTTCCCACAGTGTTCCCTCATTTTTTTGAATTTTAGGCCAAAAACCTTGAGTCTGCTTTGCCTCCGCTGTGCTCTCATCCTATATATGGCATAATTAAATTATTGTGCCTAAAACATTAATATTTATAATCTCTATCCAAACACTTTTCCTTCCCTTTGTCATTACCCTAACCATATTATTTCTTATCTAGCACTTTTTACCTAGACTTCTAACCTATTTGTTTTGAATACACCATACTTTTGACCAAATCCCTATAGTAAGTTTTCATCTCTTTTAAACTGGCATCCATAACATAGCCTAAAAGTCTATACCTGAAATTGCCCTGATCTCCTCAGGTAACATTTGCAGAAGTCATGGGAAAAGATTTTAGGGACCTAAGAATCAGATACGGCTTAGGAGGGATGGATAGAAGCAGGCAGCAAGATTCTGTAGGAATGTGTTTCACCTTGCTTTTGAATGTGCAGTTCCTACAGACACATAATAAGTAATATAGAAGATACTAGTGCAAGGTTGCAACCCTATTTCTAACATGTTTATGGCCTTCTGAGTATTATCCATGGTCCCCAAGGCCAAATTTAATTACAGCAGAGGCCACAAAAGTATCAATTATCGTCATGAAGCAGGGGTATTTTAGAGATTTATAATTGGGAAGAAAACAAGTGTAAGTCTTTACATGTGATGCTACAGTTACAAAAACATTGAAATCTGAAGAGTGATACGTTTTATGAAGATCATTTTGTCAACCGGTCAGGGAGATAAATTGAAAGTTTCAAGGCTAATGATGAGAAAAGAGTTAGCAGTCTCCTGGAGGAATCCAGCTAAGAAATAATGAGGATTTGAATCTCCATGGAGCAGTGGTGTTATAGAGGAGATGATTGATATGAAAACTATTAAAGAAGGAAAATTATCAGAATTTTGTGATTTGGGGGAAGATTAGACATTGGACAAAAAGAAGGAAGGGACTACAAGAGGAAGTAATACTGGTTTTTGGAAATTTGGTGGTTTGTGCAACCATTATCTGATGTGGAGTCTGTGAGAGGTAGAAAACATTTTCTCATATCTATTTCCAAGGATCATTCTAACTTAGATTGCAAACATCAGCTTGGAAATTTAACTGCTACTCATAACCTAAATTTCGGCAGGGGCAAATGGAAGTTGGTAATATGTGTGGTCTGAAAAACATTTTATCCATTACAACTCATTTTTTCTTATTGTTCTAACCACATGAGTGAACAGCTTAACATACCACACACGAAAAAAGAAAAAAACAATATTGAGAGAAATACCAGGCCCATGATTTGAGTAACAGTTGGACAGTTGTTTTCGATAGCTTTTAAATTAAATATCTAATACCTTTTCATCTTCAGTTAAGCACAATTGCTAGATATAATTGCCCGCAATAACTAATTTGGGGCATGCGCGTGTGTGCGCGCGTGCGCGCGCGCGCACACACACACACACACACACACACACACACAGAAAGGCTTCTATTTCAGAAAGTATTTAGCCTTCCACTCAAAAATCACTGATGGAAAATATAATTCAGGCCACTGCCATACAGCTGAAAACAGATGTGAAATACAGGGCTCTAAGATGCAAGGTACCATCATGGGAGAAAAATGAAATGAACATTCTAATTTTGTAAGATCAAGACAAAACTTGGTAAACGTTTCTTTCTCAATATGTATTAATAATTGGTATCTTCATTTACCAGTTAGTTCCTATTTAATTCTCTCAACTAACTATAGGTTCTCATTGCTTTTCCAGGCTATCTAATCATCTTATTTAAAAATAATATTAATAGAAAATCAATTTAATTCTCTTGTGAAATATATTTGCTGGAAGAATCAGAATTAAAAGCAGAATAGACCCCATGACTGCAGATCCATTATGCCACATTCTGTGTCATGATAGTGGAAGGAAGATGATAATAAAAGAATACAATTATTACTACTAAGACTATTAATGAGTATTAAATATTAATTGCCTAGATGCCAAGCGCTCTTCTAAACGACTCATGCTTATTATGTGGCAATCCTCAGAATATCCTTAGGAGGCAGTTGTTTGTTTGCTTTGTTTTTACATGGAATGAAACTTTTAATTAAGTTTTTCAAGGACAGACAGCTGGTCAGTGTTGGAACTCAGTTTTAAAACCAATTATAATATTATTATTTTTATTTGTGATATTTCCTATATTTTGTTGACAGAAATCATTTCTGACTTTGGTCATTATCATATTTAATACCAATGATTTTAAGATTTACTTACAAAATATGCCTCAAAGAGTTCATATTGCTATTTAATTGTTCCTTGAAACAGAGCAAGTGGGAATACTGCTTCTTATAATAGTAGCTGACATAGTTTTGATCTCCTATGTGCTTTGTTTCCTCTAGAATAGTGATACCGAGGCTTACTCCTAGAGATTCTGGCAAAATCTGTGTGGAGTGATGCTTAGGGACTGGTGTGTGTGTGTGTGTGTGTGTGTGTGTGTGTGTGTATGTGCGTGTGTGTGTGTGTGTGATGTAAATGGTAAAGGTATTAAAAAAACAGTGTCCAGATAGTTCATTATATAATTAGTAATGAATGTATGTACATAGTATAATATATATACATAGTTAATAATACAGTTTAATTATATAGTTAAATAGTTAAGTATCCAGATATAAATGCAGTCAAGAGTGGGAATCACTAATTTAGAGATTTAACTTGAATATTTGTTACAGTGTTTATGTTCTGGTAGTAGAATGAAGAATATTTTAAAAAATAAGGTATAACATAAACACCTGAAAGTGGCATTGGTGATTTGCATATTAAAAAACTTACATTTGTAAGAAACTCCCATATATCTTCTCTAAGTGGTTGCATATTTTCTCTTTCACCAGCAATGAATGAGAAAAAAATTATTCCATATCTTTGCCATATCCATACCTAAGTAGGTACTTAGTCTCTTATTTTTTTTAATTTTGTGAAGTTTATTTATTTATTTTGATAGAGACGGATAGAGCATGTGGGAGCAGGGGAAGGACAGAACAACAGGGAGAGAGAGAATCCCAAGAAGGTTCCACTCTGTCAGTGTAGAGCCCAATGTGGGGCTCAATCTCATGAAACATGAAATCATGATCTGAGCCAAACTCTAGAGTCCAATGCTTAACCAACTGAGCCACCTGGTGCCCAAGTCTTTTAAATATTATATATCTTGTTGGGTGTAGTGGTAACTTACTGCAGTTTAATTGGCATTTTCTTGATGATTAATGGTAATGAGTGTACCTTTATGTGCTTATATGATACTTCTATACATTTCGTGAAGTGTCTCTTAAAAGCATTTGCCCATATTTTAACTGAGTTGTTTGTCTACTTATTATTGAGTCACAGTGTTTCCCATATCTTCTATATACAAATTATCTGACATCTCCAAGTACTTCGATTACTTTCTTCATAGCAAATGGCAGGTATGTTTCTTGTCTTGTGTCATAAATAGGATATATTCCTTGAGAACAAAGACATATTCAGAACCATTACAAAAGATCAAGATTTCCTAAGTTCAAGGTTCCTCTCTTATAATGCAACTCAGTGCAGGTGCTGGTGTCATCTCACTCTCTTTACATTGACCTATAGAAATATGTGCTTTGCAAGTTGGTGAGAAATGCTGGTACTCCAGCTACTTCTATTCCCATTAGTAAACTGTACTTCTGACTCAGGAATATGCTGCGAGCTATCAGCATCTGTGAAACCATGCCGGCTTAACTTGTTAGCTTGTAAGTGAAAGGTAATGGGGGATGATGGTCTTGTTGGAGGTCACTTGTGGGGAAGAGCACTGGGTGTTATATGGAAACCAACCTGACAATAAACTATAAAGTTTAAAAAAAATAAAAATAAAATAAAATAAATAAAATCAGAATTTTTACAGTTCTTGACAGTGACTTCACTTGCTGGACAGATATTTATGATTTATTTAGATCTCTCCATCAAACCTCTCTCCTGGCCTTAGAAAGATTCCCAAAGAAATTTGAGGCAGGAGAGGGAACGTCACATCTCTCAGTGTTGGTTTTTTACAAGATTCTGACACTAGTGGAAAAGATCTGATGCTACATTGTAACCCCATTCTTACGTGGTTATGTACGAAAATTGGGGGAATAGCCATCCTAATGATAAGAATGTCAGGGTGGATCTTGCTACTCACCTTCCTTGGTATAGAATATGACCTGAAGTAAAATATGCACTGAGTTATAGATAGTAATTGTTTGATGTATGGTCATGAACTTGCTGACTTGCTCTGTGACAGTTGTATATCAATAGTAACATAGACAGAGCATATTTAATGTTCTATCTGAACATGCACCAAGTTAACCCACTGTAAAGGAGAACCTTGATCATCAGGAATACCAAATATGCAGTTATGTGATTGGCATCTTGTTTTCTCAGCCATACTGTACTTGTTCATTAAGTCATAACTAGCCATAATATCTATCACCTTTTCTGAGTGCCCCATCTGTCAATGGTAGAGACTAGTGCTGGTCCACTTAAATCCCACTTTTCCATGAGACAATAAGCTGGCTAACTAGTGGCAGGTTGATTACATTAAGTCTCTTCCAAAATTGACAGAGCAGTAATTTGTTCTTGGAAAAGTGAATTAAACTTAATAATAACTGAATTAATCTCACTTTCTTGATTCAGATGCTTCTGTTTACTTTTTTTTAACTGGATTTAGTGATTATTTTATTCACACAACATCACTTTTGACAAATCAATCATTTTATAGCAAAAGATATAAGGAACACCTCACAGCAGTTAGTGGTCTTAGTATATACATATCATATAGAAAGAGTTATAACAGAATATTGGAATATCAGTTATGCTGCCAACCAGGTAATAATATTTACATGCTTAGGCACTAATCTATAAAAAAGGACTGTGTACCTAGAATTTGCATCTAAAATATAGTACTCGTTTTGATCTCAGGACATAGATGTAAGAACCAAGAGGTGTTAGCAAAATGCTCTTTCCCTACAACTCCTAATTACAGTCTCAATTATCCTTCTTATTCTCTCAAATTACCCTCTTATGATATAGAGGTATTATTTCCTCTGAGATTAATCATGGGTTCCACCATGAAACACAACAATGGTTCCACCAACATAGACAGTGAGACTATCTCCTTCCTATTTTGATTTCTTCATGTCATATGGCCATTTGGAGTTCCCGATGCCGCTGAAACATAACCAATGGCAATGGTGATTAATATTGATTATCATGAAACCGTAAGAATGCTATGGGGGTAAAGGATGCATGCTTGGAAGACAGAAGATTCTCTGGGGCACCCAGAGATGGCTCTAGTGATTAATGGATTTTGCACCTGTCCTTTTGAGGAAAAGGGTGATTGTCTATTCATTGTACAGTGATACTTGTACCATATAAAATGGAAACATGTTTTTGGTTATTATTGTTTCTGTTCCTTAATGAGTGTAGAAGGGTGTTTGAAAGCAGAGCATCCAAAGGGACAAGCCGATTGTGTGGGATGCTTTCTTTAGTAGGAAAAGCTACCCTTGCCCTTCTGATATCTTGCTGTGTAGCAAGGTCTGGAAACCTAGAAACTACATTTCCCAGACTTTCTTGACTGAAAGATTCAAAATTGAAAGCATATATGTAAGGCTTGGAAATTGGAAGAAAATCAAAAGCTATTGTTCTACACAGGCAGACATAGTTAAGTGTTCGGGAAATGTTAAACTATGTTTATAGTGGCTTCCTGGACATCTTCACTGAATTGGTTAAGTGACACAGGCGGCTGGACCACTGGAAGTAACTTCCCATGACCTTCTACATTTCCAGATTGTCTCTTGTTTGATTATGATATCTCTTCCCAGTCCCTTTGCAATAGTTTTTAGGCAACGAATTTCCTCTGTAAATCCCATTTTAATAAAATACCTGGAGTCTTTTCTGTTCTCATAACAAAACCTTGATTTATATATCAGTTGTATCTGTTTTAGAAATCAATAATTTATATATATATATATATATATATATATATATATATATATCAGTTCTCTTTAGATTGCTTAGCAGGGACAAATATTCATAAAATTCACATAAGTTGAGATAGTATCTGAATGAAAATAAATTAAAAAACAGCAAATAAAGTACTGTAAATTGCAACATTTTGCTGAGTAGCATGTTGAACTCCATGCACAAAAATATTCATTGTACTTTGTATTTCAGAGATTTTCAAGTTCTTAAGTAGACAAGAATCATCTGTAATATTCATTAGAACAGATTTCTGGACCTCCCTCTCGGATTCAATTTCCATAGATTTAGGATGGAGTGCAAGAATTTGGATTTCTCACAAATTCCCATGTAACATCAATGCTGCTATTTCATGGGCCATATTTTAGAAACACTGTTCTCTCTATATTTTAATACTCCACTGGTTTATCGTCCTTCTCTAATAAATACTTAATGGACTGTTTTACAATTATTTAAGAGACCTTATATTTTCTTTTTCTTTTCTAATTCAGACTTACTAGTTGTCACCAATTCCTCAAGGTCTCCTCCCTCCACTAGCTCACTTACCCAACCCTTAACAGTCTCTGATTTAAATCTTTGCATTATCAACTAGTTATTTTAATGAAACAGCTTTGTGGGCATTCAAAACTCTGAAACTTTCATGTTAAAATGATCTATAATGAAAAAATTAAGCGTAGTGAACAAAACAAGAATCTCAATGTGGAAATCATGTGTATGTGTACTTCTGGGTGGATATGTCAATTTTCAGACCTGCCCTAATATTCTTTGAAGCTCCTCTCCTTTAATCTAGGCTTTGTGATTGTTCTTCAAAGACGCATTTCCTTGAAGTCACATCAAGTATGTAAATTAGACAATTCAATTTAACAGTCAATAAAGTTGATTAGGTGGTCTTATGAAGAAGTGAGTATTAACTCTGAATGTATGATTTGTCCTATAGCAGTTCAATATCCTTTAAGGAACTTTTCTAATTGATATTTTCTTTCATAGATTTTATTTCATTTCAAGGTGGAACAAAACTGATCAACTTCATTGATTGGAAACAATATAACAATATAATACGAAGTTTATAATATAAAATGTGACACTGACCCACCACTTACCCATTGTCACACAGAGAGTAAAGGTAATATGTGTGTTTCAGCTCTCTTGTCTAAAAGGTAATGATTTTATTAACTAATAATAAGTATTGTTTATACATGTTATTATGATTCTACAAGTAGATATAGAATGCTTAGAGGTTCTAATAAACTTAGTTCTTAGATTAGATAACAGCCCAATCTGATCAGTTAAGATTTTAAATATAAAATGTCTGGATTTTACAATGTATTTCCTGATTATACAAAGGAACCACAGAAATTTATAAATATAGAAATTAATAGTGGAGCCTGCGTGCCATATTAGCTTGTAAACATTCTTTATCTCAAACAGTACTGTATCTTTTTTTGGTCACAGGATTTGCCAAATTCAATCATGTTTTTACACGAATATTTTCTAAATATTAAAATTAAAATATTAAAATATTAAATATTTTTTAAATCTCTCAGAAAAAATAAGTATCTGGGAAAATTGATCCTGGTTATCAAATTCACAGCTGGCCGCATTCTCCTGGATGGGTAGGTTCTCTAAGAGGGCCTCAGTTTTTCAGTCCATTCTCTGCAGTCAACTCCATTTATTTTTATGATTGTCTCAACTTTCTTTGAAACTGTATTTTTAAAATGTGCCATTAGAATGCTCAATGTTTTAGGTCTAGTTCCAGAAACGCAGAGCCTGTGACCAGGATCCAAGTGCATCAGCTTGTTGGGAGATTCAGGGAACACCTACAGGGGAAGAGACAGAGCAGGATTTGGTTTAAGATAAAGTCTATCTTTGGCCTTTTCCACAGAAAGACTCCTCTGGAGTATCAACTGTCCCACCAAGCTCAAAGTCCGGTCCTGTCTTTATCATCGTATATCAGGCAGCCATTGACTGAGGGCTGCTGTTGGGATTGGAACTTCCTTGGTGTCCCCTCCATTCAGCAGGGGACAGTTCTCCAGAGAAGGTAAACCTATGAGGTGTGGCAGCCGACAGGATGAGACAAAATCAACTGTTCATAGATTTACGGTTTGTTACCTTATTGCTTCAATACAACACCTTGCAGTGATGAAGGTTCAGTTTAGTGTTCAAGAGTATAAATGCTTGAAGCATGTGCCTGAATTAAAATTCAAACTCTACCACTTAGGGATTGTTAGGGGCAGGTTAATTAACCTTTTGTGTCTTACATTTTTGAATCTGAAAAGATACAGATGATATTGGAATAATATCTTTATCACAGTACATTTGTAAAGGTTAAATAAGACTATAAATGTTAAGAATTAAAACTGGCCTGAATTAAGCAATATATAAATGTTGTCCATTACCATTATTATTTTTAATTCTTTATGACAGTTGATGGGTGGGTAATCAGAAAGTGTATTAGATTAGGTATCCACTCCCCAAAATAGAATACTGCACATGCTTTTTTGAAAGCTGGTTTTATTATTAAAAGTACTGTATTTGGTGTCTTTTCATATATTCATAAATAAATTAATATTTTGTCCATTTCCCCCAGATGGCAAGTTTTATTATTTTCATTTTTTAAAGATTTTTTAATGTTTGTGTTTGTTTGTTTGAGAGAGAGAGAGAGAGAGACCGAGAGACCATGAGCCAGGTAGGGGCAGAGAGAGAGGGAGACACAGAATCCCAAGCAGGCTCCAAGCTCTGACCTGGGGCTTGAACTCACCAACTGTGAGATCATGACCTTAGCTGAAGTCAGATGCTTAATTGACTGAGCCACCCAAGTGCCCCTGATTATTTTCTACTTCAGCAATTGTTAACAATTTTGCAATAAAGTTTTCCAAATAATTGTTATGGAGAAAGAAGTATATTTTTATTAAAAACCTAGAACTGAAATTTTTGTGGGAAAGCATATTTTAAAGTTTTAGGTGACTTTTATCAGATAGTCTTCTGGAATACTGAACAATATTTTACTATAAATTAGTATTATAATGCTTAATTCCCCTCAAAATATACACTTTTCCATCCATGTACATACTATATATATTTTTTTCTTTTTGTAAATCTAGGAGGTCAAAAACATCTTTGACATTTCAATACTGTTGTTGGTCTTTTTTACTATGTTATTAAATACTTTCTATGGCTTTCTATTCTGTTATATACATTTGTAAGTTTTCCGTATCTGTTGTGTATTATTATAACTAATTAGTCTCCATTTATTAATTTAGAAGCATTTACATATGTTAATATGTTGACTATTCAATATCCATGCTGTCGTGACTCCTATAATTTTGAAAAGGAAAAAAAAACCACTTTAATCATAGCCCCTACCACCAGCCATTTCTTTTCATGGACATCACATTTCTCTAATATATTTTGCATACCTACTATCTCTAGTTACTCTTATTCACTCTCTTTGTCTTAGGTCCACATGATTTTTCACTATTAATGATGAAAGAAAAGAACATAATTTTTTTTGAATCTTATTTTTTACATTTATTTATTTTTGAGAGACAGAGTGTGAACAGGGGAGGGGCAGAGAGAGAAAGAGACACCGAATCTGAAGCAGGCTCCAGGCTCTGAGCTAGCGGTCAGCACAGAGCCCGATGTGGGGCTCGAACTCACAAACCATGAGATCATGACCTGAGCTGAGGTGGGACGCTCAACTGACTGAGCCACTCAGGCGCCCCTAACATAAATTTTTAAAGTACAATTTAATGCATTTATGAGTAATTAACCACTTATCTAATTACCACATGAAAAAATAAATAAAACATTCTCAGGAGCCCAAAGCATTCCACATATCTCTTTCCCATCTTACTCTTCCTTTGATCTAACCTGACTTCTATGTAATTACTCTGTGGATATTCTTGAGAGTATTCTCACTTACATGTTTACACTTAAAATTTCAGGTTAGCTTTTCTTGTTGATAAATTGTACCTAACAGAAAGCATGAAGTGTGTTTCTTTGTGCTTGGTATCACTGATTATATTAGATCTCAGAGATTTATCTTTGTCAGCAGCTTAAAGGAGTTTGTTATTTTATTGCTAAATAGAATTCCATTATATGAATATATCCCGATTAATGTGTACATTATATTATTGATTGACATCCTTGTTGTGTCCAAGTTTTAGCTACTGCGCTTCGGTTTTGCAGAGCTTTCTTATACAAATTTCTTAATGCAAATGGATATACAGATGGTCAATTTCAGTAGATATTCCTAAACTTGGGTAGATATTTTTATAAACTCGTCATAGCAATGTTTTGTTTCACCAAAAGATCCATTGGTCCATATCCTCAAGAATTATTTATACTTTCAGTCTATGGAATTTCGGTCATCAGGGTAGGTTCATAGCATTTTTAAAATTTTTAATTTTCTTCATAAGTAATGATGTTGAGGACCTATTCATAGTAGAAGTTACGACATTTTCTTTTTTTTTTTTAAGTGGCTAAGAAGGTCTTTTGCCGAATTTATAGTTTGATATTTTCCTCATTTTGTTATATATCTGATATTTTGCTGATACTATTTTAGTTAAATATGTTACAAATCTATTTTCCCTTCTTGATCTTTTTAATATGCAGCTCATTAATCATTTCATTTTTGATAAATATTTTTTTGATTATCGGTTTATAAAATTCCATAGGTCAAGATGATATTTTCATATATTATGATATTCAGTTTAGAGGTGTAATTTAGATTTGAATATAGATAAACAATTCACTTAGAATTTTGTTCAGGCAGAAGATAAGAGCCAGTAAACTTTTATACATGAATAGTCAGTGATCCCAAGTACCATTGATTGAAAAAACATTCTGTCTACTGTTCTGTTCAATTATTCTTTTTTCATTTATCCATGTCCCAATCTACACTATCTTAATTATTTTAGATTAATAATAATTCTTGATATCTGGACTAGCAATTCTTTTCTCTTTTCTATTCTTTAAGAATATTTTGTTTTTTTTTGTTCCTTTCTCCCCCCAATTTATGCTTTAGAATCTACTTGTTAGAGATTTTGCTATAATTAATTTAAATCTTAGTTTAATTTAGTAACAATGAAGATCACATCTTGAACATTTTGTTGAAGATTTTTCTGGGTGTTTTATATATTTTGTTGAAATTAGAATTGGCATGAATTTATAGTTCCATGTTTGTGTAGTTTTATAGAAACTCAACAGAAGCTTCTATTTTGATCTTGTATCTTATAAGATGTCTAAACTCAAGTCTTACATCCCTAAATTTATCATTAGTTTTAAGTGTTTCACATTTTTATGTTCTATATACTCATTGAAAATGGGAGCTTTCCTATTTTTTTAACATAATTTATTTTTATTGTATTACCACACTACCTAGAAACATCGATATTGAATTAAAGTGGTTGCAATTGGTATCTTCATCTTTTTTTATGACATATTATTTTAGCCTTTTTCAAAACAAGTATTTGATTTTATTTTTTCTAGTGTAGCTCTTTGTATTCTATTTTTTATTTTACCTTTTTATTTTCCTCCTTCCACAAATTTACCTAACTTCTTAATAGGAATATAAGTTCATGAACTTAAAATTTTTTTCTCACTAATATTTGCCTCTAAGGCTATATGATTTCTTTTAGCGGCATTATAAGCATTGCTTATGATTCAATTGCTTAGCAGCATTGAATACACAGGTATTCATATGTATTCTTTTTCTTATCATCAGTTAAATAATTTATATTTCAATTGTTTCTCTTGTTAATTTTATTTTTGATTAATTAAATTTTGATTTTTTATTTAATAGAATATTTTGTTAATTCCCCAAATTATTTCTAGTTTGTATATCGGATTTTCTGTTTATATATTGGATGCTAATTTCAAATTAATTGTTTTGTATGCCAAAACATTTACTGTGGGTGTTGCAATTTGTTTTCTGGACAGTATACGGTCATTTTTTTTTTTTTTGCGAGTGTTCTGTATATTTTGTAAAAGAACATAAATCTGGTGATATTAAGTCTACATCTCTGTGGATTTCCATGTAGTTTTTGCTTCAAATTTCTTAAGTCATATTAATATGCATATCCAAAATTAGTATGTTGTACCTTGTATTATTACTAGTATCATTTGTTAGAAATTACATCAGCCCTAAAAATCTTAAATTTAACAACAGGTCTGCATTTTAATTGGTACTTTTACTATCATCTCAAGCACTGCGTCAAACTTTAGATGCCTTATTCCACCATCCTCATCACCGTGAATATTCTATTACTGTCCTGTATTTTACTTAAATATATAACTTAAGTACCACTTAAGTTATAATAGAGTAGTTTTCCAATTGTTTACATTATCATAGTGATTTGCATACATATTTACATGAATATCTTTACAAATATATAAATTGCATATATTTTATATCAGTAATCCAGTGGCAATTTCTCTAAGGTTTTATTTCTGTGTTTGAACTAAAAATTTCTTTAAAATTTCTTTCTTTCTTTCTTTCTTTATTTATTTTTATATGGGGGCCATTGGGTGTCTTAATTTTGTGGATATCTTTCTACAATTTTGAAAAACTTTAAGCTGTTATCTATTATTGAGTTACTTCCACCACATTCTCCATTTTGTTTCTTACTGAGCATCCAAATACGTGCATATTAAGTCTCTGTAACCCAAACTGTCTCCTCATGTCTGAGGAGACCGTTCAAAAATCAGCTCAAATATCACCTTTTGAAATTCTTTTTTTTTTTTTCTTAATTTTTTTTTTATTTGAGTGAGAGAGAGAGAGCACAAGCAGGGGAGAGGGGCAGAGGGAAAGAGAGATAATCCAAAGCAGGCTCCATGCTCAGTGTGAAGCTCCACATGGGACTGGATCCTACAACCCCAGGATCATGACCCTACCCAAAATCAAGAGTTGGACACTCAAATGGCTGAGCCACCCAGGGGACCCTGAAATAGTTTCTTATACGCTTATTTATATGAGCCCTTTCTCTCACTTTTTTGAGAAAGAGAGAGACAGAGTGGGGGAGGAGCAGAGAGAGAGTGAGACACAAAATCTGAAGCAGGCTCTGGCATCTGATCTGCCATCACAGAGCCTAACGTGGGGCTAGAACCCATGAACCGTGAGATCATGACCTGAGCTGAAGTCGAGGCTTAATGGACTGAGTCACCCAGGTGCCCCATATGAGCCCTTTCTCTTAGTCTTCCTAAGATATTGTCTGACTTATTTCTTTATTTAGTAGTTATTAGCTCCAGTCCAACATCAATTATATGAGAACAAAGATTTAACACATTTTGTTCTTCAGTGTATCCTGAGGGTTTAAGAAACTAACAAATACTGAATATGCTCTAAGTAAATACAGGTTGGGTGAGAAAAACATAATTATTGTTAAAAGTTAAACTAATCTGGGGTTTCTGGGTGGCTCAGTTGGTTAAGCGTCCAACTCTTGATTTTGTCTTAGGACATGATCTCACAATTGGTGACATCAAGCTCCTAACTGTGCTCCATGTGCTGACAGCATGGAGCCTGCTTGGGATTCTCTCTCTCCCTCTATCTCTGCCCCTGCCCCACTCATGCTCATGTTCTCTCTTTCTCTCTCTCTCTCTCTCTCTTTCAAAATAAATAAACTTAAAAAAATATTAAACTAATTTAAGATCAGACAGGCAATGAAGTGTAGTATATTTCAAGAGACCATATCAAAAACTAACTTTGCCAATTAATAAATCTGTCTTTAGCAAATCACTTATTGTTCAAACTTCAGTTTCTTTATCTGTAAAATAAGGATTAATAATAACTTCATCAAATATTATACAATTACAATAACAAATGTTCATATATCATTTAATATAATTCCTACCACATAGGTAAGTTTTTAATTATTTTTGGCCAATGCTAGAATAATATACAGGCATACACTGAGACAAAATTGGCACTTCATAAATTCAGACATATGATCAAAGTTTACTTTTTTAATCTTAGAGTTGTAGGTAAATTTTTTGAAATTATTAGTTTTAACAAGTTCATTCAGTTCTTATATCTATTCCAGATGATAAAATAAAGAACCAGGACTATTTTTAAAAATGAACTCTCAGCAGCTTCATGGACTTTTACTTTCCCACGTGTATGACTTCATCATGAACAGCTCAATAGCATATTCTATGATTTCATTTATGTTTATGATGCAAACTTTATTCCAAGCAGACTTTTACTCATTAGCGTTCCCAGACTTACTTTTGAGGTTAAAATAATAACATTCAGAACTTTAAAACTGTATTTTAATCCAAGAGCCATGCTAACATTATCCATTTCTATCCATTTGCACTTCTGTCAAGTGCAAACTCTGTAAAGCAAGATCAAGTTGGTATTAAAATTAGACTCCCCTTCAGTGTTTTCTTGTTGGCTGTCAAAGAATGGGAAGTTTAATGCAATAGAGATGTGAAAAAATGCATGTGATTATTATCATGTAAGTAATTAACAGTGTCAACATAGAAGCCATAAAGAAATATGCCACAGTGGAAAAAAAAAAAAAAGTTGGTGAAGGGATTTATCAGCTCAGTAGGCATGTAAAGCCTATTTGTTTTAATGGCATATTTTAACACAAACAAGGAAACATATTTTGTGGCAAGAATCTCAGTTAATTTGTTTTTGGTCAAGCTGTATTCCTTTCTAAATTTAAAAACAACAGCAATCAGAATATTTAAAATAATTATGATCATTCACATTATTCACTACATTTTAAAATGCCAGCCATCTTAATCACTGAATCATTTCCATGCGACTGGAGCCACGCTGAGAAATTCCATTTATAACAATTTGGATAGCCTCGTCACATTCATTAAACATATTGTACACAGTACAATGTTTACCACAGTAAATGTGGCCCTGCACATTTATATGTGCTCGTGCTAATAACTATTATTTGAATCTTGGAGACAACACTATTTTGATGAAATTGATTATACCTGTCAGCAATCAATTGATCATAAAGGTCTATTAGTGGAAAATATTCTCAATTTGGAAAATCATACAATTCAGAATTGGTTTAAACTATATCAGAAAACAAAGTTAAAAATATTTGTCATTGATTATTATTGTGGTATAAGTTTCAGTAAAATCAATATACTGTCAGGCAACCTTTCAATAAGAGATAAAATTAAACCATTGTTCCTAGAATCCCAGGGTTAGTGGAAGGCTAACAACTACAGTCTGACACTAGTTGAAACAAAGTTTCACATTTATCCAATACCCCACTGCCTGGAGCATATTTCCACATTTACCCACCTAGATTTTAAATTCCATAATAACAAATACGTACAAATATTTGACAAACTATCATATTAAGGACCAAAATTGCTGGATAACTTACTGTATCTTCATTGTCAAAATAGCAATAGTATGTCTACTATAAAATTAAAATTTATGTTCATACAGGGCACCTGGATGACTCGGTTAAGCGTCCAACTTTGACTCGGGTCATGATCTCACAGTTAGTGAGTTCGAGCTCTGCATGGGTTTTTGTGCTGACAACTCAGAGTCTGGAGCCTGCTTTGGATTCTGTGTCTCCCTCTCTCTCTGCCCCTCCCCTGCTCCCACGTTGCCTATCTTTCTCTCACAAATAAATAAACATTTAAAAATATTTAAAAAAAAGAAACAACAAAATTAAGTAGAAGTTTTAAAAAATTATGTTCATCAAATATTTTTTTCTCATTTTTAAGTTTAAATACTATCATGTTTAATATTATCTGATTTGTAATTCTTTGCTAATGCAAATCCACTCTTAGTTCTAAAGCTATTCAAACCCAGGCCACAAAATGAGTTTGCCTTGCAATCCATAGTTTTCTGACCTACATAAAACAAAACAAAACAAACAAAAAACATACCCTTCATCTTTGTGTCTAGTTACTTCAATTATTAGCAATAAAGGAAGATTCATAGAGCCCTTATTATCACAAACTGTTTCTATTTCATAAAATAGAATGTATGTACTTATATCTACATATACATATATCATCATTATTTTACTTAACTTAGGATGAATGTTTTTCTTGGAAATTTATTTTACAGAATATGCCCATTAAGTAAATTATTTATTTAAAGTTACAGATTTTCTCTTAAGCTGGAAATCTGAAAAGCGACAACTTTAGATGCGCCTCTTTGGGTGTGAATTATTTAGATGGTGTATCTGTTCTCACTCCCCTCCAGTGTCTTATTCCTGATGCTTCACATATCTGTGGTAGTTAGCTGTTCTATCTATGCACTTGTGTTTGCAATGCCTGGTATAAATGGATAATAATGTTTTGCTTGAAACAACTTGATGCCTTTCTATTTTTCTCTGGGTAAAAAAAACATACATTCGATTTTGTTTCTCCCCCATCTGATTTCCTCCATTCCAAATTGCCTTAGATTTCTTCTGTCCATGCTCTGTGTTTCTGCCCCATTGGAATTCCTTTAATTTTTCTAACACGCTTTGCAACCCGCATTCCTCTAGTTTTTGAATGGTTCTCCAAGTCACTTTTTTTTTAGTTAACATTTTATTCTGCATATCTCAACATGATCCCCACAACCTAAGAAATAGTTGCCTGAAAACCCAGATGCCATATACAGTAGTAATAATTAATGATTAATAGCAATAGTCAGTATTTATATTCTCTTACTAAGCACTAGATGGTGTTCCCAGCGCTATATTGGCATGAACTCATTTCATCCTAGCAAAATCCTTAAGTAGTTGCCACTATTGTTATCCCCATTTTTTATGAACTAAGGTCAAAACTATAAAGTTACTTTCCCAAGCTTATAGGTGGTAACTCAAATTTTGAGCAAAAGGTCTTGTTTAGGGGCTCATGGTATTACTACTGGTTCATGATCAGCAGCAGCAGCATACCTTTTGAAAATGATAAAAATAATTTTAAAACAATACTCATTAAGAACTTATAATATTATGGACTCTGTGTTTAATATATTCATATTTTCACTTCATCATTGCATGAACACTCCAGAAGCTATTTTTTTAATAAAAGGCAAAAGGTAGCGGTTCTTTGGTATCATAGTAATTCCTGTTATTTTTTTCCTCAAAGAATTTAAGTGCACATCATTATTTAAAAAAAAAGCAACTTGATGTCTCTCTTTTTTTTTTTTTTTTACTTCCTAAACTATAGAGACATTTGTTTTCATGTCATCTTAGCCACCTAAGCTATGTTTCATGTTCAATCTTCCCCTCAACAACAACTGTGCCATCTTTTAAATCAGAATACCTTCAGAGCAGCCTAGGAAACCTTCAACTTCCAAAAGAATATATATATTTTTACCTTCTCTATAGAATTTTCTAAGCAACTGAAATTTTCTGGATAAAAGCCCATTTCTGCCCATTCAGTGACAATGTTAGTTTTATTCCATTCATTCAACTTTGGTTTAATAAAAGAAATTAAAGGGGCGCCTGGGTTGCTCTGTCGGTTGAGCGTCTGACTTTGGCTCAGTTCATGATCTCACAGTTCGTGGATTCGAGCCCCGCGTTGGGCTCTGTGCTGACAGCTCAGAGCCTGGAGCCTGCTTCGGATTCTGTGTCTCCCTCTCTCTCTGCCCCTCCCCTGCTCATGATCTGTCTCTCTCTTTCAAAAATAAATAAATGTTAAAAAAATTTAAAAAAATAAAATGAAATAAATTAAAAAATAAAATCAATATGATAAGGAAAATGTATAGAAAAAGATATAACTGTCTTGAGAAGCAAGGGGGGAAGGACAAATATAGAATCCATTTATGACTAAATACTCTTAACGAACCAGGAATAGAGATATTCTTAACATGGACAAGACATATCTAAAAAACAAAATGTAGCCATTATTATACTTTAGACTGAAATTTCAAACTCTCTCCCACATTTTAGCCAGCAGCAAGGATCTCTGTTCCCACCCCATCCGTGAACATTTTACCAGAAGTCAGTCAATAATCTGGTATCATCAAGTCTTCCTTTTACTTGGCCTTTTATCAGTTTTCTTTATGTACTTCCACTTTAGGCAGTCTGACACCAGAACTTCCTCCCACTTTTCCTTCTCTGGTTGCTTCTTGATTTTCCCTCTCTTTCAACATGTATCCTTATTGTCAATGCTGTACTTCCTTTAATCTCCACATTCTATTTAGATTATCTCATTGATTTTTATGGCTTTAAGCATAACCCCTTTAAGGATGACTGTTGATTTCCATTCCTTGCCCAGATATTTAAAATCACAGATCCTCCTGATCAGTTGGCATATTTAGATGTTTGACTAGTATCTTCATATTTTAACATACTAAAAATGCACATTTGGGTCTCCCCTGAGTGGACCTTGCCCCAAACTACACTATTTCTCTAAATAGGTCATCTACACAGTTACTCAGGTCAGACAACCAGAAGCCATCCTTGAATTCTCCATTTCTTTCACTCATGTTCAGTTTATCTAGTTCTCTTAGTCATCGATAGGTAGATAGGTAGGTAGGTAGGTGATAAAAAGAAAAGGAAGACACATATGTATATTTGCACATATAAAGTAAGATATATCATGGATGATACCAAGCATTATTTGTAGATAGTAAAGATGTATTTTGTTCAAGACACTAAAATATCATTTTAATATTACTTATTATTTTATTGTCAAGAAGTTCTAACTTAAAAGTAATTAAATGCTGTATATTTTAAACATAAGTTAAGACTGTAAGTTCCATGCCAGCATGAACAATAATCAACCAAGTCAAAATGTAGTTTCAGTGGTTATTTATATTTTTAGAAGAGGATTAAAAATAATATCGCAATCTTTCAACGTGGTTACATAAATATACAAATACATCTGTACCTTGTATTCCCAACACAGAAACGATCTGTGTAGACTCATCTAATTCTGGATTAATGGAGTGATCTGCTTCTGTTTTCTTAACAAATGCAATATGCCATGCAATTTAGCATACTTGTGGCTCTCAGAATAACTAGAAGCCATTTCAGATGAAAGTAAAACTTTAAAATATTGTGGTGATAGGTGAAGCAAGATAATTGTTGCTCAATAATGCAGAAAATAGTCTATCACCAGCATAAATTCTATACTAACACCTGAAGTACATTTCTTTGCCCTCTAATTTATTAGTACAATTTGCACGTTACGCCATGGTTAAATAGCATTAAGAAAATTGCTAGGCTCCAAAACATAAAAATAGATTTAATTTACACCTGTGTTACATGCCCTGTATATTTGCTTCTGTTTAGTATAGTTGAGAACATGAAACCATGTGATTATCCTGCAGTACCAATTTTTATAGATTCGAATTACATAGGGAAAAAAAGGTTACTTTTTCTAAAATGTAATTAAGATTTATAAAAAAAATTCAAGTCCTGCTTTGTTTGATACATATATTCGTGTCATTTGTCCTGTAAAGAATTACTGTTTCTCACATAACAAGTAGCAAGAAAAATAAACTATGAAACCAAACTATATTGAAGTTGCAAAGCCAATATATAAGAAATAATATTAGACTATATAGTTTATATATATCTCTGAAATCTATTTTACATAAAAGAATTTAACAACTTCTCATTTTACTTTTCAATTTCACTATCAGTAATTCATGGAAACATTTAATACACATTTGACTACTCATACTAAAACTTTCATATCCATATGCATAATTTCATGAAATGAACACTTTATAATAATCTTTTGCTATTTGATTGTTTCCTTTGAGAATTGTGATATTTCCTGCAAATGTTTTTCCTTTTTTTTTTCATTATAGACTATACCACTTAAGAGGATAAGAGCCCACAAACTAATTACTTTATGGATCCAGAAAATGAGGGTTTCTCTCTAAGAAACAATGTAAAAATTATAATAGCTTAAAAAGAAATTTTAGGTCATAGGGAAAAAATTCATGAGGAAATTGTTCAGCTAGAAAAACTAAACTGATGAGCAAAATTCTAGGTGTTTCTGATTTTAATGATATTTTCTATATTTTAAAATAAATTCTACAAATTTATTAATTGAAAGAAAACTACCTTTAAATCCAACACTTTTTTGTGGAAAAATAAAAACATTATCCTGATGGTTCTTATATTCTCCTTGTTTTACAAATTGGTTGCCATGTTGCAAAATTCCCTATTCTGAACTTCCTGTCAAATTATCTTTGTTCCTGAAGTCTTGTGGGGAAACATTTGAAGGAGAATTAGATTAATTCATTCTGGTAATCTAGTGTAGACAGCATGGTGACATTATAAGCAATAATACTGTATTATATACTTGAAAGTTGTGAATAGAATATATTTTAAATGTTCACCCCGCACAAAAGAGAAATCACATTTAGGCAGGTGTAAGCTAACACTGTGATGGTAATCGTTTTGCAATATATGTGCATCCAATCAACATGTTCAGCTTAAACTGACATAACATTGTAGGTCAATTATATCTCAATAAATCTGGGAAATTTATAAAACAAAAATAAATGATAATAATTAATTAGTGTGTTTTCCAATTTGCCCTGTGGATATTAGGTTTCTCACCCTTGGTTTGGTATCATCATTTCTTCTTCAGTGCTGGAACGGTAAGCCTCTAAGCATCATATAATAGATGTATGAGGCAAATGAATTGATACATTATGCAAAACTTCAAAGTCACAAAATCAGCGAAATGTAGATAATTTTTCAAAGACGTGACTGCCTTAATTAACCCCTTTGCCCTTTAAACACTACAGTGTGTTGTCCTCATAATCAGGAAACTACCTAACTTATTATAGCCAATAAGACTCCACTAGGTTTTTGATTAGTGCCAAATTTCATGATTTGTTATAAAAATCATAAATTTCATGGTTGAAATCAGTCTTCATTTCTGAATTACTTTGTAATGTAGACATTTTCTTATGAGTCAGTGATGACTCATGAAATACCCCAAAAGTAAAATTCTCACTGAGAAGAACTAAAGGTATTAACTGATCTACAAATTACATCTTTTAAAAATATCAGATGGTTTTGTCTAATCCAATATCATGACAAGTATATTTGGTGATTAAATGTGAAGTGATGAATAAAATAAAGCAAAAATTGTTTAAAATATTAAAACAGTTTTCACTTTTAATTTATGATTTATTTACCTAACTGAGCTAGAATCTTATATATCCAATCATTTAGCATCCTTTAATCTTTAGCCTAAAAGAGTACATTACATCTAAGAAAGACAAAAACAGCCATAATACTTCCTAAAATATTCTAAAGGAATAAAATCATGAAAATTAAGACAGAGATAAGAAAGAATTATATTCATTACATGATAAATATTAGCCTGAGAGGGTTGCTAGACAAAATAAGCATATAACCAGCTTTATTTATTGATGCATTCACTCATCTTCTCATTGATTCAACAAATATGTATGAAGTACATGTAAGTTACCTGTGAACCAATGACCATGATAGAGAAGGGTAGTGATTCACTTCAAAGAGCTCAATTAGTTCAACTACTAAACAAAATAATATACATATTGCCCATTGTGTATAGGTCAAACACAATTTCATATGTTGAAATTCATTTTAATTACATTAAATCCAGGAATCATTCTTAACTCTCAAATCAAAAGTGGTTCTAAAAATCAAAAAGAGTGAGAAAAAATTGTTGGTAGTTCTTGAACTTAAAATGAGAGAAGAGAGACAACAACTAAGTGGGTCTTCTTAATTTATAAGGAGATTTTCTCACATTTGTAAGCTGTGTCATTGTTTGCAGTAATTATGGTAGATTGAATGAATAATCTATTTTCCTCACATTTATTTTGCTTCTGTGCTATTGTCATGAAAATAATGTTGTATGAACTCTTATCTTTTTAATGCTTTGGAAATTCCACTTATCATAGTTGCAAGCAATTGTTATCAGGGATTGCTTATCTGAAGACTTCGGAGGACAAGTTTTTATGCATCTGAAAGTTAGTTACAAAGGTGTTGAAAGAAACATGAAGCATGCTGAAAGTAAAAGTGGCCACAGAGCATGTACCTCCTCAGTTATCACTTCAATAGCAAAGGATGAAACACTACTATTAACTTTGTCACTTACAGTAAATCGCTGTATAAACCAATTTAATAATTTATGACCCACTCAAATATATTAAAGTTATTCTGTTTAAAAACATGTCTTATTAATGTAAGGGTAACGTAAATGTGCACCTTTCTAGACCCCAAACTTTAACAGCTTTCCAATAGCAACAGTTGTTTTTATAAATTTAATCAAGACTGCACAACATAGTTGAAGATCATGGTGGAGCAGAAGAGACTATGCTTTCAAATTTAGTAAGTATAACTCTTTGTTCTACTATTATCTTTATAACTACTCTACAAAAGTTGAAACCTGGCCAGGGCACTCTGTGTATTTATACCAACTTGAAACGGACCCGTGCAAGATGATTCCAGTTCCTCTGAAAACCAGGTTGCGCCATTTTGGCCTTCGCTTCTGCCAACCCGGAATTGCATTACTGTGAAATCTGCGAATGGTAGTTGTTCTTATGCAAACGGCAATTCAGGGGATAAAAATAATTACATGAAGATATTTTCATATCATATGTAGCATTTATATTTTCAAAAATTTTTTAATATTTATTCATTTTCGAGAGCAGAGGGAGACAGAGCATGAGCGGGGGAGGGGCAGAGAGAGAGGGAGACACAGCATCCCAAGCAGGCTCCAGGTTCTGGGCTGTCAGCACAGAGCCCAATGCAGGGCTTGAACCCACAAACCGTGAGTGAGATCATGACCTGAGCCAAATATACAAAAATATTTATATAAAGCTATATTTTATAAATATCTATAATCTATATAATT
The DNA here is from genome assembly GCA_028646485.1 of Cryptoprocta ferox. NCBI lineage: Eukaryota > Metazoa > Chordata > Mammalia > Carnivora > Eupleridae > Cryptoprocta > Cryptoprocta ferox. Next base: position 20,789,702 of record CM053573.1, read on the forward strand.
TTTAAGAACTTTTACAGTAGCAATGAACTAACAAAGCATAATTAACATTCTCAAATTGTTGAGAACTCTCAAATGGAGTATCTTCAGCTGTTAGTTTTGAGTGAATCTTTTAAGTGCCTTAACATGATTGAAATTTAAAAAAAAAAATTTTAATGATAATTTGTTTTTGAGACAGAGAGAGACAGAGCTGGGAGGGGCAGAGAGAGAGGGAGACACAGAATCCGAAGCAGGCTCCAGGTTCTGAGCTGACAGCACAGAGCCTGACATGGGGCTCAAACTCATGAACTGTAAGATCATGACCTGAGTCAAAGTCGGATGCTTAACCTACTGAGCCACCCAGGTGCCCCTGAAATACTTGAATGATGGTAAATATTCATAGTTTAATAATTTCCAAAAACTAAATGAAGTAGTGAAGAGATCATTTATGGTCTTTGTCATCTGGTCTTCAGCGCTCGCCTTTGCCATCGCTCCTGTTTTTAAACAAATGAAGTTGAAGATGCCTTGTCAGATCTTTGTACAGAAGGAGGAAGAAGAGAAAGACAAAATGGCAACTTAAGTGACTATTTCTCAGAAACACATTTTTGTTAAAGGTGCTCTTATGTTTGAGCTGTGCTGCTGACTTTGAAGTCAGCATGAGTCCTTAATGAAAGTGTTTGTAGTTGAGATATTTATGTTAAATGGAAATAAGAAATGTGGGAGAAAAAAGAAAAGATAAAAGGGAACTAGATGATGTACTTGTAATAACCTTTTGTCTGTCATTCAGGTAAAAATCGTGTTTGAATTTAACCAGTCCTAATGGTGGAAGTGTTTTATTTATTTCATTGATCTATTGATATACAAAAGCATATATACTTATGTTATTTGCTACTTAAACTGTGATCAGCAGAAAAAAATCATCGTTATCACCATGGAGTTTGAAATGAAGAATCTTAGCCTCCCCACCACCACGTGCTGAATCTGCCTTTTCGTAGGATCCCCAGGTGGTCCATAGACACATGAAAATTTGAGAAACACTTTCTGGGGTGCTGTGAAAGTTCTGTAATTTAAGAAATATACAATTTAACTCTAAAATAAACTTTATGGTTAGTTATACTATTACTCTTCTAAGGTGGATTAAACTATACTTATGACACCAAACAAAATTATATTAGTGCCATGTTATGAGAGCTAGTTATTAATATAAAATTAAAATTATTGCAATGATACAAATTAAACATACATTTTGTAACCAATTATAGTCTTGGTACGTTTCCCTGACCTTAACTTATTCATATATTTACATATAATGTAATGTAATATAATATAAGTCATATACAGAAAAATAAGTATGGCTGGTATATAATTAAAGAATTGATAGTAGAGGAAATTTAACATTTTTTCATACAAGAGGTAAAAGATATATGGTTCTTGCTTAAGGGCTTTTTTCATCAAGTTACTCTGACTCATTTGCCCTTGATGTCCGTACCCATGTTGACCACAGGAATAAGTCAAGCTTCATCCTGGCAAGGTGAATGATTTATAGTTTTCATCCTGAAATTTAATACCCGAAAGTGATTGCATTGTCACAATAAACCATTCTCAGACCATCCCTGTCATCGAGTGCCATATACCAATTGTTTATTTTACAACAAAAGCCATTTAAAGTTTTGACTCAACTAATAACAGTTCTCTGAAACAGTGAATCTAGGAAGAGCTGTCCTCAGTCTTTATAGTGGAAACTATTAAGATTCGAGAGAATGCCCTTATTTTAAAGCACCTTTTCTACCCTGGACACCATATAGCTGTTATTACTTCAGTGACTGGAATGCAAATGGACAGAATGCTAAGTCCCATTCTCTCATCCTCCGCTCTCAGTAGAAAAGAGTAAATCGTCACAGATGAAATGTTAGAGAAGATCAGTGATCCATCCCTTCCCCATAAGAGTATAATTCATCCAGGTACATTCTCTCCATCTGAACGTTCATAGAAAAATACGAGTTGTTTTGACATTGTGAAAATTAAAGAGTGAACTTTGAAAACACAAACTCTATTCTTCTGTAAAAATTGTCCAGCAAATGCACTTCATAAAGTACACAGTTCCCTATTATGTTCAGGAAGGTATTCTTTTTAACGATAAAATGGTCACTAATATTTATCACAACTGCTTTCTTATTCTACTTAGATTTTTATCAATTTCAGCTTATAGTATAAGTAATAAACTTAAGCACAGTTCATCAAAATTTAAATATTTTTTTCTAAATGATTTCAAATAAGTTCTCGAAAACATGTTCTTAATCTCTTTTTGAATTAACAGGTTTGAAAATTACTACAAACAGCAATTAACTGTATTAATTTCACAGAGCTTGGGCACCTGGGTGGCTCAGTTGGTTAAGCATTGGACTTCTGCTCAGCTCATTATCTTACAGCTCATGGGTTCAAGCCCCACATGGGGTTCTCTGCTGTCAGCACAGAGCTTGCTTTAGGATCCTCTGCTCCTCTCTCTGTCCCTCCCCAGCTCACGTGCTGTCTCTTTCAAAAATAAATAAACAATAAAAAAAAGGGGGGTGTGAGTCAACAAATAAGGACAATCACATCTGCAGCATTAATAAAAATCTGTACGATAGAAGAAAATTGAGTAGAAAATGTGATGTACAGATAAAGAGCATAAGGTGTGTGTGTGTATGGCACACACACTTTGCCATACAACCCACTGGTACCTATTCTGTGTATTCTTTCTCCCTAATTAAACCATACTGTTCAGGAACTTCTGTTTATTTGTCTTGTTTCTACCTTCATTACTATTTAAAGTTTATATATATATTTTTTAGTTTTTCTTTTCATTTTATAATATCTTTCAGATCGTTACTGATAGAATTTATAAATGAATGATTATACATGCAATAGGCCTAAAACCTCAGAAAAATAACTCCAAAATAATATGAAGTACCCTTCTGCATTATGGACCTACAATACAATAAGCCTCATAAATTATTTTTATCTCATTAACTTTTTAATATATGCACTATCCCATTTTGTCAACTTTCTTATGTATCTATATAATTATTAAATATATCTATGCATGCATACCCATGGTAAAATGCCTCACCACCCTTCAGTATTAAAATATAATTGCTTTTTGTTAATGAAACTGTATGTAATTATATGGAAGTACCAATTGTTGTATTAATCACTTGGAAGGAAGGTGCAACATAATTGATTGAAAGAAACAGTTATGTGATAAATATGAGGCTTTTAGAGGAAATGAAACAAATACTGTGGTTTAAACTGTGCTCAATGCCAAAAATAATGTGGACTTTTATTTATTTTTTTGTAATTTCCTTTTCATCTATTCAAAGAGACATGTATTACTTTTTATCTTAACGGCATCTTTGGGACATTGTGAATCACTCTATCCTTATTAAAGATATATTCACTTAGTGTCTTTTCTAACTCTTGGAGAAATTGATGGGGATGATTCACAACTGAATAACAGCATCTTTAAGGATACGGTAGATAGAGAGAGGTCAAGACTGTTTAGTAAATAAGAGAAATAAGAGGAAAACCTATGTGTGTCATCAAATGCTGAAATGATAGATAAATTCCTGAAAAAATAAGATCATATTTTTACACATGCATTAGTGATTCACATCATTTTATTAACAAACATAACCAAACTATATATGCGTGATAAATGTGTTTTAGAACAATTTTGGATTTACAGAATTACTGAGAATATAGGACAGAGAATTCCTGTATACCCCATGCCTATTTCTTCTATTTGAATATTTTACATTTCCATCGAATTATTTGTCACACTTAACAAATCAATATTGATGTCGTATTTTTAATTAAAGACTCTACTTCATAGAGATTTCCGTATTTTTCCCTAATGTGCTATTTTTGTTCCAGGAGCCCAAGCAGACCATGTTACATTTTGTTAGGTCTTTTTAGGCTCTTCCTAGCTATGTCGATTTCTCAGACACTCCTTGATTTTTATGACACTGATAGTTTTGAGGAATACTGGTAAGATATTTGCAGAATGCCTCTCTCTATTGGGATTTGTCTGCTGGTTTTTCTCCTGATTAGACTGCAGGAATTTTTTATTTTTTTGAAAGGCAGACCGTGGAAGTAAGTGTAATTTTTATCCTATCGAGTACCTACTGTAAGGATTACTTTTACTTTTGATGGTGACTTTGCTTACTTGACTGAGGTAGTGTTTGCCACGTTCCTCCCTATTTAAATTACTTGATCCTCTTTCCTTAAAGTCCTCCTTCTATGGAAATCACAATATGCAGCCCATACTTAAGGAACTAAGGAGTTCTAGTTTATCCTGAGAAGGACAGAGTATCTGCACTCAATACTTGGCATTTGCCTGCACAGAAGTTGTGTCTAATTTCTTCCTTGTATTTATTCCATGATTTATTTATGTAGTATAGACTCATGTTAAATTATTTTAAAAGCCCCATTCTGATCATTCCAATATCCCTGCCATCTCTGGATCTGATGCTTGCTCTGACTCTCCAAATTGTGTTTTTTGCCTTTTGTTATGCCTTGTGACTTTTTCTCAGTAGCTGGACATCGCATACTAGATAAAAGGAACCGCTCTAAGGAGGCCTTAGTACGTTTGATGGTGAGGTGTGTAGGGAAGGGAAGCATTGTACGGTCCTATGATTAGGTCTCCATCTTGGTAAGCCTATGCCGCTGGACTGTGAACGTCACAAAAGTTTCTCAAACTTTTGTCCTTGAGCCTCCCTCCACAGAGGGTCAGATGGCCAGGGTAAGAGCAGGCTAGAGTTAGGCATTTCCCTTTCCTTCCTCTAGATCAGTTAGCCTCTGGTTACTCGTTTCCCCCAGGGCAGGCTTGTTAAGAACAGAGTGCTCTGGGATGTTTCAGAAGGATTCCTTTTCCCCTTTGTAGGAGCCAGAAGGGGATTTTCCTCTGATATATATTGTGGGAACTATTTGAGCTTCTGGAAGGAAATCTCGCATTATTGTCAGACCACCCATCCCTCTCCCCCACTCCCTCACACCACCAACTGGGTCCCCTGGAGTTTTTAGCTCTCGACTTGTCTGCACTGAGCTTCCTGTAATTCATATTTATAGTTCAGTTTTTCTCCTCCAGTACCGGTTCCCGCGGCAGTTTTCCTGTTGTGAGTCTCTGCTCTGGTAAACCATGTTTTTCTCTGTCAGTCTTGGGGGCAGAGTTTTGCCCTGTGCCTTCTTCTCTCTTATTTATTTAAGAAAAATTTTGGCTTTCATTCTGTTCAGCTTTTAACTTGTTGTTAGGATGGAGTGATAACTTCCAAGCTCCTTACCTGCAGACCCAGAAATAGATCTCTTTAATTATTTTATACATTGGGTTATAATGCAATACAACTGTGTTTATGTAGTTCTAATTTTACCTGCTTTGGCTATTTGAAATTCTTTCAGTTGTTTCTTGGGTCCCTTTGACATACTCTATCACTGTGAGATTTGGCTTTTAAAACTTTTACTACTTTCTGGTACTTTTTACAAAACACTTCCTAGATCGATTTGTATGTATTTCCTGCCCAAAATCTAGATTCAGGAGGTGTTTCAAGGCTCTCTGGTTCTTTTTTTTTTTTTTTTTTTTAATAATAGTATTAAAAACCACAATCTGAGGCTAGCTGTGTTCATCCACAGGAATGCCATGTAAATGCATCTATTTATATCTCTATATGGACTGTATGGGGGCTGGGTGGCTCAGTTGGTTGAGTGGCTGACTTCCACTCAGGACATGATCTTGTGGTTTGTGGGTTCGAGCCCCAGGTTGGGCTCTGTGCTGACAGCTCAGAGCCTGGAGCCTGGTTCAGATTCTGTGTCTCCCTCTTTCTATGCCCTTCCCCTACTCACACTCTGTCTCTCTGTGTCTTTCAAAAATGAATAAACATTAACAAAATTTTAATTAAAAAAATAAAAGACTCATTTTTCACTGACTTGCCTTTATTTCTTTTCAAAGATTAGTTGATTATTATGTGTAGGTCTATTTGATCTATGTGTCTATTATTTTGCCAATACAATGTTACAGTGATTATTGTACCATTAAAATCTTGAAATCAGGTAGTGTGAATATTCCAAATTTGTTTTTCTTCTTTAGTATTATGTTGAATGTACTAGGTCTTTGCCTTGCTATATAAATTTAGAAATAGTTTGTCAATAATAACAAAATAGTTAACTAGAATTTTTCTTGGGATTGCCTTTAACCTATAGATCAAGCTGGGAAGAATTGAATCTTAATAAATACAAAATATCTTTCTATTTATTTGTACCTGTGTTATTTTTCCCAGTGTTTGTAGATTTATGAATATAGGTTCAATATATTTTTGTTAGATTTGTATCTAATTATTTAATTTGGGGGCTGTGTTTTTGCAAATGGTAATGTTTTCCCTTCTAATTTCAAATTCCTATAGTCCATTTCTAGTATGCAGGGAGGGAATTTGCTTTTGCATATTTACCTTATAACATGCAACTTTGCTCTGTGTGTTTATTATTTCCAGGTTTCCTTTTTAGTTAATTTTTTGTGATTTTCTCCTTAGACAATAATGTTACCTGCAAGTAGAGATAATTCTTCCTTTTTAAAAAGTACATGTCATATTTCCTTTAATTGTACTGTTGCACTAGCTAAAATTTCCAGTATGATGTTAAATAGTGATGAGAAAAGGACATTTTTGGCTGTCTATGGATGTGTGAAATACATTGATTAATAACTGAGGGGCACCTGCATGGCTAAGTTGGTTGAGCATCTGACTCCTGATTCTGACTCAATTCATGATCCTAGAGTCATGGGATAGAGCCCCACATTGGACTCTGTGCTGAGCCTGGAGTCTGCTTGAGTTTCTTGAGTTTCTCTCTCTCTCTCTCTCTCTCTCTCTCTCTCTCTCTCTCTCCCTCTCTCTCTCTCCCTTTGCACTTCTCCCCTGATCATGCCCTCCTCCCCTGCTCATGCCCTCTCTCTCTAAAATAAATTTAAAAAAATGAAAGTTTAACCAGTCTTGCAAGCTTGGTGGATGGTGGCACATAATTATTTTATACATTGTTGGTTTCAATTTGCTAATATTTTGTTGTTGTTTTTGTTGTTGCTGAGGATTTTTGGATCTCTGCTTGTGAGAGATATTAGTTTGTTGTTTTTCTTTTTAGTAAAATATTTTGGTCTAGCTTGTTTCTCCTCAAGATGGTGATGTTTTATAAGTTTTTATTTTAACTCCCAATTATTTAACATACAGTGTAATATTAGTTTCAGGTGAACAATATAATGATTCAACAGTTCTATACCTCACCAAGTTGTCTTCAAGATAAGGATTCACTTCTTAATTCTAATCCTCTATATCCCCCATCTCCCCACTCACCTCCCTCTGGTAACCATCAGTTGGTTCTCCATAACTAAGAGTCTATTTTTTGGTTTGTCTCTCTCTTTCTCTCTCTCTCTCTTTTTTCCCTTTGCTCATTTGTTTTGTTTCTTAAATTCCACATATGAGTTAATCATATGTTTTGTCTTTCTCTAACTTATTTCATTTAACCTAATACTCTCTAGCTTCATCCATATAGCTGCATATGGCAAGATTTCATTCTTTTATGTCTATATAATATTCCATTATTCACACACACACACACACACACACCACTTCCTCTTTATCCATTCCTCTATCAATGGACACAGGCTGCTGCCATAATTTGGCTCTTGTAAATAATACTGCAATAAACATAGGACTGCATGTATAACTTTAAATTGGTGTTTTTGAATTCTTTGGGTAAAAACCCAATAGTGCAATTGCTAAATTATAGAGTAGTTCTATTTTTCACTTTCTAAGGAAGCTGCAGACTGTTTTCTATAATGACCACACTGGTTTGCAATACCATAAACAGTGCATGAGTGTTCCTTCTTTTTCTTCACATTCTTGCCAACTTGGGTTGTTGATTTTAGTCATTCTGACAGGTATGAGGTGATATCTCATTGTAGTTTTGATTTGCATTTACCTGAAGGTGAGTGATGTTGAACATATTTTCATGTGTCTTGGTCATCTGTATCTCTTCTTTGGAAAAATTTCTATTCGTGTTTTCTGCCCATTTTTAATTGGATTATTTGTTTTTGGGGTGTTGATGTGAACAAGTTCTTTATATATTTTGGCTACTAACCATTTATTGGGTATGTCATCTGAAAATATCTTCTCCCATTCCATAGGTTGACTTTTAGTTTTAACTGTTTTTTTTTTCTGTGCAGAAGTTTTTTGTGATTTAGTCCCAATAGTTTATTTTTGCATTTGTTTCCCTTGCTTCAGGGAATCTGTCTAGAAAAATGATGCTATAGCCAATATCCGAAAAATTACTACCTGTGTTATTTTCTAGGATTTTATGGCTTCAAGTTTTACATGTAGGTCTTTAAACCATTTTTGCTTTTTTTTTTCTTTGGTATCATATGGTATGAGAATGTGGTCCAGTTTCATTATTTTGAATGTTGCTGTCCAACACCAATGTTATTTTCCCAATACCATTTGTTGAAGAGGCTGTCACTTTCCTATTGGATATTTTTTTCCAGCTTTGGGGAAGATTAATTGACTATGTAATTGTGGTTTTATTTCTAGGTTTTCTGCTATGTTTTATTGATCAATGTGTCTATTTTTGTGTTAGTACCATACTATTTTGATCACACCAGCTCTGTAATACAATTTGAAGTCTGGAATTGTGATGCCTCCAGCTTTTCTTTTCTTTTCAAGATTTCTTTGGCTATTTGGGGGTCTTTTGTGATTCCATACAAATTTTAGGATTGTTTGTTCTAGTTCTGTGAAAAATGCTTTTGGTAGTTTATAAAGATTGCATCGAATGTGTAGATTGCTTTGGTTAGTACAGACATTTTAACAATTTGTTCTTCCAATCCATGAGCATGGAATATCTTTCCATTTTTGGGTGTCATCTTCAATTTCTTCCATCAATGTTTTATATAGTTTGCAGAGTACAGCTTTTCACTTCTTTGGTTGGGTTTATTCATAGGTGCCTAATTAGTTTTGGTGCAATTTTAAATTTTTGCCTAATCTTTGGGGAAGATGTTAGTATGTATAATGCTAGCCTAATGTGCTTATATAGAAATGTTTCTTCTTCTTCTATCTCTTGCAATAGATTATAGAGAATTGATGTAATTTTTTACATTTAATATTTGTTAGAATTCACTGGTAAAACCTTCTGGGCATAGTGCTTTCTATTTTTTGGAAAATAACTAATAAATGATTCTATTTCTTTAAGAGATATATACCTATTCAGGTTATCTATTCCTCATTTGGGAATATTGGTCTTTTTGTGTTTTGAGGACCCTTTCCATTTTATTTAAGATATCAAACTTGTGAGCATAGAAATTATTCTCTATTACCCTTTTGTCCAAATGAGTGCATAAATAATCTTTACATGCTCTCAAACAGAATATTTCTTGTATTTACTTTTTATTTTTTTAAGTTCTTATCAATTTAACATCAATTTGTTCTCTATAGTTTAGAGTCAGTTTCTTGGTTTGTCTCTATCTCTCTTTTTATTTGCTCATTTATTTTGCTTCTTAAATTCTACCCATAAGTGAAATCATATGATATTTGTCTTTCTCTGCCTGACTTATTGAGATTAGCATAATACTCTGTAGCTTCATCCATATTGTTACAAATGGCAAGATTTCATTCTTTCTATGGCTGAGTAATATTCCATTGTTTATCTGTACCACATCTTCTTTATCCATTCGTCAACTGATGGAACTTGGGCTGTTTCCATAATTTGGCTATTGTAGATAGTGCTGCTATAAACATTGAAGTGCATGTATCCCTTTCAATTAGTATTTTTCCAGTGGCTGCACCAGTTTGTGTTCCCATGAACAGTGCAAAGTGTCCCCCTTTCTCCACATGTTTGCCAACACCTGTTGTTTCTTGCGTTGTTGATTTTAGCCATTCTGACAGGTATGAGGTGATATCATAATGTATCAAAATGAAAATTTCCAAAGAAATACATTGATCAGATTTCTGTCATTATAGAATTTTTATTTCTAGAATTTTATAAATGTAATCATGCAATATGAATTGATTTTGTCTATCTTCTGACAAATGACAATGTCTGGAATATATAAAGAACTCCTAAAAATCATTAATGAGAATAAAAACAGCCCAGTACAAATTTGCAAAATATTTGAGCATGTACTCTACAAAAAAAGGTATAGTTACATGAAAAGTTGATCAACATAATTATTTTTATTCATTCTTGTGGGTTATTTTATTTTTCATTCCTCAAAGTCCATTGTATGGATACTGAAATGTTTTTATTCACTCAACTTTTTTTAAAATTTTTAATATTTATTTATTTTTGAGAGAGAAAGAGAGACAGAGAGAGAGACACACAAAGAGAAAGACAGAGTGAGAGCAGGGGAGAGGTAGAGAGAGGGAGACAGAATCAGAATACAAAGAGGCTCCAGGCTCTAAGCTGTCAGCACAGAGGCAATGCAGAGCTCAAATTCACAAACTGTGAGATCATGACCTGAGCCAAAGTGGAATGCTTACACAACTGTGCCAACCAAGCGCCCCTATTCATTCAACTTTTGATGGACATTAGGTTATCTTTTGTTTAGAACACTTATGAATAAAACTGCCATGAACATTTGTGACTAAGACTTTATGTGAACATATGGTCTCATTTCTCTCAGGTAAATTTAATGAATGCTGGCCATTTAAATATATTTTTGTGTCTTTGGATAATAATTTTTTCCTTTATCAGGTGTTGAAGTTAGTATTGGCAGAAAGATTAGTTACTTGGAAATTATGTTGATCCTTTGAACATTTCTATTAAGGTTTGATAAGATGGATCTAGAGTAGATATTGCTTTAAAGCTAATTAAGCCCTAAGATTAATGAATGCCTTTTTGTTTTCTATGGTAATTTCATTGAGTATTTAAAAAGGTGTCTCTTCAGATATCTTCTACTCCTGTATGATTTTGGAGAATTTCCCCTTGGATATGTGCAGCAAAGACTAAGAGGACACCATATTGCATTGAACTCACCATTATTTTACCTTAATTAGCTCTAAAAGCCCTATCTGCAAACACAGTTGCATTTGAGGTACAAAGGGTTGGGACTTCATCATCTTAATGGGAGCATAATTTACCCCATACAAATACCTATTGTCTCAATATTTGAAAATGAATGTTTTTTATATATTTGTCTGTGTTTTTAGTTTGTTGTGGTAGTGAAAATTCTTTACTACCTGTTGCTCTTACCTTGAGTCATATCTTGGCCTTAAGATATGAAAAATGTTCATTTCCTTTTTTTCCCCCAAATATCTGTACTTCATTGGTATCTCATCCTGAAATATTTAGATCTCTATGCAGTTAAGCCATCCATTCCTGGATTTGCTTTGCAGAACTATTTTATTTATAAAATTATTTTTTAGCAGATAAAAGACTATTCTTGAGTTTCTAAATTCTATTTTTTTATTTCAGTGTTGGTAAGAAGTATTTGCAAGGAATTTATCAGATTTGCATGAGACTGAAATCTCTCTCCAAGTGCCTTTCTCCTAACCAGTCTTGTTAGATATTTTTAAGTAAATTTTGGAAGGATATACTTTATATACAGTAAAGTACAGTATTTTAGGTGTACAGTCCAATAAATTGTGTATAAAAATTATATGGTGATTTAACCACTACAGAAATCAAAATATAGAACATTTCCATCACACCAAAAAAAGTTTATTGTATCTCTTTTAGACAGTTATCTCTATCTCTCAGCTCATGGATATCATTTGATTTGGTTTGGCTTTTCTGGAATACCATGTGCATTGAATCATATATATGTATACTTTTGCATTGAGCTGTTTTCACTTAGTGCATAGAATTTATCTGTTGAGGTTCTCAGTTTGGTTTTGCTTGGTATTCTTTTCACAAATAATGATGACACACCTATTTTTATGCATATATTTGCCAGTCATATATCATATTTTATGATGTGTCATTTCCAATATTTTTATTATCTGTTTATGTTATTATTACTAATATATGCTTAAATAGTTTTTCAGATGTGTTTTCAAAATATTTTCTATTTGACTCATTTTTTCATATTTGACAATGTTTAAAAATTATTTTTATTTTTGTGAAGTCCAACTTATTTTTTCTTGTATGACTTGTCCTACCTAAAATATTTTTGCCAAATCTGTTAAAATGATATTCTTCCATGTTTTAATCTAGATATTTTATAGTTTTAAGGATTGCATTTATCTCTATGATCCATTTGGAGATTTTTAATTCAATATGAGTTTGGGGTAGAGATTTTTTTCTTATGATAAAATTATTTTAGAATATTTTTAAAGGACTATTTTTTAAATTGAAGTGCCTTGATCTTTGTTGAAAAGGACAGGTTTTAAAGTTTTTTTAAAAAATTTTTTATGTTTATTTATTTTTGAAGGGGAGAGAGACAGAGTGTGCAGTGGAGGGACAGAAGAGAGAGAAACACAGAACCCAAAGCAGGCTCCAGGCTCTGAACTGTCAGCACAGAGCCTGATGTGGGACTTGAACTCACAAGCCATGAGATCATGACCTGAGCCCAAGTCAGATGCCTAACTGCCTGAGCCACCCAGGCTCCCGTAAAGCTTCTTGATTTTTACAAAGACAGACAACTGAGATATGTCTTCTTCTTAGGGTTTGTTTATAATCTGTACTTTTACAATGGTATACACATATTTTAAAAATACAGCTTGCTATGTTTTGATGTATACAGATAGTGAACATATACATAACTACAAGAAGTTTTTTGTAACGAATATCTCTTTGTATTCCATCTCTCTCTCTTACCTTCTGACTAAAGGCAACTACTGATCTGTTTTCTGTCACTATAGATTAGATCATATCTTCAATAGTTTTATATAAATTTTTTGTACACCACATGACTTTTTTTAAAACTCAACATAAGTGTTTTGAAATTTAACCTTATTTACATCACTACTTCATTCTATTTCATTGCTGAGTGGTATTCCATTATGGATAAGCAAAAAAATTGTTAGGTTGGTTGTGGGTTTTTGCTTTTACAAACATAGCTGCAATGAATCTGGTCCTTGGGTCTTTGGATGGACGTATTTATTTCTTTGGAGTAAATATGTAGAGCGTAATAGCTAAGAGATTTGGTGGGAGAATATATACATTCCTAAGTAACTGTCAAATTGTCTTCCCAAGTGTTTATGCAATTATCCCCACAGTATATGAGTGTTCTAATTGTTCCACATCCTTCCAACAGTTAGTGCAGACAATAATTTTACAGTTTTACTATTTCAGAGGAATTGTAGTGGTATACTCTCATGATTTTGTTTCGCAATATCCTAGAAAATTATTTCATGAATAATTTTTCACTTGATTACTTGCCATACATATAGCTTCTTTGATGAAATGGCTATTAAAAAAATTCCCATGTTTAGATGTAGTTTTATGACTTCTTGTTGAGTTGTAGGATTTTAAAATATATACTCTACATGTAAGACTATTACATATATTTGCAAATGATTTCTCCCTTTTTGTGAGAATTCTATACATAGAGAAAAATTTTTTTCTTTTTAAATGAAGGAAATATATAACTTTCAGATAAACAAAAACTGATAGTATTTATTACAAGCATGTATGGAATATTAAAGGAAGTTATTTTAATGTGATATGGTAGAAACTTGGATCTATTAAAAACAAATATTTTAGGAAATGAGTGAAATGAATTTAAATGTGAATGATATTTATTATATTATTTAGCACTCCAAAAGTTAAGTGGTCATATGAAAATGACTTTTGATGCATTATGAAATTACATATAAAGTAAATATAAAATGATGTAATAGGTGGAAGAGAGGAATTAGCACATGATTTAAACTTTAAATCTCTTACATTATAATTGAAGACTTATCTAAGATTGTTTGAAAGTAGAGTCTGATTAATAACAGTATACCTATCTCCCAAATATCTTTGCAATGCAATTTGAAAAATTTATTCATTTTCTCTAATTCTTTCAGTGGAAGTATTGGCCTGCTGTTTCTACTACATCCTCCCTGGAAGTAGATATTATCACACACAATATTTACCTTGTAACTGAAGATGAATATGATATGGAAGATCTTATACTCAAGCACTATAAAAATAATGCAACATACACACCTTACAAATCAAGTTTACCACATAATATAGTTTTATATGGTAACAAAATTTCTCATTTCAAAAGAGCTAAATCCAACAGTATGGCTTATAAAATAACATGAATTAAAACAATCATTCATGAACAACTAAAATACAAGTAAAATAATACTGCTATAAAAGTATGAGTTGATTTAAAAATTCTTTCTGGAATAAAATTTGTAAATATCAATCAAGACTATTATAAACATTTTCTTGGGCAGCAACAAAAAAATCTTACATACAAGAATTTATACCAAAACAAAACAAAGTAAAAATAAGAAGAGCAAGCCAAATTTACATAGGAGATTTTTCATTGTTTTAGGTTATTTAAGTAATATATTTGAAACTGTGGAACCTGTAGCCAACATTAGTAGACTAGAATATTAAGTAGAGCAAATATTATTTTTATAAAATTTCAAAAATAAAAGAATCCATCACTTTGTTTGCTTGCTTGCTTGCTTGATTTGAGAGACAGAGACAGAGTACAAGTCGGGAAGGGACAGAGAGAGGGAAACACAGAATCTAAAACGGGCTCCAGGCTCTGAACTGTCAGCACAGAGCCTGATCCGGGGCTGGAACCCATGAACTATGAGATCATGACCTGAGCTGAAGTAGGAGGTCCAGCTGCCTGAGCTACCCAAATACCTCCGAGTCCATCAGTATTAAATGGAGATATTTTGAAACAAGTTACTTTCATATTGAAATTATAGCTGTGTATGTATGACTGTGTGTATAGTAAGAATTCTACTTTGAAAAAGTTAAAACATGTGGAAAATAAATTCAGAGTCAGTACAGGACTAGCAAAAACACATGCTATTACTTAGGAAAGCATTTTAAAAAATCTTGTGGAATAATGTCTTATCTTGCTAAACTTTGGGTTTGTGCTCTAGTCATTATATTAGATGGGTTTCAAAAATAACCTGGACTATTTCAAGCACTTTTTCAAGATAACTTTCTTTATGTTGGTAATGTTTGTGTAGATTTCCAGGGAGGATATAGTGTACAACTTTTGTTATATTTCTTATTTTCTTATTTTAAACTAGTTATTTGAACTTATTTTCAAGTACGTTTTGAACCCCATTGGTAGTTTTTCACAGTTAGGAATTATAAATTAGGGAAACTATAAAATAACTTAAGACCATGCATAAATCACTGTTAATTCTGAGCACACCTTGATATGAAAAGAGTGGCAAAGGTACCCAAATCTACACCCATATTTGCATTGGTAGAGTGATTTTAGTGGGCAATGCTATAGGGCTGAGACTTGTAAATGAAAAACTGGGTGATAGAGTTAGAGAATATTGTGGTTTTCCATGTGGTTTGATTATATTTATGTAGTTATGTTGACATATGACTGTAATTTCTGGTATTTATTCTAAAAAGAATATTTCACAGAAAAATTTTATTCCAGGGCCCTGGGTGGCTCAGTCGTTTAAGCGACTGACTATTGAATTTGGCTCAGATCACCATCCCAGGGTCATGGGATTGCGTCTGATGTTGGGCTACTTGCCTGACATGCTTAAAATTCTCAATCTCTCTCTCTCTCTCTCTCTCTCTCTCTCTCTTTCCCTCACTCCCTCCTTCCCTCTGCTCCTTCCCCACTTGTGCATGGGCTCTTTATCTCTCTCTCTCAAAAAAATGAAATGTTTCTTCCAAATGGAAGTAATTTTATTCTTGAAATCTGAGTAAGGTTATATAGCTATTTATTGCATATCAGGCTATATTTGATCGAATTATAAGAGTGGCAATAAATATTGTTGTCTGAGATATCTAAGGACCTAAGATTTTTAAAGGGCTGAAATGAAATTGTGGGGTAAAATATTTTATTCTAAAACTCCAGAAAAATAGTACAGTACACATATACTTAGAAGTCTCCTAAATCCCATCCACAAGTTTCCTTTGAAACTATTCCCTGTCAAAAATGGATGTTTTTCTAAAAAAATAAATAATACAGTTTAACTTAACATACAATTTTTATGTCAATGGTTCTTTAATATATTTACAGAATGTCAAAATACTTTCAAAAGTAGTTGATGCTGTATGAGACTTAATGACCATAATTTCCTGTCTGCACTTTTAACAGTTATACTCTTTGAAACTTTTGAATATATTCACTATGGTGTTCTCAGTAAAATTGAATATGCTGAGTTGATTGAATGTCCAGAGGAACCAATTAAAGGTGAGATATTAATATTAACAAGAATGTTTCATAAATGATGAAATTATTCTCTATTTTTTTCATATTGGATGGCAGATTGCTTTCCCTCTAGAGCTAAAAGCTTTTCAAAAAAACTTTTTTTTATTTATTGAAGTATGAGTTTTCTTTAAGAGCGAGGCTAGAGTAACTCTACATGTAATCATCCCAGTTGGAAGTAGGAGAAAATGAACCCTCTATAAAGTCATATTTAATCTATCCATCTCTTAGGTTCATGCAGAGAAGTGTTGCCGATGGAAATTCAGTCAAAGAAGGTTGTGCATTGGGGCCAATCTCCACTTCAGGAAATAACGTTTCCTGATTATGCATTTGGGACCAGACCACACCTTATAGAGGAATTTATACAAATGAGATCATTCTATCCAAGTTTGCTGTCTAGCTTCCCTATTTGAAATGTCTTATATTCACTAATTTTCACATGGCTGGAATGTACAATACATAGCGTAAATATAAATTTATTTAGTTAAATAGTTTTAAGGAAAATTTTAGTTTTTTGATTATCTAGATACTCCTAAATCAAAATAAGTATAAAAACACACATGAAAGTGAGGGAAGTGATACTAGGAAGTTATGTATGTGAGAGATGCTTAATTTCTAAAATGACCGCACTGCATATTCACTGAATCTACAGATTCACAATTGCTCTCCTGCAGTCTTGCCCTCAATATACTTGTTATTTAATGGAACTAAGAAGAGGGACTCTGGTAAACTCTATTTTAGATGATCACAAAATGCCATTGACCCATTTATACATTAAAAATCTTTAAAAATCTTAATTAAGATAAAAGCAAAAAGCATTTTAAGGTGACTTTAAAGTCACATTGGATTGATTTGGAATGCAGCTTAGAAAGAAAAATGCTGTTTAACAGCACTAAAATCATAATTAAATTGACCAAATAATTCAACTTCAGTATCATGTCCCATGATATATACTCTGTTTATGATTTAATATTCTTCCTCGTTGTGTCTATGAACAGTATCTAAGTATCACACTCCCATCCTTAATATCAATTTATTTCTTATTATATAAACATCCTTAAGTTATATTCCATGTCTTTATATGACTTATTTCTCCATAGGTCAGTTAGATTTTTCTTCCATTAATTACTAATATCAGTGTTTATAATTAGAGTAGTTTGGATTTGGTCTTAGAATATTTGAAAACACTCATTTAGCTGCCTTGAGCCATTTTTTCTCTCCTATGTTTTTTTTCCTAAAAAAAAAACTCTGTCTCTCTCTTTTACACACACATACAAACACACACAATTACAACTTTTGCTCTGTAGAAAAATTTTTAAATTTAGTTTTTAATAAAATATATCTAGTGTCTGGAAGAAATATTGATATGTTACGGAATCATGATGGTGCTATGAAAAATTCAAAGCAATTCAGCCACGTGTGGCTATCAAGTTCTACCATTCATTAAAGTTACTAAAGCAGAGATACCAATATTTCATGGGTTATAACTGCCTTAGTTTCTCAGTAATTGTTTTTCTTTGATACCCAGACCAAAACAGATAATAGCTCCGTGTGTGATGTAGTTATAAAATATATTAGAATTCACAAGATCCACCTATCTCGCTGGGTTTCACTAAAAATTTAAAATATTTTTAATGTTTCAGTGAGTTTGCTATGAGGCCATGGGATACTTTCTAAGAACTACAGGATTAACTGGTGAAATTCCTATAATTATAAAAAAATTGTTAACAAAAATGTCTGTATTTTTTCATGGATACAAATAGAACACCCTATATGAAGGGTTTGCTAAATATATACAACATCTTATTTTTTTAAACATTTTTTAGTGTTTATTCATTTTTGAGAAAGAGAGAGAGAGACAGACAGAGCATGGGTCAAAGAGAGGCAGAAAGAGAGAGACCTAGAATTCAAAGCCGACTCCAGGCCCTCAGCTGTTAGCACAGAGCTTGACTCAGGGCTCGAACTCACAAACCATGAGATTATGACCTGAGCCGAAGTCGGACACTTAGCCAACTGAGCCATCCAGGTGCCCCTACAACATGTTTTTTAAAATACTGTGTCATCTCAAAGTACGGTTTAGTTCATAGACTCAAAGCATGACCTAAATCTAAAAAAAATATGTTCTTAAGCACTTCAGTAATCAACTAAAATGTGATAAAATGTATGATCTCAAGGCAGTCTAATATACGTTTATAATTGAAAATATTTTTAATTAGAAAATGATATGCATTAACTTGATAAGGAATAAGTATGAATAGCACAAGAAACCACTTAATTAATCTTTAACATCAAAAAAAAAAAAAAAAAAAGAGGCAGGGGCACCAGGGTGGCTCAATCACTTAAGCATCCAACTCTTAATGTTGGCTCAGGTCATGGTCTCAGGGTTTGTGAGACTGAGCCCCACATCAATCTCCATGCTCAGCCTGCTTGGGATTCTCTCTCTCTCCCTCTGTCCTTCTCCTGACTACTCAGGTGCACAATCACTACTCTCTCAAAATAAATAAATAAAACTTAAAAAGTCTTTTAAAAAAGGGCAATACAGTGGGAGAGAGATAAGTGTCTCTTTAACAAATAGCACTGGAAAAACTGGGTGGTCAGATGCAAAAAAATAATAAATTTAGATGCAGATCTTACACTGTTCACAAAAATTAAACCAAAATGAATCATTGACCTAATTGTAAAACATAATACTCCTAGAAAATAACATAAAAGAAAACCTAGATGACCTTGGCTGTGATGACGCCTTGTAGATATAATACCAAAGCACAGTCATGAAAGAAATAATTAGTAAGCTAGATTTATTTTCTTAAAATTAGAAGCTTTGGCTCTGTGAAAACAATATCAAGAGAATGAGTAGACAAATGATAGATCAAGGGAAAATATTTGCAAAAGGCACATCTGATAAAGGCCTGTTATCCAAAATATACAAAGAACTCTTAAAACTCAACAATAAGAAAACAAACAATCCTATTCAAAACTAGGCTAAAGACCTTAATAAACTCCTCACAGATGATATACAGATGTAAATAAGCATATGAAAAGAGGTTCCACCTACTCTATTGCTGGGAACTATAAACTAAAACAATGAAGTACCACTATGCACCTGTTGGGGTGGCTCAGATCGAAACATTGAAAACACCAAATCCTGATGGCTCAGATCGAAATATTGAAAACACCAAATACTGATGAGGATGTGGACCTATAGGAACTCTCATTCATTGCTGGCTGGTGGGAATGCAAATAGTACTACTACTTTGAAGAACAGTTTGGTAGTTTCTTAGAAAACTAAATATACTGTTAACATATGACCCAGAAATCATGCTTATTGGTGTTTACCCAAAGGAACTGGAAACTTATGACCATGTAAAACCTGCACACAGATGGCTATAGCAGTTATATTCATATTTGTCAAAATGTGGAAGGAACCAACATGCCATTCAGTAGATGAATAAATAAACCGTGGTACATCCAGACAACGGAACATTGTTCAGCACTAAAAAGAAACGAGCTAGCAAACAATGAAAAGACATGGAGGAAACCTAAATGAATATTGCTAGGTGAAAGAATGCATCGGAAAAGGCTGCATACTATATGACCTCAACTATGTGACATTCTAGAAAAGGCAAACCTATGGAGACAGTTAAAAGATCAGTGGTTGCCAGAGGTTTGGGGAGGGGAAGGGTAGAATAGGCAGAGTACAGAGGCTTTTCAGGGCAATAAAAAATATTCTATATGAAACTATAGTGATTGGACAGTGTCATTATATGCTTGTCCAAATCCATTGAACATACAACACCAAGAGTGAACCTGAAAGTAAACTATGGGCTTTGGGTGACTATGAGGTGTCTTTGTAGATTAATTGTAACAAGTATCCTGATCTGATAAGTGATTCACTATTATTACATTGTTGTTGATATCAGGTTAACATATGGAGTGGGTTGTGTTATATGATTTTCTAGTTTCATTCAGTCTTTGAGTAGACCTGTATCTCTGGTTGTGACCAAATTTACCAGTGTTGCTTCTAGTGTAACTTTTTCTTTCTTTAGTGACACAAAAAGACTAGAGAGAACTGGAAAGAAATGAATGCCTCAGTCCCTGGGACAGTGCTCCAGTAAAGTCTTGCCCCCTTGGTAGTAGACACTTATAATCACCGTGCACTTACCAGAAAGCTGCCTGACACCATGGGAACTGGCTTGTTGGTAAAGAAAAAGAACGTGACAATCTGTGACAGAAAGCTCTGGAGGAATTAAATCAAAAGCTAGAAAAAGGAAAAGAAATGGAAGAACATTAAAAAATAAAAGTGTTGCTGAAGAAAAGCATACGGAAAGGGTTCAGAAAAAAGAGTGAATAGAACAAGAAAGAAAAGGAACGAAAAAAATAAAACAATGGAGAAAAATGCAGCAGAGGAACCGGGGAAAGAACATTTACAAGAAAGACAAAAGAAAAATATCAAGAATGATTTAAGAAAACAAATGCTGAAAAATGTGAGAAGGAAAAAAAGAGTAAAGAAAAAAAGAGATAATTCTGTTCTCTCTGCAAATTTTCACTCACTCATTTGACCTAAACATGATCTTTAATAACTATTTAGGTCACGTTTAAAATTTTTTGCAATTGACAGTTATAAGCCTTTGTAGGTAAAATAAAAAGTAATTAGTAAACTATTGTTCCCTATACAAAGAACAGAAATCTGTCACACAGTATATTAACTATTAATCTTAATCACTGATATCCTTATTTTTATTTTTAGTATTGATAGAAAACAATAAGTTATTTCAGGATTCTAAAGAAAACAACAGTTAAACGTGATCAATTTGTACATTCTTAGAGATATTAATGAATGCCAAGTAAAATAATAACAATGAAAAGTAGCTTGAAAATAATTTCAAATGCAAATGAACACATTTCTCAAACTTTAATTTGACATATAAATGAACATTCAAATTTATATAGGGTAATTCTGAAACAAATTATCCTATTCATGTTTTTATATCAGATAAAATTAATAGATATTTACTAATATTCATAACATATTACCAATACATTACTAACATATTTATGCTTTTATTATTTTGAGGCTGCACATCATTTCGTTATTTCATTATATGAATATTCAAGTATTTGGTTATTTCCCTGCTAGAAAATGTTAAAATAATTATATTCCTGTGTAGTTATGCTGCTGTGAACATTCAGGTTTTCTTAAAGCAGTGTTTATATTAGAGAATATGTAAGTTAAGTTTCTACCAATTGAATTGGTCTGTAAAAGACCATGAGAAACCGAACGCTTAAAATTTTTTTAATTGTGAAAATGTGTAAATGACTTAATTACCTACATATAATTAGCTGATACATTGTTGGCATTTTCAGTATTCCACTTTAAAAGATACCGCATACATATGAAAAACAAAATCACTCTGGAGAAAATTGAAAGTTAATGTTTCTTATTCTTTTCTTCAATGGAAATATAAATGAAAGATACAATAAGAGGGTCAGTGACCTAATGTTAAATTGTAGTATCTTTTGAGGGGAGAAAATAATAAGCAGAGCACTGAGTAACCTCTGTATACTTCTGTGGCCGAACTAGTAAAATCAAACCCCAGTATGGCATTCAGAGGAGCTCCCATTATGTTGCCAATATTGTTTTAGGCAAGGTCTCGTGAATTTTTACCTGATAGCTTGACCTAAAAACATTTTTAACAGTTTACCAATCATATTCCAATATGTGATTTAATATTTAATATTTTGGTAGAATAAAAGGGCAACTCTGATATTTCCAGGCCCTTTCTAAACCAGTAGTTTTCCATATATTTTTTGCTGTACATATTGCACTGTTCAATGTTTCTTTTGTTTCCAGGTTTGTTCTTTTTAGAAAAAAAAAGAAAAGAAAGAGGCTGTAATTAGTCTTCTTTTACAAAACTTTTTCCTAGAAGATAAACAACTAAACTAAGATGAGAATCTATTTCATTCAACAGAAAAGTTATTTCCAAAGTATCTGTAGTATTTTACATACCAATTAACAATGTATAAGAATTCTGGACTCTACTTTCTCATTAATATTTAGCGTATTTGGGTGCCTGGGTGGCTTAGTCGGTTGAGTGTCCCACTTCGGCTCAGATCATGATCTCACAGTTCATGAATTCTAGGCCCACAGCGGGCTCTGTTCTGACAGCTCAGAGCCTGGAGCCTACTTCAGCTTCTGTGAACTGAATTAAAAAAATTAAAAACAATATTTAGTGTATCAGTCTTTTCTCATTAACCATTCTTTTTTTCTTTTGTTGTGTGTTTCAATGTTTTATTTTTGTAAAATAAGCTATTCTGTTTTCATTGTATATTCATATAAATTTGGGAAGCAACTTTTCTTAGTTATTTTAAATGTTTCTTTTGAGAAAGACAGAGAATGTACACAGTTGGGGGAGGGCCAGAGAGAGAGGGAAAGCAAGAATCCCGAGCAGGCTCTGCGCTGTCCCTGCAGAGCCCAAAGATGGGCTCTATTTCATGAACTGTGAGATCATGACCTGGGCCAAAATCAAGAGTCGAATGCTTAACTGACTGAGCCCCCCAGGCACCCTTCCTATTTATTTTAAAAAGGGCTTTGTGGAATTTTTATTAGGGTGGGTTTTAATCTATGGATAAATTTCGGGAAAACTGACGTCTTAGTAGTATTGTCGTCCAGTCCGTGAACATGGTGTGTCTCTATTTGTCATCTTTAGTGTTTCAGGGGTATATTTTCTATTTACAATTCTTTATTTTTCCATATATTTATAATTTATTTTTAAGTATTGATATTTGTTGATGGCATATATAAATAAAATACAATTGTATATATAATTATACATGTATAGAGTTATGTATGTAATTGTGTAGGCAATATATGTGAATTTATTGTGTATACACACACAAAGGGAAAGAAAGGGGTCATGTTTTATCATAATTGTATGCTATTTTAGAGCATTACAAGAGGATAATTCAGAAGTTTGTTAAAATACCATTTACTAAAGTTGTAAATTCATAGATCACAGTCTTTGAAAATTGTTTTAAGAAATTTTGAATAGAAATATTCCAAAACACCAGATCCTTCTCCTGAGAAGCAACATTTCATTTTTTTATCAGTATGTATGCTTGAGAAATGCATAAAATTCATGCTGATTCATCTGTGACCATTCAAAAATAAAAGAGGATATGCTATGTTTCATGTGTTTTTCAATATGCCTGTCATATTTATCTGAAAATGTGTATTTGAAAAGTATATTCAAAGTGTATCATTGGTCTTTGATTCATTTCCATATGTATTATTATCATATTAAGGAAGCATATCAGCTTGTGTTGTAAATTCTGTCCTCTCTTGACCTAACCTGACACTTGTTATCATATAATGTTTACTTCTCTTTGTAAGAGCTTCCTGATTACTCACAGTGATTGTAGCTCATTGCTATATGATGTTATATTTCTGAGAATGCCCCAGTTACTGCCATTCCTATTTCCTGACCAGCTGAATGTAAAACAGTTGTTCTTTATGTAATGATGTATTCTGTCAGGCACATAAAACAACATCCAGACATAAGTACTAAGCTTCTGCCAGGAAGGAATTCTATTCTCGGTGTGAGCAGATAGAGAAAATAATACAAAAAAAGTTATTTTATACCACTGTTATTTGGTTTCTCATCTTAAGGTATAGTGTTATTCCAAGTTTCAATATTTTTACTCCTTGTCATGGGCACTATTATTGGAAATTATGAAAAAAAAGGGAGGAACAAGTTACAAGATACAGATATGGGTACTAGTTAAGAATATTGCCTTAAATGTTAGATGTAGGTTTCAATTCATTTGTACTTCTTACTAGTTGTGGCAACTTTGGACATTTTAAATCTCTCTCAATGTTTCAATATCTATAAAGCAGAGATAAGCGAAGTACTAAGTTTATTACTTTGAGGATTACCAGAGGTAATAAATGTAAAAGATTTAGCACATTGAGTACCAATAAATATTACTTACTTTTTAATTTTGCCTATTATTCAAAAAGACATTATCAGGGTCTTCTGAACAGATTTAATTTTATTTCAGAAACTAGATGTCTTGGAGATTTACCAGTTATCCTTTCCTGTATAACAAATTACCACAAAACTCTAAGGCTTTAAACAACCAATTTACTTATTCATAATCTTGTATGTCAGCACTGTGGAATGGGATCAGATGGGCACCTCTTTTGCAAATTTTGCCTGGGGTCACAGGTAAGCCATAGTCATCTTGTGACTCTACTATTGCTAGATGTTCTAAGACAAACTTAGATGTCTGGTGTTGGTTGTTGGCTCTCATTGGTAGCTCTAGAGGAACTCAGCTAAAATGGTCCTTTATGTGATCCATAATCCTTCAATCCAGTGAATACGGATCATTTGCATGGCAGTTTAAGAAACAATTGACAAGAAGGTGAGTAGAAACTTCCAGTCCTCTTCAGGCCTAGCATCTGAATTCCCTCAGGGCATGTCCACTACATTTTGTCAGTCAACACAACTTACAGGACCAATGCTGATGCCACAAGGTGGAGAAATAACCTCTATCCCTTGCTGAGAAAAGCAGCAGGAAAATCCCATAGCAAAATGAAAGGAGGAATTTGTAGTTATTTCCTGCTTCAGTTAAATACAGATGCTTTATGTCTTAGGCTCTGTTTCACAGACTGTATACACTGGACTCATTATGCTAACAAAATATTTGCCAGTTCTCTATTCTCTATCTCAACGGAATATCTCTAATGTTTTCTGAAAATGCCAGAAAATTCACGAAATCTTCCTTATAGAGGTGAGAGGGTGTTAGTTGGTACTGATAGAGTATTATTAAGAAAATTTAGGAGTGCCTGGCTGGCTCAGTCCGTTAAGCCTCTAACTTCGGCTCAGGTCATGACCTCATGTTCATGGGTTCAAGCCCCGTGTCGGGCTCTGTGCTGACAGCTCAGAGCCTGGAGCCTGCTTCTGATTCTGTGTCTCCCTCTCTCTCAGCCCCTCCCCTCTCATGCTCTGTCTCTGTCTCAAAAATAAATAAAACATTAAAAATTTTTTAAAAAATTAAAAAAAGAAAATTTAGGTTTTATTTTTCTGTCAAAAATAATCTCATTCACATATGCAAGGATTTCTTTTGTGGAAGTTTTATGTAGTTGTATACAAGAGAAATGTATGAAAATCAATGAAAGGTTTTTATATAAATTGTAATAAACCTATAATATTTAACACTCTGACCCAGTAAATTTTTTTTTGCATTTACACAAATATTTACTTCTGTTAGAGAATGACAATTGTGGTGTTTTTGTTTTTGTTTTGTTTTCTTTTGACAATTGTATTTTTGTGGTCTTTCTCTGCTGATAGTTTTTCTGATTTTTCTTGGACCAAATTATCCTTTTTGAAAAGATTTATTTAAATTTCAGTTAACATACAATGTAATATTAGTTTCAGGTCTACAATATAGAGATTCAACACTTCCATACAATACCCGGTGCTCCTCACAAGTGCACTCCTTAATCCCCATCACCCAGTGAACCCATCCCCCCACCCCTCTCCCGTGCTAACCATCAGTTTGTTCTCTATAGTTAAGAGTCTATTTCTCGGTTTGCCTTTCCCTCTCTTTTTCTTCTCTGCATGTTTTATTTTTTAAGTCCCACATATCGTATGGTATTTGAAATCATTTGGTTTTTGTCTTTCTTTGACTGACTTAGAAAATGAAACTGTACTTTTGAAATATGTACATTATTTCACAATTTTAACTATAATGCCTCTTTATTAAAATTTAAAGAATATGACATTTTTCAGTAACTTAACTTTTGAGAGATAGCCATAGCTAGCATACTATTTAAATAGCCTTTAAGTTTTTCAGACTCTATAGGTTTGTCTTCTGTACACTTCAGGCTTTATTTAAATTTCAGTTAACATGCAGAGTAATATGTAACATGTTTCAGTGTAACATGCAGTATATATCTTGTTATTCTTTAACTTTAGGACCCTTTAGTGTTCTACGTATTTCTCTGTTACAGCACTTTCATTGTTGTAATTCTGCATTTGATGAATACGTCTTATTTTTACTACAATGAAAGCTTTCTCTGTTAAGAATGCATTTACTCTATGATCATCATTGTTCCCTGTGCCATGCCCAATGCTAACGCATAGTAGCACAAAATATATATATTTCTGATAAATGTTTAATGAAAAGGCAAATTAAGTACTTTAAACCAACTTTTTCTTTTGAAACTTGAAAACAACTTTTATTTTCCTAAAAAAGAAATGTTTGGTCATTAGCAAGCATCTGGTGGTCTCATGGAATAATGGTCCCAGTTCTCTATAATGAAGGAATAATGAGCTACTAAATGGTTTAGGTTTGTAATGTATTTCTCAGTACCAGGAGACCAAGCTGCTGCTTGTTTTCCTGCAACTTGGTGGCAAATGGGAAGCTCAGAAGGGCAATTGGCTTTTTTAATCTTTTTTTGGTAATAGGACAGTCATTACCACCTTTCTGTTTTTCTCCTTTTCTTGTCAAGGGCAAGCCTCTTGACTGTACATTTGCTAATTATTCTATTTAATAGTTGTGGTCAAGCAAAAATCAGGCTGGATATGACTTGTGCACTTGAGCTTTCCACACCCTATTTACAAAAACACAAATTGATTTAGCCTTTGACATACTTTCTTTGCTCACCCAGAGATGTGACAGAATCAGTAACTCTAAGGAGCTCTACAGGTTACAGCATGAGAAGAGACTGAAGCCACAAAAGGCTGTGTCCAATTTGAGTTTCCAGGTTTGAAAATCTCTGCCTCAAAAGTGAGAATGTTTTTGGCTTCATGAATATTTTGAAATTGTTATTATGTCAGACAGTAGTGTCCGTGAAAACTTGTAATATAGGCAATGGGGTATAAGATAAATGTTAACCAGGATTTATTAAAAAAATAAATAAAAGGATCATTTTAGAGTCATGTATCAACCATATGTGCCACATGTCAAGGAGTTTGCGAACGTTGGGTAATATTCCTTTTCATATTTTTTATGAAAGCATTAATTTTGGTTCTTCTGGAGAAATCGTCCTGGATAAAGAGCTTAGAAAAACATCTCTCATTCTATTCCACTTCTTCTTATATTGTAATATTGTCTAATCTCAACATGGCTAAAAATCCCATATGGTATATATACAGCCAGTACACTGGGAAGAAGTCCCACCCCCATCACATAATCATGCGTGATTTTAACTTTAATATCTCATAGTTTACTGCCCAGCTATTCTCATATACCTTAAGTGAACACATTCTTGGAAACGCAAACAAAGAATCAAAAACAAAAACAAACACTAATAAGCCCTTAAATTTATTTTTACATTATATTATGGATCAGTTACACTAGATAAACAGGCAAGGTAAACTTTATCACATCTGTTGTAATAAGGGAGAGAGATTGAACTCGGGTCTACTAAAAAAAAGTTGAAAGAATATATTTTATTTTATTTCATTTTATTTGGAAGAATTTTTTTAAATGTTTATTTATTTTGAGACAGAAAGAGAGAGCGAGCGAGAGAGCAAGATCATGTGAAAGCACATACACAAGCAAGAGCAGGTGAGTGGCAGAGAGAGAGGGAGAAAGAGAACCCCAAGCAGGCCCAAGACTGTCAAGGTAGAGCCCAAACTTGGGGCTCAATCTCACAAACCATAAAACCATGACCTACGCTGAAATTAAGAGTCAGGTGCTTAATCAACTGAGCCATCCTGGTGCCCCAGGTAGAAGAATTTTAAGCACTGGGTCATCTAGTAGGAAAGTAGTAGACTGTTAGAGGGGAGGTTGGTCAATGTGATTAGGCCACTAGTGTTTGCAATTGGTGCTTTTAGAAGTTAGGTTCTGACCCTCCATAAAGACAGGAAAATAAAGGCTATCTTTCTTAAGGCTTACATTTCGAAGATGACTCCAAGGTCCTTGAGAAGGAAAGTTCTGGGTTGTAAAATTGGCAAGAGGCTGAAAGATTTATATCTAAAGGAGCTAAGGAAGAATAGTTATTGCAAGTTTTTTTAAAATAAGTGCTTTAAGAAAAGGAAGGTCAAAGGCCTATCCATGGGGAGGAAACCAGTCTAAAGTTTAGGGTCTAGCTGAGGGGATTATTAAGCCCTCTTAGTTCATTATAACTGCTACTTTTTTTTTTTAACTTGGATAGAAAGGATACATCCCAATAATCAATTATACAGAAAAAGTAAAAATAATCTGAAAATGTAGTTTTTAACAAAAAATTAGAGTCATATTCACATATTTTAGTATTTTATCTACAATCTAAAATATTTTAAAGAATATTTCTATGAACATTTATTTTAAAAGTTGCATTGCTATACAAAACTGAAATTTGCTTTATTTTGGCCTTCCTGTGACATTCAGGATTATAAATAATTAGATACAGAGAATTTACTCAGAATATTATAAAGCTTACGTCTCTTGAATCTTTTCAATAATGAGAATATCTGCTTTGTATATCAAATTTATTTTAAAATTTAAAATCATAGGCATATCCACAATAATTTTTGTAGACTCTTTTAGCTCATAAAGATAACATATTGGCATTTCTCATAAACCTGGTAACTCACAGAAGAACAGAAATATTATCTAATTTAAAACTAAATTGGTCAATGGACTGAAATACTGATATATGTATAACACCATGAAAATCCATAACTATAAAATCATACCCATAAATCCATTTGCTTCTGGATGAGACACTAATGATGAAGACAATATAATAGCCTCAAAATAATTTACATTTAGATTTATTGTATGCTAAACCCTCTCTTTAGTGCTTTATGTGTATTTGAAATAAATGATCTCTTATTCTTATTATAGGTGAGGAAATTGGGGGGCTGGGAGGTCATGAAAAATTTCCAAAATATGGTAAGTGGCAGAGGAAGTGATTAGTCTCACGACTAAAATAGAAATCATTATTACCTACCTCAAAGTGATCTCCCTGTATTTTATATTTTAGTGGATAATGTTACTGAGTATTCTTTTGCTCATTGAAATCATGGATTTTACACTGACTTTTTTATGTTATGCCCATCTCCAACCAACTACTAGGTCTAGTTGAGTCTATCATCTTAATAAGTTATTAGATTCATTCATATTTTACCACCCTCTTGCTTTTAATAAAATCCAGGCTCTTGACTGCATTTTTACAATAACTTCCTATTGAATCTTCTTTCTCTATTCTTGTAACCTCTTCTTTTCATTAATTACTCCAAAAATATTTAATATATACTTCCTGCCATAAAGTAAACATTTATTGAATAATAACTATTGCACTGTTTTTGGCCTACATATTGGTAAATGCCTTAGAATAATAACAGAGAATGTGGGTCAAATGACACAGTGAAGTAAAGAGTGTTTGCAAATTTAAAAAGCACAGTTGGGAAAAATCTGACTGAGATATTGAGATTTGTGCAAACACCTAAAGTACCTGAGGGAATGATGAAGTCATTTAATGTGACTCCAGGAGAAAGGACAACAATTGAAGTCCATTGCTAATAGTGTGTCTTTTACTCTGAAGTGTGATGGAATGTTTATGGGCAAAGGAATGACTTAATAATATTCGAATCTTAACAGGATGTTGCAAATCTTACTTGCATGTTGCAAAAAGACCAGAGAGGATGTAAGCAATAATATAAATTAAAGTAAGAGTCTTAGGGGCACTTGGGTGGTTCAGTCAGTTAAGCTTCCACCCCCTGATTTTGGCTCAGGTCATGTTCTCATTGTCATGAGATGGAGCCCCCTGTTGTGTTCCGTGATGAGTGTGGAGTCTGCTTAAGATTCTCCCTCTCCCTCTGCCCCTCCTCCACATGTGTATTCACACATTTTCTCTCAATAAATAAATAAATAAATTGATTAATTAATTAATTAATTAATAAGAATCTAAACTCTTCCTGTTGAAAATAAGAAAAGAGACTTCCCTGTTTTTCTTTTCTTGGAGCATTAACTTAACCAACTATAAGTTCTCAGTAATTTTTTTTTTTGAGAGAGGGAGAGGAGAAGAGGGTACAAATAAGCAATTGGCAGAAGGAGAGAAAGAATCACAAGAAAGGAAGACAGAGAGAGAAAAAGAGAAGTGGGGCTCACCCGAAGCAGGGCTCCTGGTTATATGAAGCAGGGCTTGGGGTCATTTGATGCAGGCTTCGAGCTCACCCAATGTGGGACTTGAACTCATGAACTCTGAGATCATGACCTGAGCCAAAGTCAAATGATTAATGACTTAGCCACCTAGCAGCCCAGTTCTCAGTAATTTTATTCTAAGCAATTTTTTTTTTGTGAGAGATTAAGAGAGCGTCTGAGTGAGGGAGGACCAGAGGGGAAGAAAGAGAGAAAATCCCAAGTGTCTCTGCACTCTCAGTGCAGAGCCTGACTTGGGGTTTGATTTCACAGTCATGAGATCAGGACTTGAGCCAAAATCAAGAGTGGACAGTTAACCAACTGAGCCACCCAGGTGCCCCTGTAAGTAAATTTTTGAATTATTTCTTTGTCTCTGAAATATGTAAATCTTTATTAAAGATAAAGCTCTTTTTTCTTGAGTTTAATGAACACCCAGTAATGTCTTTCTCAGGGACCTGAACACCATCTCTTTGAAATCATCAAAAAATTTAGGCTCCCTACCATCCAGTTTCAGTGGGGAGCTAAGTGCCTAACTTGAAGCACCTTGCTTGTAGCTATACAAACTACCATCTGTTGTAAAGATATGAGAAATTTATTTTTCCTAAGGATAAGCAAATTAGCAAACAGATAGCCATCTCAGTTACCAGGTGAATCTGGATACACTGCAAGTGACAGATGATGCTGTCAATTTGTCTTACTTGATGACTAGTCATTGTTTATCATGAAAACTTGAATGTGATGAGTTGTATCTATTTGGCTATAAAAGGATGAGATTTCTTCCATCTTTGCAATCTCTTAGAAAAGAGCTGTCATCATTCACATCATATTCTAGCTTAATACTCAGATAAATAAAGAAGACATACAGATAACAAATAACATTTGACAATATGCTTCACAACATATATCTGGGGGGAAATGCAAATTAAAACAACAATTAGATACCACTACACACCCACTAAAATGGCCAAAATCCAAAACACTGACAAACATCACGCACTGTTAAAGATGTAGAACAACAGAAACTCTCATTCTTTGCTGGTGGGAATGTGAAATGATACAGCCACTTTGGAAGACAGTTTTTTGGTTTCTTAACAAAACTAGAAATACTTCTACCAAACAATCCAACAATCACACTTTTCAAATGAATTAAAAATACTTCAAGACAAAAACTTGCATATAAATATTTAAAGTAGCTTTATTCATAATTGCCAAAACTTAGAAGCATCCAAGATGTCCTCCAGTTGGTTAATGAAGTTTGATACTTCAGACAGTGGAATATTATTTAGTGCTAAATGGAAATGATTCATCGAGTTGAGGAAATGTAAGTGCATATTACTAAATAAGGAAGTAAATATGAAAAGGTTACAAATGATATGATGCCAACTATATGACATTCTGGAGAAGACAAAACTATTTAAACAACAAAAAGAGCAGTGATTGCTAGGAGTTAGTGGGTGGGGGGAGATGAATAGGCAGAGCACAGGTGAGTTTTAGGGCACTTTTCAAAAGAATTAAAACTTAGGTTCATACAAACACTCTCTGTGAATGTTTTAGAAACTTTGGGGGTTCCTGGGTGGCTTAGTGGGTTGAACATCCAACTCTTGATTTCCACTCAAGTCATGATCACAGGATCATGGGATCAATCCCCTCGTCAAGCCCTGTACTGAGTATGGAGCCTGCTTAAGATTCTTTCTCTCTCTCTCTCTCTTTCTGCCCTCTCACACACACACACACACACACACTCTCTCTCTCTTTCTAAAATAAAATAAGAGAAAGAGAAAGAAAGAAAGAAAGAAAGAAAGAAAGAAAGAAAGAAAGAAAGAAAGAAAGAAAGAAAGTTGTGATTTGTTCACAATTGCAAATCAGGTCACCCAAATGCCCTTCCATTGGTGAATGCACAAATCAACTATGGTGAATCCATTCAGCGGAATATTACTTGATAATAATAAGGAGCAAACTCTTGAACATTCAACAAAATGAATCTTAAATGTGTGCCTACATGCTATCTGATTCCATTTTTATGTAATTCTACAATAGACAAAACTACCAAGAGAAGCAACAGATCTCTGGTTGCCAGTGGTCAAAAGTGGGGAAAAGGTTTGACTAAAAAGGTCAGCACAAGGGACACTTTTCGAGGGAGCGATGGAACCTTCTATATTTTTATTGGGTATATGGTTATATGACTCAGTACTTTTATCAAAATTCATAGAATGACACACACATGTATATGAGAAAGAATGAACTTGTAATAAACACATACACACACACACAGAAATCGTGTAGGTTCTTTGTGTCAACCTTTCCTATTTTCAGGAAAAAGCTGTAATTTACTTTTTTACCCATCGATAAATAATTATGGCTTATATTTGAAACATTCTGTAGACTAAACAAAGAAGTACTAGTCAAATGCAGAGCTCATAGGCTTTTAAACATTCAATTCCTTTTATAAATGTACTCTCTTAAGAACAGGTTTTTATTTTAAGGCTGTTTTGTTCACTTTATATACTTAGAATGTAACATGGTGTTTCAAGAAATCGGTGAAGCTCAGAGTGTGGGTATCTGAAGAAGTCAAGGTTTACGTACGCACTGACTCTGGAAGTGAACACACAAATAATTTTATATATAGTTGCTGCTGAGAAGAGCAAAACTATGTTCAGATGAAAGAGGATGAAGGGGAACTTTTCACATAATAGTCTTCTGTGCATTTGGAATTTTGTAAAACATGTTATGATTTAAAAAAAAACAATAGGGTTTTATTTTAAAAATATAGTTGGGAATGGAACCTCACACAATTATAATCCTGATGCCATTTTAAACATATTGACCTGAATCTTCAGATATAAGATGACAAATCTGCAAAAATCTGGTACTAAGAACTGAGAAATCCATACCCTAGAACAGTAGGTTACATTGTACTTTTAAGTAATTTCCAGTATAGAGGAATGATTGTTAGAACTGAAAGAATATGTGAACATAAGCATATGGAGACAGGAGCCAGATCACAAAGGGATTTATACGCCATGCTAAACTGTTCCTATTTCAGCGTGAAGGTAATGGGCGTCACAGAAGCATGCGACATGAAAATGATGTAATCTGGGGCTCCTGGATGGTTCAGTTAGTTAAGTGTCCAACTCTTGGTAGCAGCTCAGGTCATGATCTCATGGTTTGTGAGTTCCAGCCCGACATCAGGCTCTGCACTGAGCTTTGTGCCTGCTTGGGATTCTTTCTCTATCTTTCTCTGCTCCTCCCTCTCTCTCCCTCTCTCTCTAAAAAATAAATAAACAAAAATAAAGTTAAAGAAACGACATAATCTGGTTTGTCTTTATAATGAATGATCCAGCCATGGTGAAAAGGATGACTATATTAAAGTAGCCTGAGAGTGACAGGAAGATTAATTTAAAATGTATAAGTCCAGTCAAATCAAGATGAGAGCTCAAGCTCTTAACTTAGCAGAATTACATATAGTTAGGTATTTAATGTAATTATTTTAACATTTTAAATGTGATTATGAGACACAATACTAAGATATTTAATTTTTTAACTTAGTGTCAAATTTCAGAACTACAGAAACAATTACCTTAGATATTCTAAATAACAGCAATTGGTTTATTCATAGCATTTTGTTCTGTTGATTTCTGAAATTCAACTGAATGTGTTTAGAATTATACTACTGAATTATGAATATTATATCTATGTATCTACCTAAATGTACATTTATAGGTTTATACCCATATTTGTAGATATATACTTTAAAAAATTAAGATTTATTTATTACTGGGAGACAGAGCATGAGCATGGGAAGGGCAGAGAGAGAGGGAGACACAGAATCTGAAGCAGTCTCCAGGCTCTGAGCTGTTAGCACAGAGCCTGATGCAGGGCTTGAACCCATGGAGTGTGAGATCATGACCTGAGCAGAAGTCACTCAACCGACTGAGCCACCCAGGCGCCCCTTGTAGATACATGTTTTACTAATCTGGTGATTCTTGTATTACTTCATACTTTCTTTTTAATGTTCACTTTCTAAAAGTTCTGGGGAAATTTGAGCAAGACAGTTGGATATTTGAATTCATTGATGCTTCTCCACTTTCCCGTTACCCAGTGACTATCAGTTGTTAATGTTTTATGCAAACACCAATTGAGAAGCATTTGCACCAAGAATAATCTAAGGGAATAGTTTCTTCCACTAGAAATGGTAGGTCATTTTGTTTCCTCACACATGTACCACCACCTTTTACAGGTCTTACCCGACTGAGGGCATATGGTTCAATTTTCAATATAAATACACCAAATTTTCCTGTGAGCATGATGTTCCTATTAAAGATGAAATTTTCAATGTCTTTAATAGTACAAATAGTCTAAGCCCTCCCTTGGAAGGAAAATCTTGGTTCTCAGAAGGCGCATGCAGTGTTTCAGATTAAACCACATACTAAAGCTCTATACACAATGGGGTAATTTTTGGTGTATGCATTAAGGCACCAATAACCTTCTCCATGAGAGCACTTATTACTCTTGTACTTCAGTATCCTTCCAGGAGGCCAGAAAATGTGAATAAGACTTTCTGTTGAATAAATCCTAGTAATGTCTAGGAGGTAGGAGATGACAATTCATCAGCAGAAAACAAGCTTCAGCCTAAAATCTGACCACAAATACATTTGGAATAAATTGCTTCTGAGGCCCTAATGTTTGATGTCCTCAACTGTCAAGTATTTTCTTGTTAAAACTTTCATAAGTTTAAGGTTGAGAGAGAGAAAGAAACAGACAGACTGGCTGATGGACTGACAAACTGATTTAATTTTTAAAAACGGTAGGCACCTTGCCCTTATTACTGCAACCAAGTTTTCCTATTACTTCGTCTTGTTCCGAGGCCTTTCATGAAAAGTCACCCTGCTGGGGTCCCTGGGTGGCACAGTTGCAGTTAGTTAGCCCCTGACTCTCGATCTCAGCTCAGGTCCTGATCTCACAGTTGGTGAGTTCGAGCCCCACATTGGACTCTGTGCTAACGGCGTGGAGCCTGCCTAGGTTTCTGTCTCTTCTTCTTTCTGCCCCTCCCCCACTTGCGTGGGCTCTTTCTCTCTCTCTCTCTCTCTCTCTCTCTCAAAATAAGTAAATAAACTTAAAAAAAAAAGTCATACTGCTACTCCAAGTTAATAGGCAATTTGATACAGTTTCCCAACAGTTGACAACTGATTTCATCTTATTTGGAAATTGAGAACCTCTTTGATGTGTTTATATTTTTCTTTAATTAAAAAGTGCAATCATGAATTTTCAAATTTACATTTGAGTACTTCTAAATAAATTTCACTTAGGAAATTCTGCTTCCAGCTAGAAAGTAAACAAAGGAGGGAAATGCTGAATTCTCATGTGCAAATAATTTTGCCCATTTTTTTCTCTTGACATAATTTTTGGTTCTTGCTTGGATCCTCAAAATTTCTCATCTTTATTGGAAGAATAGAGCTGGATTTTAAAAAATGTTTACTTATTTTTGAGACAGAAAGAGACAGAGTTGAGTTGGGGAGGGGCAAAAAGAGCGGGAGACACAGAATCTGGAGCGGACTCCAGGCTCTGAGCCGTCAGCATGGAGCCCCACGAGGGGTTCGAACCCATGAACCGCGAGATCATGACCTGAGCCAAAGTCAGGAGCTTAATCAACTGAGCCACCCCAAGCTGGATATTTTTTCAAATTAAATGAAAGAAATAAATAAACTGACTACTTTAAAAAGGACAAGAGAGTGTGTTACAGAAAGATATTATAGAAGTCTGTAATGGGTTCGTTTGAGGATTTAAGGAATGGGATATGAGGCAGGGGACAGGTTAAGGGAAAGCAGTGAGAGAGTGAACATAAACTGGAAAACTTGTAAGACATTTTGAATGAAAAAGTAGAAAAAATATTTTTGAGGAACACATAGCATAATATTTGAAATTTGGGATCACATAATGACTCTAGACAATCTAATTTTAGCCCTTTTTGGAAATTTTTAATAAAATCCTAAATTACGTGCCTATGTTTTGGATGTATGCCAAGTGTCTGAATGATCCCCAAAATTAAGAACTTCATATTAACTTGATTATATTTATTAAATGCTGTTTCAGGGGTGCCTGTGTGGCTCAGTCAGTTAAGCGTGGACTTCGTTGGAGGTCGTGATCTCACAATTCGTGGGTTCAAGCCCCACATTCGAGGCTGCTTCAGATTCTGTGTCGCCCTCTCTCTCTGCCCCCCCTTCTCAGAAATAAAAAAATAAAATGAATGCCATTTCAAAGCTTTATCTTATTTTTTAAAACACTTATAACTTCCACAAATTCTGTATAAGAAAAGATCAAGCTATTCTTTACATTAAACATAATTTCAGATTTTAAACTGCATACTCTCTTATTTTGCAGTTGCTCTCAACAGCTACAAAGAAGTATATCTCATCCTTGCTTTACTATCAATCAATTGCTATTTTTAAAAAAACTTTTAAAAACTTCTCCATCTCAAAAGCTAAACTACTGAGATCTTTCAAAATACAAATAACTGGCCACCTGGGTGGCTCAGTCGGTTGAGCGTCCGACTTCGGCTCAGGTCATGATCTCACAGTTTGTGGGTTCGAGCCCCAGATCAGGCTCTGTACTGACAGCTCAGAGCCTGGAACCTGCTTCCGATTCTGTGTGTCCCTCTCTCTGTGCCCCTCCCCTGCTCATGATCTGTTTCTCTCTGTCTCTCAAAAATAAATAAATGTTAAAAAAATAAATAAAATAAAATACAAATAATTACGATTATATAAAATACATAACTATATATAAAACTGTACATACATTCACATTCATTCACACACACACTCCTCTTGAACTTCATATATTCCTATATTCCTTCTGGTTTATTTTTTCTGTTGATTATTCTTAAACTCTTAAGTACACAATCCCATCAAATAAATACAGCTATTTTTACTTATTAGTGTGTCATGGCAATATATGTGACTGGTTTAATTTAATGTTACATATTTGCAAGAGTATATATTTTAAAAATATCCATTATGAACACTGTACTGGTTTGAGCATATTAAGTTTACATCTTGTAATAGTAATTATTTTCAGATATAAGTCACTAATTATCTAAGGTTCATCATACATAAGACATGTTTGGATAGTTAAGTAATCTGACTGTATGATTTTTGCTTGATAAGGCCAAAATAAAATCATCTGATGCAACTTTTGTCTCCTAAAAACATACATATTATTAAGTGTAATTTCAATATGTTGGAAAAATTCATATCATGGGAATAATTTTTTGAAATGAAAACAGAGTTATCAAAAGTCTCTGAATGACAAAGGGGCAAGTGCAAAGAGGCAAATGCATGGTGAAAATTCAAACATCAAAAGAGGTACGCCTTATTCTAGTGTCCCTGAATGGCTCATAAATATAGGTTAATATACAACAATCAATACTTTTAACCCTGTTAATTCACGTACTGTGCTATTTGCAGCATTGTTTTACCTCTCCTAGAAAAAGTTGATTTTGTTCACATTGAAGAATTACTTCTACACAAACTCCTATTGACTCATTTACATCAATTACTGTATTATTACTTTCCTTTGGAGCTCTGATATCAACTGTAGTTTTTCATCATTTACTGAGTATCTCCCCAGTTAAGCTCCATGAGTTCAAGGAGCCAAGTCTGACGTCTGGAAACTCAGGGAAGTCAATGCTGCATTTTCTTTTTATTTATTTTGTATTATTCTTTATAAATTATTTCTTCAGTTACTTGAAATAAGTGCTTTTTTAAAGTGTTTATTTTTTGTTTTACCTTATAAGTACCATGAATTGAGGTTATGGACTCTTTCTCAAGAAGAGCTGGAGTCACATAATAGGACCAGCTACGGTATTATTTTTATAAATATCCAAGTAGCCTAAAGTTATAATTTTCATACAGTTCGATCAGTAAATTAGATTTGTAGGGCTACATATTATCTACAGATTAGAGTAGGTTTCTAATACATTTTAAACTAGTGTAGGACGTTAGGGGTAAAAAGTTTAAATACTGTGTTTCAGTGGTTTGATGAAATAGAATTTAAAATTGGCGGTCTTAGTTCAATAGTGGATATGCAGTATTCTATTATTGTTTATGTGCTGAAGTTTAATTAGATTGTGGATTTCAATTTATTATTTGTTAGTATCATTATTGATTATTGCTGGGGCACCTGGGTGGTGCAGTCTTTTAAGAATCTGACTCTTGATTCTCTCTCTCTCTCCCTTACTCACACTGTCTCTGTTTCTTTCAAAATAAATAAACTTTAAATATTTTTAAAAGAATAATACAAAAATAAAATTTGTTATTGCTAAAATTAGATAATATAAATTTAACCTAAGGAGTGTATTAGCATTATAATGTTTTCCAAGTAATATCTTTTGAATTAGTCTTCCTCTGCCCTTTATATTGATAAGGGAGTTAAATATTAGGTTAGCAGAACTAAGTTTTTATTGGTTAGTACATATTAAAATTTGAATGGGACCCAGGTATTTGAACATCAGAGTTCATATTTTAACAGCCACAACACTTTCCATGTTGAAGAACACATGCAAATTTATTGATTTATTATTATGACACTACGTAGATATTTTAAAAATATATAACTTAGGAGAAGAAATAGTAAATACCATGGATCTAAGTTTTTTATTTTATTTTTAAAATACATTCACTTTTGATAGTGAAAGTGTCAATGGAATGAAACATATATCCTGGGACTCACATACTTAATTACATTTTCTTCTGATTCCATTATGTCACATTTTTTAATTGATGAAAATATGTTTTGGGGTGCCTGGGTCTCTCAGTTGGTTGAGCATCTAACTCTTGATTTCAGCTCAGGTCATGATTCCAGATTCATAGAGATCAAGCCCCATGCTGGGCTCTGTGCTGAGTGTGGAGCCTGCCTAAGATTACTTTCTCTCTCTCTCTCTCTTTCTGCCCCTTTCCCCTGCTCACTCTCTCTTTCTCTCTCTGTCAAGTTTAAAAAAAAAATTGAAAAAAGAAAATATGTTTCAAAGGTCCTTATAATTTCTTAATTCCATAAATTCAGTAAAAAGTATATACCCTATTGTAGAATGTTGATATGTACATACATAGAGAGGCAGAAAATTATACACGGCAAGTTATGTGGTGCGTTTAGTCAAATCAAAGTGGAATTTATTCAAGGATTTTATTTATACTGTGAAATCTCAAAAGA
The DNA here is from genome assembly GCA_028646485.1 of Cryptoprocta ferox. Classification (NCBI taxonomy): domain Eukaryota; kingdom Metazoa; phylum Chordata; class Mammalia; order Carnivora; family Eupleridae; genus Cryptoprocta; species Cryptoprocta ferox. The sequence goes on from CM053573.1 coordinate 20,829,381, forward strand.
TAAGGAGATAGGAAATTAGTTCTTCTACGTTAAGAACAATGATAGCAATTGAATTATTTTAAATACTGGAAAGAAAGGTTATAGGTTACACTCTAAATAAGAAAAAATATTTATAGTGCAACATTATTCAGATTTATACTGTTTGCATATAAAAGGATATTACTTACCTTCACCACTTAAAACATACTTCCTTTTACAATATAAGCATTGATCTATGGCTTGCAATAAAATAAGCTCATAATATGTTGATGCTGACTAAAATACCTGAAAAGCAAATTTCTCTTGGTTTTATCATGATCATCTAAACTGAAGATTATTATAAAGAAGATAAAGTAGGTTGGAGTAGAATTTTATTTTCCTAGAGAATGTTCTTTCCTTTTATAATTAAAGAAAAGTAATCTTAGCCATGTTGTTACACACAAATCATATTTTTAAAAATATGCCATACCTCAGAGGTAACTACACTTATCTCTGTGTACTGACCTGTAAAACTATGATATCCAACATTAATCAGTCAGTATACTTAGATAAAATAAAAGGTTAAGAGATGTTAGTGGCAGTAGAGATATTTAAAAATAGTCCACTTAGGAGCATATTTTAAAGCTATGATGACAAGAATTGCAATCAATGTATTATTTTGTTGATTATATACTTTCTTCCGTGGTTTTTGTTCTTAATTTCTTAACTCCTATTAGTGTTGTGTTGAATCATTTGGTTTTAGCCTGTATTTTTTTATGTTTTCCCTGATATTTTCTTATTGTTTTATGTTATTCTATTGTCTTTCTTTATGAATTTGATGATCCTCTGTCATGTAACTATACTTAACACATTTTGTTTTCTTTTTCAATTGCATAAACAGGACAGTTTCCTACTAGGTCTCTTAGATGAATGTAAAGTCTCACAGAGAGGTCCGTGTGGCTCAGGAAAACACAGGGCATATAAGTTAATAGGCCTTGATGAGAACCTTCAAGCTGACATAAATATGGAAGTGACCTTGCATTTAAAGGAATTCAATTTCAAAACAACAAATCAATTATTTTCCCTGATTTAAAAAATCACAATGAAACTCACATCTTCATGGTCTTCAGATTCCTTGTCCAACTCCTTGGCCACCTTTTCTAAATAACAGTAAATTATATTTTTCTAACTTAACAGTAAACCCTTCCCTGTTTGGAGAGAGTTTAGATAAACTATTAGGTTAATTTGTTCTCCTGCACACAAAATTATCCATCCATCATCACCTAAATTTTTCTGTGTCAAGGAAATTTACTTCTGTCCATAATGATAGGGTTGGATAAAAATTGGAAAATCAGGCATTAACTACATTAGTTCAAACATGTTTTCATGTTTTGCAATTATTGTTTCTATATGTGTATGTATAATATATACTATTTAAATTCTGATCATATAAAATATAACATTTTTGTAACATGGAGAGATTAAATTGAGTTTGTATTGTTTTCATAGATGTGTTGGTACTTTCTAGAAATAACTAGTTTAATTAATTACTTATTTTCTGTTATCTTATTTATGTTCCGATGCCCTGGTACGGTCAATAATAAGGAAAACTCACTAGCTTCCAGGATGGTTACTGGTTAATAACATCTTCCCTAGTCTGGGTGGGACCAGTAAATGAGGAATTCTTCATTCCCACTATAACAAAGAATGAACAAATAAGCAAACACAAATCCCATTCCTTGGTGGTATGACAAAGTTCAAAACATGACATAGCCAGGGGCACTTGTGTGGCTCAGTCAATTAGGCATCTGACTTTGACTCAAGTCACCATCTTACAATTTGTGGGTTACAGCCCCACATTGGGCGCTGTGCTGACAGCTCAGAGCCTGGAATCTGCTTCAGATTCTGTACCTCCCTCTCTCTGCTCCTCTCCTGCTCCTGCTCTGTCTCTCCCAAAAATAAGTAAACATTAAAAAAAAAACTTAAAAAAACATGACATAGTCTTCCTCTTTTCTATCCTATTTTCCAAAAGATAGGCTATTTTTTAATGACCAGAACTATCCCATGAGTGTGGAACTTTACATGCAGATAGTGTGGATATTTTGGGGTGGGCTCTTGATTAATCCAACATGCCTTATCCCTGAAGCATCTTCATAGTCACTTTCTTGGCAAATGCATAGTAGACTGAAGATAGACCTACTCCTACAAAAAACCATGATAGTCAGATGACATGTGGTCCCTGCTTAAATTGTCAGAATTTCATGACTTTTGTCCTTTAATTCTTCACATCAAAATAGGAAATAGTCCCAAATTAGTCTTTTTATACTGTTTTTCCAGAGCAATAGCCAATTATTTGTTATCATTTATTGAATATACACAAATTTCTTTATAGTTCCCCCAAAGAGTTTTTTTAAATACATATAATTTTTCCCAGAATGAATCACATTCATAATTACATAATCATTGCTTAAGAGTTCTCTAATTATTTCCTATCTATGTGTTTTATTGTATTTACATGCAGTTTTCAGAAATAGAGACCCCAAATCAAACAAGGTATAAATGTATTTTTCTGCCTTCTAAATGTTTTGAAATAAGCAACCAAGGGCTGATATGTGACTGCTACTACCTACATGTGGCCTCTAAGCCAAACTGGCGGCTAGACCCCCAGCTATTGTATTCAAGGAGGCTGGCGGAAGAAGACATGATGAATAAAAGCATCAAAGTGTGCACATAAATGCTTTTAAAGAAAATTTCTCAAACTTTCACAGGATGCTTCTGCTTATATTGACCATTACTTGATCACAGGATCATTGCTAGCTATAAAGAAGAATGAAAAATGCAGCCTTTGTACTAAGGATTCATGTTTCTAGCTGCTCACCCTGTCTTTCATGGCTGCTACAGTCACTGAAATTTAGCTAATCTCTCAGTCAAGAACCATCTTTTCAAAGGTAGCGTAAGTATAATTTAATACTCTGCTGGTATACCATATGTACTAAAACCAATCATCTAGTTACATGTATCTATATCTAGTTGAGTACAAACAGATATATGCATATATATTCAATGTTTTTATCTGTCACATTATTTATTATTATTACTATTATTTCTGTTATGTGAGAAAATGAACTTCTGTGTTCAATGCTTCCAGAAGGAATTTTCTCATTAACTTAGTAATTTCCTGTATATGTATACGTTCCCTGCCAGTGTATCAATAATCTAACTGCGGTAGTATGGATAAGGAGAATATAATTTTAAATTACTAGAAATTTAGGTTGATATTATCCTAAGTTTTACATATTTTATTTTTTTAACATTTTTATTATTTATTTTTGAGAGACAGAGAGAGACAGATCATGAGCCGGGGAGAGGCAGAGAGAGAGGGACACACAGAATCGGAAGCAGGCTCCAGGATCTGAGCTGTCAGCACAGAGCCCAACGTGGGGCTCGAAACCAGGAACTGTGAGATCATGACCTTAGTTGAGGTCTGACACTCAACCAACTGAGTCACCCAGGCACCTCTGTTTTAGACATTTATACAAATAATGATCATATGAAGATGGTGATTATATATTCAAACATGTTTACATCTCCACTTAATTTTCAAATTCTATTCACATGTATTTCACTTTTTTTCATAGCTTTTATGTGAGTCTGCTATTTTCAACCCATCTATTTAATTAATATGGGGCAAGAAGTAAATATGCTACTCATAGTTTCATGGGTAGTGGTAATATTTACGAATTCACCAAGATCTGCCTCCAGTTTCCTTTTTGTAATTCTCACCATACTTCCTTTTCCATTAATGTATTTGCGTATGTGTGTCGATATGTCTACACATAATACATCATTATTTTGGAGGGAAGGTGAGAGAGGAGATGAGCATGGTAATAGAAGGTACCTAACACTGTGTATTGCACGAAGTAAACACTCAACATCGTATGCTTCACATAGGCAGCTCGCTCTTGCCTGCCCAGCCAATCAACAGTAACCACTTAGACAAACTATTTCAGTTCTCACATTAGTGCTTATTATTTATTTATTGCCCTTAAAAATTATTTTTTATTTAATATTCTACTATCCCGAGTCCCATTCCCACTAGATAATTGGACTCTATGAGAACAGGATTTTATCTTTCATGGGGGTTGTTTTGTTTTGTTTTGTTTTTTAATTTTTTTTTCAATGTTTTATTTTTATTTTTTGAGAGAGAGAGAGACAGTGTGAGCAGGGGAGAGTCAGAGAGAAAGGGAGACACAGAATCTGAAGACAGGCCCCAGGTTCTGAGCTAGCTGTCAGCTCGAACCCATGAATCGTGAGATCATGACCTGAGCCGAAGTCTGATGTTTAACCGACAGCCACCCAGGCACCCCTCATGGTGATTGTTAAGCACATAGCTTGGTACATAATAGATTTTTTTTGATAAATATTATAGTTAATAAAAAATCAAATATAAATAGTTTTAATATAAATATTAGTATAAATATTAGTATATATGTAGCCAAACCCCATAGTTTCTTATTCTATATTTATACCTTGTACTTATGGGTCTGAATTTGGCCTTTTCCTTGCTTCCTGGAGTATTCGTACATACTTCTCAGTCCATCAGTCATTTAGCTGTAACATCACTGCCTACTTCAAGTTTCCTCTTTTGCATGGATTCAAGATGATTTTCATGATATCTACTTCTTATTGAATTTCTCTCCATAGTTAATCTTCCTTGAATATTATATTTATGCATCTATATAGTACTTTTCAGTTTTTTTTAAATATTTATTTTTCTGAGAGAGAGAAAGAGCGGGAGTGTGAGAGGGGGAGGGGCAGAGAGAGGGAGACAGAGGATCCAAAGCAGACTCTGAGCTGAAAGCAGACAGTCTGATGCAGGGCTCGAACTCACCAGCCCTGAGATCAAGACCTGAGCCAAAATCAAGAATCAGATGCTTAATCAGCTGAGCCATCCAGAAACCCCTAGTCCTTTTTGTTTTTATAGTCACTTCTTTACTGCCCTTCCCCAGCTTTGATTCTAGGTTCTTGGAAGAGAAGGATGCTACTTATGTAAATCTAAATTTTCACTTTATCATACTGTATTGAAAATAGGAAGTCCTTAATTGGATTTTATTATTACAGATTTAGATTAAATATATTTCTATTAAACAAAAATACATTTGCAATGGAGCACATGCTATTTTAGCAGGGAATGTGTTACTTCAGGGAGCAGCTCTAATTGTCTTAAAATAACATTTTATTAGTCAAGATTTTCAGAGAAATAGAACCAATAAGATGGATATACATGAGTAAAATATATATAATTTGCCATCTACAAACCAGAGACCCAGCCAAGCTGGTGTTATAGTTCCAGTCTGACCCCAAAGGCCTGGAACCAAGAGTGTAAATCCTAGTCCAAATCTAAAGACATGAAAACCAGAGAGGTAATGTCAATTTCAGTCTAAGTGTAAAGGCCTGAGACTTGAGCACCAATGGTGCCCAGTTCAAGAACACTAGATCAAGTCTCAGTTCATGCAATCAAATTGAGAGAGAACAAATTATTCTTTCTTCTGCTTTTATCTTCTATTCAAGCTATCAGTAGATTGGATGAGAGCACCCTGGGGAGGGTAATCTACTTCTCAGCCTACTGAGTGAGATCCTATTTTTATCCAGAAACAACTTCACAGACAGACCCAGAAACAATGTTTAGCCATTTATCTGGGCACCTGTGATCCAGGTAATTTGACACACAAAATTAGCTGTCACATGCATTTTCATTTACCTTAATCTTTGCTCTAGTTTTCTTCTCAAAGTTCTGCACCCCAGTGCCCCCATCACAGAGTACCCAAAATAAGTGTACAACATTTTCTTAGTTCAGTTGTTTGACAACCCTTCCACTACTGCCCTAGTAGAAGTATTCTGGCTCATTAAAAAAAAAAAAAAAATCCAGTGTGTTGTTATTATATTATGATTGTCTATATTAAAGCTACTTACCTCTGAGAGAAACACTAAGATACAAAGCTTTACCAAAAATTTACAATAAATAATTCATCAATCATTAGTTTTTTGAATCTCAAAAGTTGAAATTTCAAGAAATAGCAAAGCAGGCATAACAATTTTATTCATACGATCAGGCTAACAATTATCTAATTTGAAGTTAACACATAAAACAAAGCATGAGATTCTGACATCACTGGTAAATTTATCATGTGTCATGATGCAATAAAAATACCTAAATTGCAATTTAGATGACTCATTGTATCTGTTCAATTTCATATACTGAAAGAAACATAATGAAAAGAAACTGTTGGAAATAATTTCATCATTCTGACATGCACCTTCCCAATCTTCATTAGAAAAAGGTATTTTTAGCCAAGTTTCTCAGTTGTCTTTAATTACATGATTCAGAGAATAGAAAATTAATTTGGCCATGAGTATATTCTGTGTAAAGTAATCCTGGTAGTCGGTAGAGTGAATAAGTTCTCAATTTTAAGTTCTTCTGTATTGCAAGTTTCACACTGTTATAAATTGCACTCCTTCATATTTTCCAATATTTTCTAAAAATTATTAAAAGATGTCATGAGGAAGAAGATACTCTTAAGAAGGTACTCCTAAGAAGTCTTTTTAAGAACTAAGACTAAAAAGGAATTCACATTCTTCAAGTTACTTTAGGCACTGAATAATTTTAGTTGCAGCATTTAAAACAGGGTGCTGTGAAACAGTCATAAAAGTAATAAAAAGGATTATCTGATAAAAGAAATGCAAAAGCTCAAAAAGTGACAAAGTCGTCAAAATTCCAAAACCATCTTTATATTCATCCATTCATTTACCCCATAATTACGCAGTGCTTTCCATGTGCTAAGTTTTATGTCAGGGGAGAAATAGCTGAGAATATTAAATAATTATGCAAATCAAAAGCAAAAATACATTTTGATAGTCTTTATGAGACAAGAGGTAAAATCTAGACTTCAATGTCTGTGATGAAAACCCTGAAGAAGGGATACTAAAACCAAGGCTAGAATAATGAAGAAAGTATTTTAAGAGGCGGAGGGGGGATGCCTGGGTGGTTCAGTCAGTTGAGCTTCTGACTCTTGATCTCTGCTCAGGTCATGATGTGAGGGTTAGTGAATTTGAGCCCTGCATTGAACTTTCAGCGAAAAGCCTGCTTGTAATTCTCTCTCCCTCTCTCTGTGCCCCTATCCAACTTGCTCTCTCTCTCTCTCTCTCTCTCACTCTCTCTCTCTCTCTCTCTCTCGCTCTCTCTCTCTCTATCTCTGAAGATAAATAAATAAAACGTAAAAAAAAGAAAAAGCGGCTGAGGGAAGAATATGTGCAAAAACTAGGAGACACAGAGCGTGGTGCCTGGAACATTTGAACCATGAGAAGTGAGTTTGGAGTGTTTTTGAGGAGGAAAAGCATGAGATGAGATCCAGGTTGGCTGCCAGGCTTTAGCTTTATCCTAAAATGAACAGACAACCATTGATGTGTTTATAATCAGTAGTCTTTTATCAGCTTTGCAATTTAAAAATAGTTCTAGTTGCCCAATTGAGAATGCTTTTGGAAATGTCAAGAGCAGATACAAAAGTACCTATTAAAAAAATATCTAAACAGTTCAGATGGCTTGAGCTAATCTGATAGTAGAGATAATGAGTGAGTTAGAGATTGACTTAGAATATATAAGTAATAATTTATATTTGGAGTGGCAGTGGGAGGTGAGGATGAAGGACATAAGAGGAAGTGTTGGGGTAAACTTCCCAACTTTCTAAGTAGACTTAGTAGGTAGATAGTTATGAGACAGTGATTATTTTAGGGGTATAGGCTTACTGCTGTGGAAAATCCTGAATTCTGTTGTTGCATCTCCTGTACGTGTTCAATTTTAGCTCCATTTAAATTATTTACTTAATGTTTTTAATTAAGAAGCTGGATATGTGTGTTTTGATCCTAGAAGACATATGTAATTTGAAGAGACACATTTGGAAATTATTGGTACATAAGTAGCATTTGAGTCCAAAACAATTGATAAAAATCAACTATGTAAATAAAGTATAGTGAGAATTAGAAGGCAAAGTTCAAGATCTTAATTATCTCCTACAATTGAAATGAGGTGGGGAAGAATTTATATAATAGGTTAAAAAAAAAAGGTGGTCAGAGATACAAAAAACAAAACAAAACCTAGGAGAATGAAATATTGCTTGAAACAAAGGTAATTTTTCTTTAGGAGAAAATGGTTCATTGTGTCAGGAGCTAGTAAAATGTGAAGGGGTTAAAGATTTTTTAAAAATCTATTGGATTTAGCAAATAGAGTTTCTTGATAATCTTTGTTTCCTGCAGCTTCAGTGAATTGAATATGCAGGAGATTCATGAAAGAAATATTTGGCTAGTAAGATCTTTAAGTAACTGGTCTAAGAAAATGATAATAATGCTGAATATTTTTTTCATACTGTGGAACAAGAATTTACACAAATGTTAGATACTGTCCTTAAAGACAATTAACAAAATCTATTCAAACTGATTTGCACACAGAATATTATGTGCCTCAGTGGACTGTTCAGGTGAACACCAGTACCATCACTATTGGTAGTTCAGAATTGGAATCAATTGGACACCAGATCTTGTGTCATAGCTACTTCAGGAAAATAAGATTATTTTACAATGATTCTTGTCATAAAGTTGGTGGCTCATGTGTAACAACTTCCTCGTGTTGATAGCTTCAATCTCCACATTTCATATGGGTGAGTAGATGGCAATTATTGTCTTATCTAACTGTAACGCTTGAAACCACTGGCATGAGTACAGAGCAAATCAAAGTGCAGTTTCTCCAAAGAGCTCTTGGTAGATACCACATTCTAGGAGAAACTGGGAATATTTGGGGGGAAATGAAACATAAGAAATTTGAGAGGGCATTTTGAATTATGAATTGACTGAAATTATAATATCGGCCAATTTTTGAGGTAAGGAAACAAAAGATTAAAAGGCAATCTTGGATACTATGTGTTAAACCTTTCAAAATGGGTCAGACTGTTTCCAGCTGTACAGTGGGTCCAAACAACATGGAGAGTTTTAAGGATATGCCATTTGCAACACGAAGATCTTGAATTTTAGTTATGATCAGATATTTTGCAAGAAGAAATTTAGACTATGGTTTTGGGTTCAGAAGAAAAACTGCTTAGTTTTTCAAAATTAACTTTTAAAAATCAAGATAAACATTCCTATGTATCAGTTTTAATAATGAGAAAGAGTTTGAGGAAGAGGAAACGACACTGACTTCTAAATGACTAGCACAGAACAATAGAGTTAGAAATATCAAATCAAAACTAACTTGGAGATGAAAGTTAGTTGTTAGAGTGAAGCCATTCAAGGTCACGTTTCTAACACTCAAGGTACACATGAGTGGTATTAATATAGTTGCTCATCAACATTCATGTGTATCCCCTAGCCTTAAATATTGTTGGTCAAATAAATGTACTGTAGAATTGCTAATGGTTGAGCTACATTGCTAGCAAACAGATAAGTTATAATTCATTCAACTAATTATACTGCTTTTCATGGTAAACATTCTCTGTAGGATACAACTCCAGAAAAGGGCATAAGAAGATACCAATTTAGAATATCGTTGTAGGACACCATGGAAGGACAGTTGTCCAGCTCCATATAGTGAGAATATCAAGTAGGACTTTGGAACTCAGTGAAACAAACTTCTCACCCTTGGTTTTGATTGTGATGTAAAAGAACTTTCATAAGTAAATAAATAAATAAAATAAAAAGGTGCTATAACATCTGTTCTTGATAATGCTTGCTTTGTAAGTATAGAGAAGAAAGTGGTGGTCTAGGAGGCAAGAGATCCTGACTCCAAAACTGAGTATACTAAGTTGTCAGTGATATTCTTCTTTCCCAAGACACTAAAATGGTGGAATGAGGAGATGGCCTGGGCAAAACACAGTCTCATGATGTCTTTTCATCGCTTTGAGCTTTAAGATAAGAGGATAGGCTCTAACTTTGAAGATGAAGGATTGTGGTAGAAACACCCATTTCTAAACCTTTATGTAACTGTTTTTATTCATTTACTCATTTTTATTTATTTTTTAATGTTTATTTCTGAGAGAGAAAGAGAGAGTGGGGGGAGCGGCAGAGAGAGAAAGAGAGAATCTCAAGTAGGCTCCATGCTATCAGTGCAGACCCCAACGCAGGGCTGGAACTCATGATCCATGAGATTATGACATGAGCTGAAATCAAGGGTCAGACAGTTAACTGAATGAACCACCCAGATACCCTTAATTATTTTAATTTTAAAAAGTGTTGATCAAAAAGGCCTTGGTCTTTTCTTTACATAGGTGACATGGTTTACTATTACATTAATTCTCAACATTTCTTTTTTAAAAAAATATTAAATATTTAATATTTATTAAACAACACGCTACTGCACAAGAAATAGGTCAAATAAGAAATCAAATGAAAATCAAAATATGTCTCAAAACAAAAGAAAAAGAAAACACAATATTCTGAAACCTGTGGGAGGCAGCAAAAGCAGATGTTAGAGTGAAATTTATGCTATAAATGCTTATATTAAGAAAAAGGTTCAAATACACAACACAATACCACAAGTAACTAGAAAACAAAAGAAACTTAGATGAAATTTAGTTAAGGAAGGAAATAGCAAAGAAAAATCAGAAATAAAAACATAGAGCCCAGAATAAATGGTAACATAATATTGAAAGTAATGACCAATTTTTCCAAAAAAATAAATAAAATTGGTACATTAACTAACAAAACAGAGGGAAGACTCAAACCAAAATTAGAAATGGAAGAGAAAACAATACAACAGATAGCCACAGAAATGCATAGTGTGATAACAGATTATGATAAACAATTATATAATAACAAATCCAGTAACTTAGAAAACAAGCCAGATAATTCCTAAAAACACACAAGTTACCAAGATTGAATCATGAATCTTGAATCCAAGAAATGGGAAATCTTCTTAGACTAAAAACATGAATGAAAGTTGAATTAGGAATCCAAAATTTCCCAGACAGAAAAACATATGACTACATACATGGTTTCATTGGTGAATTCTACCAAGCATTTAAAAAATAATAATAATTAATGACAATTTTTATCAAAATCTTACAAATAATGGAATACAAGGAACACACTTAAAATCATTCTATGAGATCAATACTACCTTGGTACCAAAGTAGGGTAAAAACAACCCAAGAAGAATAAAGTCCAGTTTCTCTGATGTAAGTATTGCTACCGGGACTTTCTTTTGACATCCAATAACATGATAAATGTTTCTCCACCCTCCCTCATATTCAGTCTGCAGGTGTCTTTAGGTCTAAAATGAGTCTTTTGTAGGGAAATGGATAGGCTTGTCATTTTATCCATTCTGACACCCTATGTCCTTTATTAAATTTTATTTTAGAGAGAGAGAGAGAGAATGAGATAGAATGAGTGGGAGAGGGGCAGAGAGAGAATCTTGAGTGGGCTGAGAGTATTTCCTAAAATATCCTTGGGTTGGTGATTCAAGACTCAGTCCATGTTCTTGAAATGTCATTGAGAACTGCTAATACAATGCCTTCCCTGTTGAGAGAGACCAACCAAAGCTAAGTGAAAATGACCTTATCTGTAATATTAGCTAGAAAATTCCTTTTTTAGTGCAGGGATAGTCAATGTCCCTTTTTCTCCAGTTGTGTTTTTAAATCTCTTCACTTTATAAGGCTTTGTTCTTTGCTGAGAATCTACAGACAGAAATAAAAAGAAATACCCTATACTCATTTCATTATCTCCCCATAGATATTTATCAATTCAAAAATAAAATATGAGATGCAATTCTGTATACTTTTTTGATCTAAGATTTTTCTCCCTTCCTCCAAAGGAGAATCTTGAGACCCTTGTTGACACAAAATGTCTTGTGACATGCAGACTACAGTAAAGGTTACTTATACTTTAAAGAGATCTGAGGGGGCATCTGGGTAGCTCAGTTGGTTAAGCGTCCAACTTCAGCTCAGGTCATGATCTCATGGTTTGTGGGTTTAAGTCACACTTCAGGCTCTGTGCTGAGAGTTCAGATCCTGGAGCCTGCTTTGGATTCTGTGTCTCCCTCTCTTTCTGTTCCTCCCTTGCTTGCTCTCTGTCTCTCAAAAATAAATAATTTTTTTAAATATTTAAAAAAGAGGGTAGAATATCTTACTTCAAGGAAGTGAGCCCCACAAGATCCCTTATAAGAAGCAATGATTAGCTTTGAGAATAGCTATTTTGTTTGTAAAGTAGAACATGATCCCATCTTCTCTTACTTTCCTAGGATCTTCAAGGTTAGTCATCTTCTCCCTTTCGTAATTTAACCATTCACTTTCAATAAGGCCAGATAATTTGCTTTTAAACACTTTTATGTTTATTGTAATTCTTGTTATTTTGGTCTATATTAAGAACTTAACACATTAATTTAATTGACCAAGACAAACATGTGATGAATATGAGCCTATTTTTTAAGTATATATATTCCAAATCTATTGGATTTTCAAAAAATAAAATTCAAAATAATGGTCATTCTTGGGGTTGTTCAAGGGTGGGAATTTAATGGTCTTAAGCATTAGCAGAGCTATTCTAATCTTTGAGCAGTCATCTTCACCACAGTAGTGTAAATTATTTATGTATGTAGATACTATTTTCTTGTTTTAACTTTAAGAGGACTTCTCATGTCTCATTAATAATTATATCATTGCTATTTTTACATGAATTATGCTAAAATTTATGGCTTTATGACAAATATTGAGATAAATATGTGCTTCTCTTTTACTTTAGCCAATAAAACAGTGAAATATATTAGTCATCCCTTGCTGACATAAATCACAGTTAAATATGGTCTATTTTCTTCTTACTACTGGCTTTTATGATAATATTCATAAATGAAATTTATCTGTAGTTTGGAGAGTTTTGATGTGTGCATATACACATATTTTTTTTTTCTTTTCTTTTCTTTTCTTTTTTTTTTGGTCATGATTTGGTGTTATTTTACTGCTTGTAGAAGAGGTTGTTAGAGACAGGCTCACCCCATGCCCTCCTGGCACCTACCATTCCCTTAAAGGACAGTGGCTTCTGCTATAGGCACTGGCCATACTGTACCTTAGGACATTCCTTGGATTGATGAAATCTCTGTCCACATGGTGGGTACAGACCAGGAGCTAGAGAGTATGTATGTTTGAGAGTGGCCTTCAACCAAGAATAGGATATAATGAATAAACATTCCAATTTCCACACAAACAAGAGGGACAACTTGGAGACAGGTTTTATATTGTGTCCCAGAGGTTGCCATCTGTGATAGTCAGGTCATCCTACATTGTCTTCCTTTCTTTATTTGTCTAATTTTCTGCTCTTCCATATTAGTGCTTCCTGAAGTTACCACCCAAATAAACAACCCCAAGTTCCAACTTCTACATCTAGGAAAAGTCAAATCAACAACAATTCTGTTCTAGATTAACTGGGAAACTGTGTCTCCTAACATGCTGCTAAATCATTTTAAATAACATGTTGTCCTGGTGTTTGTAGACCATGTTCCTTCACAAATGTATTTATTTCTTGTCTAATAGACACATTTTTTAAACCCTTATGAAGTTGATTCTAATGATATGTACTTAAAAATCTTCCTTTGGAATTTGCCATTATTTTGTAAGTATTTTAGCAAAAAATTTTTTATTCTGTTATTCTGAATTATTCCTTTGTATACATGGTAAATTTCCCAGTCTTATTTCTTATAAAATTGCATGTGCTTTATCTTTTTTCTAAAGTTACCCTGATGTTCACTCAATTGATTTTTCAAAGATCTTAAATATACTTATAATTTCAATTAACAGTTTTAATATTTATTAATTACTAGTTTTAAACTTACTACTTTTTTTCTGTTGCTAAATTAAGGTTTATTTAATTATACTTTAAAAATATTATATGGCAAATAGCTTCACTTACTTGAATTTGCTAATAATATCTCTGGCTATGAAGTTTTGATTTACAATTTTTTATTTTTTATTTTTTTATAAATATTTTAATCAAATTTTGTGTTGCCAAAATGCATTTCTTTTAAGCTTTCTAAGTGCCATGCAATTTCATTTCTAATTTCTTATTTGGACTCCAGGATTATTATTTTGAGTATTATATTTATTTTCTAGGGGCTAAAATTGTTTTTGTTTTCTTTCTATTTAATTATTAATTTCTAGTTACATATCATAGTGATTTGGGATTTTTTTGGTCATGATTAATATATTTAGTTTTCATTTTAATTGTTAATCTTAGTTTCACATATAAGTGGATATTGTGTTTGTTACCATGATGAGATGCCCTTAGATTTTGTGATTGATTTACTCCTTTATGTTAGAAATGTTTTCTTGAATTACACATTGAATTCTATTTTTTTTCCTCATTTTAGTTTTGCCAGACCTCCACTCTGCTATATACCATATTCTTTTTTTTTCTCTAAAGCTTTCCGTTCTCTCTTTCTAATTCCCTGGGTCATTTTGCTCCATTTCCTCAAGCCTGTCATACATATGGATAATTGTGTTTTCACTAGTGACTCTTACATTTAAGCTGCTTTTGTGGTTTGCATTTTGGAAATGGCTTTACTTATCTTTCTCTTTCATTTCTTTGTAGAAAATTTCATTTGAAAAAAATAATTAATTAATTTACATTAAATATGCTCTATGCTGATGTGGGGCTTGATCTCACAACCCCAAGATGGAGAGTTGCTTGCTTTACCAGCTGAGCTAGCCAAGTGCCCCTCTTTTCTGAGAATTTCAAATTTATTACCCACTATCCTCTGTCATCATCATCTTCTCCCCTTGCTCCTTCTCTTTCTTTTTCCTTTCTTATCTCTTATGACTCTGCTTTTAGCTATCAGTTAATGAAGTACCTTTTTTCTCTTAATTTATTAATCTATTTTACTTATTTGTTTGTTTGCTTGTTCGTTTTAGAGAGAAAGAGGGGAAAGGAGCCGAGGTGGGGGGAGAGAGAGAGAGAGAGAGAGAGAGAGAGAGAGAATCGTAAGCAGGCACTATGCTCAAGACAGAGCCTGACACAGGGCTCGATCTCATGACCCTAGGATCAAGACCTAAGCCAAAATCAAGAGTCCCACATTTTACTAACTAAGCCACCCAGGCACTACATAATTTGTCATTTTTATGGGAACTCATACAGCTATCTTCAGAGTTAGAAGATTATAGGGAACACACTGCAAAGCAGAACACTGTTTTCTGGCCTTGCTGAAAACAGTCGGCTGTGCTTCGCTTATGTAGTTAATGTATATCTAGGAGTTGAGTCCTGCCTGTGCTCATGAATTGGTTAGACCATATTATCATATGGAATATCATATCTTGTTTTCCACCCTGTTTTCTACATCTGCTCTTTTGTAGTCTTGGGAATGCTCTAACTTGTTTTTCTGCACGCTTTCAATACATTCTTCATGGTACATAGCCGACTGATGTGCTGCACATTGTTTCCCTAAATGCATGCTTAATAAGTATGGGGGCTTGAGAGCAACTGGGGGAGACTACCCTTAGCCTCCCTCTCACTTCTCTTGACTTGCATGGAGTCTTGAGTAATTCTTTCTGCCACCCTTGGCTTTGCTAGGCAAAGTCAAAAGCCAAACTCACAATTTTAATGGGAAGCCATATGTAATTGTATTATTTTACTTGTCTTTATTTCCCTTGTCGTGCTTTTACTGATCTCCCTGTAATAATCCTGATTTTACATGGTGTGATCCCATTAACTTTCTTAACCTCAGCCAATTCCCTTACCATATATATATATATATACATATATCTTTTCCAACTTGTGAGGTACTTATGGTCCTCTGTTACTTCTTTTTTGAGGGTTTGTTCTCTTCCATTAATTTGATAATATCAACATAGTAGCTTCTTAGAATGTTTATATTTTTCCTATTGAAAGTTAATTACAGATTCCTTCTTTGAATCTCTAATATAGGATTTCTTCTATTGTATTTTTTCATAGTTTTTTTTTATTTTTTATTTTGTTTATTAAATAAGTAGTAGTCTGTCCAAGCATGGCATTTTCTAGCGAAGGATGAATGGATGACTTAAGGTCTCTCTTTTATTTAGAATAGTTACTCAAAATTTCCAAATATAAGTTTTCCTCAGAAATGTAGAGCACTGTTCTATGGTCACCTTACTTTTTGCATTTCTGTGAAGAAAATAATGTCATGTGATTTCAAATTTTGGTTTATTTTTATTTTCCCCCTATTTTGAAATTTTACTTAAGGAGGAGAGCATTAATTTTATATATTTGATTAGAACTGCATGCAATAATGCTCTTAATGTGTCCATTGTAATGCCTATTTCTCCAGCTACTATTTTTTCACTCAGTTTAAAGCTTCTGTGGTGTTTTAGTTAAAATTTGCTAAGTTATGCTACAGTAACACACATCTGCAAAATTTCAATGGATTTATGACCACAAATATGTATTTCTCACCCTGCTTACATTTTATCCATGTTAGCTATGTGGCACAAGTAACAATATTCTGTGTATCTTCTTCATGTGAAAATCCATGTTTCGAAAACAGCCCATTTTCAGAACATATAATTCTCATTGACAAAGGCAAAAAAAAAAAAAGCAATAGAACTGCACTGTTGCTTTTAAACTGCTGCTCAGGCATAATATATGTAACTTTTGTTCACATTTCATCAACCAAAGCCAGCTTTAATCAATTTGATTTCAGTTGCCCCGATTCACCAATGCATATACTCACAATTATATTCAATACACGAGAACTTACTTAGACATTTCTCGTGGCTTAAAGCTTAACAGCCATCAGCTAACCCTTAGAATTTTCCTTGAGTCATTTTTTTTCCACCTAAAAGATGTAATGTGGGTGCGTGAACCCATGCATGACTTTCAAGGCTTGATAGTAACTTGCTTTTGTTTTGCACTGTTCAACTGATCTGTGTTTAGTAGCTGATGAAAAGAATAGCTAAATCTTTTCAATCTGCAAATTCTATGATTTAGAGAATATCTCCTCTTTTTACATTGATAACGCAGCAACCAAATCTTATTGGAGCTAACATTTTTCTTTTAGGTTCTTAGTAAACCCAACCTATGGACACTAAGGCATACTTGAAACAGTCCATTCCTAAACCTCTTTAATAAACCACAGTCTCATTTGTTGCAATCTGTGACTCCCCAGTTATCACAAACATTTTACTGGATGCTTTATCCATATGCATCTTGTGATTTTCTATATCCAGTTTCCAATAACAACTTTCTTGCTCTCTGCTGCCTAGTCCTGAAGCCAGGGTCATTTGCATTAGGTTTTAGTGACTGTAGCCTACTCCTTATATAATTTTCATACTTTTAAACTCTTACTAGGTTATGCTATAGTAATGAATAACCTTAAAATCTCAGTGGTTTACAACAGATTATTTAGCACTCATCCATGCTCCATTTCCACTGCAGATTGGCTTTTGCCTTACTCTGTTCTGCTCCATGTATCTTCTTTAATCTAGACTGGAAAGAAAAGCCCCAAATTATGCCACACTCTTACTTTAATGGAGTGGATAAAATAATGGTAGAATCATAAAAAGGATTTTAAAGTTTTTTAAGAGCAACATACATCCATTGTTTTTTCATTTCCTTAGCAAAAAACAAGGTATAAGATCAAAGTTGACGTCAATGACAGAAGCGGAAAAGTTCCTGCCACAGTGAAATCGTGAAGGTCACATAAAATTTAGTGAAAAGTTGAGAAGGGAGTCAATAACTGGGAACAATAACATAATCAGCCACAGTAGGTACCCATTTAACGTGTTACTGCTGGACAGACTTTGAGTCTTATGTGAATTCTCAGTAAAACAATACATAGTGAATACGTTCATCTCAACTTTCATTTAAGAAGCCACTCTTTCTGCCAAGCAACAAAATAGCATGTTTTTATTCTTTCTTTCCTTGCTCCCACCCATTTTCCCTCTTCCTGTCTGTTCTTTTTTCCCCCTCCTTTCTATCTTGTTAATTTTTTTTGTCAATCACCTGAACCAAGTACATAGAAAAATGACTCAAACATAGAGAAATGTATATTTACAGATAAAGAAAACCATGTGATCATAGAATTATATAGACTTTCCAGAGAAGCAAATCTTTAAAAAGATTTGGAAAATATTGTGTGGAACATTCCTGTGGAGATACACTACTGATGTTTAACTGATATACTTGAGGAACTGAACTCAAGAAAATATTCAAGCATTTTCAAAGGACATTATAAAGAAAAACTCATCCCAATGAGGAATTCCATACATTCACAACACTGAATATGAAAATAAAAATAGGATTAGACGACAAAAGGCCAATTCAAAACAGACCAGAAAAGACTTTTTGCTTTCAATTAAGAGTTTTTCATCAATTTAATTGTTTAAAGGAAATGGGAAATTAATGTTAGAAACTGAATAACATAATTTGTGTCTTTCTATAGCAATGTGTTTGATTGTCAGCTAACTATAACCCAGGGGCCAAGTCAAACCATGTGCCTTTTATTAAAGTTTTATTGGAAGACAGCTATACACTCTGGATGTTTTCATGTTAAAATGGCAGAATTAAATGGATACAACAGAGGCTAAGTAGCCACAGAGCCTAAAATATTTACTGTCTAGCCTTTTACAGAAAAAATTGTTAATCCCAGGTTTATATAACTACATATTCACATATTCTTATTCCAAAATAAATCATCAATATATAATTTTTTTTACATTAACAAGTTATTTATCTTAAAGAAGTCTATTAAAAAAAAGAGAGAGGGAGGCAAACCAAAAAAAAAAACGACTCTTTAACTATAGAGAACAAACTGATGGTTGCCAGAAGG
Source organism: Cryptoprocta ferox (assembly GCA_028646485.1). Lineage (NCBI taxonomy): Eukaryota > Metazoa > Chordata > Mammalia > Carnivora > Eupleridae > Cryptoprocta > Cryptoprocta ferox. The sequence goes on from CM053573.1 coordinate 20,848,165, forward strand.
GAGGTGGGTGGGCGGATGAGTTAAACAGGTGATGGGGATTAAGGAGGCACTTGCTGTGATGGGCACAGAGTGATGTATGGAGGTGTTGAATCACTATCTTATACACCTGACTAACATTGCATTGTATGTTGACTAACTGGAATTTAAATAAAAACTTTTAAAAAACCCCACAAAATTCAAAATTCAACTATTATTAAGGATAAAGCTTTAACCAAATCTCAACATTATTTTTAAAATTCTAAGTTTCAAAATGGACAACCAGAAAACACCAAAATGAAAAATAAATTTTGAAAAAATATCGAATGCCAAAGAGTGTGGGAAATCTGAGTGTGATGCAGATTTGAATGTCAACAAAGAGATAGTCTAGTAAAAAAGGATAAGACCAATGCACAAATAGCAAGTAAATATTTGTAAATATATTTTTAATGTATAAATACATGAAGAACTTTTAACGGCTGGTGGGATTTATGACATGTTTTACAAAATATCATAACGATGGAGCTGTCGTTTGGAATGAGTTCAGAAGTCTGCTTAGAGGCTCAATAAAAATATTTTATATTGTGAGGGAAAATAATAAACTAGGAAAACTATAGCTTTTTTTCATTTTTATCAGTAAAAATTCAAGCCAATGTCATAAGTTTGCAAGCTGTTCTCATACTGATTGCTCAATGTTGCATCAACTAAATTATATTGAGTTTCAACCCCTTTCTCAACAGGAGTTCTTCTGATGAGAAATTAGCAGATGTTTAATCATTAAATATCTCAAGGTGATTTTCAATCATGGACATTATTAAAATAACGCTAATATTTCATTTTAAAAATAAATGTCTTTGAAGATGTTTGCCTACTATATTTTAAATATGTCTGGATATACACAGACAAAAAAAAAAAAAAAAAAAAAAGAAACCAGCAGCCTGGCATTTCCCTGTCACTGTGAATGAATCTTAACTAGATGTGCGCTGCCTTGAAGGGATCCTGTGTTTTGTAAGATATCTGAGCTTACTAATTGGTCATAAACAAATCTATCCTGTGTGTGGGTTTTCTTAAACTGTGAAAGATCCTTTACACTGTGAAAATTTGATGGCATTTTAAAATGCCAACCTTAGCCAATGTAGTTAGTTAGGCATATTTAGACTTTCAGAGAGTGAAAATGAGGTTAAAAAGAAAAAGAAAAAGAAAAAGAAAACTTTCTGCTGTCTTCTGAGAGCATTCGAACTTTCATGACAGGACCAAAGAGCACAGAGTGCGACACCAAAACATGCATTTCTAACTTTAGATTCGGGTCAACATACTTCAAAAGAGACTTAATATTGCAGCAATTTCTTGTATGACACACGCATGCACCCCAGTCTCTGGTTGGTAGGATTTGTGAGAATTGAGGTGACAACCCAGCAGGAAGTGGAAGAAACAAAGGCAGAGGCCCTGAAACTGTTTCTTGAGAATGCTGCTTTTTTTCACTTCTCTTTTTTTGGAAAAAAAAAAACCATTTTGCTTCCTGATTGCGAGTGCGTATATGATTACTGTAAATATTAAGAAAATAAAATACATGTTTTTAAAATATAAAATCCGTACTTCTACAAGTGCAGCAATTAACATCAAATGCTTTTTTCTTTGAGTATAGGGAAAAAAATGTCCACTTCCTTTCATTATTATTACTTTTTGTAAACAAATGACAGTAAACCCCTCTCCCAGCCCCCCTGCTCTCTGAAGCATAACATTGAAACATTTGTGACAAGATGTTAATTTGGAAATTTCCTGTGAATGTCTGAAATAGCATAGGTATCAGATTCCAAAGTAAGTTGGGAGACTGGCCAAAATGCAAATTTCCAAGGAAACTGCTAAGTATTTTGTTTCCCTCACTTAGATTAAGGATATTAAAAAAGGGATCAAGAAGAGGTTTTAAAACTATGGGTTTCTGAAGATATGTTCTTGGAGAAAATTATTGCCATGCTCTCAAAGTATCTCCAAATTCCAAATCAATTGTCTCTCCCTCTACCTCCCCACTCTCACCCAAGAAGACAAGGATGAAGGGACTTCTGACCTAAACTGGATGAGAGGGCTTTCCAGGGGATCAGAGAAAATTGGAAGTTGGTACTCCTGCAGTTAATGGGCTTACCCATGAACGGTTTGGGACACTTGCCTGAGGAATCTAAAAATACCAACACGTGGCTATCTGTCTTTGGCAGTATGTTGGGCAGAGACATGAGATAAAGAATGCAGGCTTTGGAGGGTGTTGCTGACTCGGTAAATACCTGCATTTCCTTCTAACAGCTGTAACTAGTAAGTGAAACATGAAACCCAGGGATTCATTTATGGCACTCCATCACTTCACGCATGACCAGGGTCATTTTTAAAGGGGTTTTGCCTCAGATTGTCCGGTAGGCTGGGGTCGCAGGACCATAAAGCAGGTCTATGTGAGGTAGATTGTAAGAAAATGATTTACCATGAGGGAGGCAGGAGAAGCCAGAAAAGGAAAGGCATCACATCAGAGTGAGGAACCATGGAACTGCCTGATAGAAAGAGTAGAATTGAAATGTGAACTTGGGGATATGCTTCTCTCTTCCCATCCACCACCTCCATCTTTAAACTCTGGCAGGGTATGGAGCAGCTTTAGTGGGGAGGAGATGGACCAGAAAAGGAAGGTCCCCATTCCCTACACTGAGTGCAACTGGAAACCTCAAGCTTCTGGAGGTGGAATAAGTGAGAAATCTCACCTTGGATCAAGGACTGAAGTATAATGAACACATTGGAGGTGCATTCTCATTTATCGGGACTGTATTTTGAAACTTAAATTAACTGTATGTATTTTCTATCAGCCAAAAGTGATCAAAAAGCATTCCAGAGCTCTCATCCAGTGTCATCAAAGAGGTAAGGAAGCAAATAGACTTTAAATAGACTACCAAATAAAATATTTTAGGCAGCATAGCTTTCCTTTTGTAAATATTAGGTTTAGCAAAGTAGAGAGAAACTTAACACTTACAGAAGCCATGTTTGATGAGCAAATGGTTGTCCTCATAGATTAGCCATTTGTCTAAGTAAGTAAACTGTTGTCATGATAAGACAACTTATGCCCAAATGAGAAAATCATTTACCCATAAAAATTAGTTTGTATATGTTTTCTGAAGCAAATGAGATATTTATTCTTTTGCAGCTTTCACTTCCTAGACAAAAATATCCTGATGCAAACAGCTAAGTTATGCTGACTCAGGTGGTCTCTCTTCTCCATCACCTCCTGTGTTCATTCTCATCAGGGGCTGGTGGATAAACACAGCTATCTGGGGTAGTGAGTTGAGGTGTAGAGACTGAATATCAATGTGCCATTGGTGGTAATTCATTCTCTGCGAGTGTCTGGTTTTCTCATTCTTTTTGTTGCAAGATTCTTTTAGACAGAGATTACAAAGTAGCATTTAAGACTCAGGAAATCATGCATTGGAACACCCTAACAGAGACTAATACTTAGAGAATGATTGTGACCAGAATTTTTAGTCCAGAGTCCCCACATTAACCCAAGAGAACAGTGTCCATCCCTAATCAAAAAACAAACAAACAAACAAAAACCCCACAAAACCCTAATTGGGGATATCGCCAAGTTGCCTAATTTTTGTGATTTGCCTGTTTTCTGAGTGATTTTTGTTATATTAAATACCATAGAAATGCCTATAATAATGTAAATGAAAGAATATTCCCCCAGGCAAAATATATGCAATCCAGAGAGGACACTATCGGGGGTTCTCTGTTTTAAACCCTATCAACTCCTGGGAAATTTGCAATCAAAGGCTTTTAAGGCTTTGGGGCTATTGATACCTCCCCTGTTTTTCTCTGAACCTTAGCTTGTGGGATTTTTCCACCTTTCTGAGTCTCTTATACATTGTAAAATAAAGAGTCTTGAGGGGAGTGGGTGGGAGGGAAACTTAGTCTAGATGTTCAAGGTGTTGTATTTTAAACCAAGGCTTGGCTGTTTTTTGTTCTTTTCTTCATTTTGAATTAATATATAGTGACCACTTCTTCCACAACAGGGAATTAATAGGCCGAATTTAACCTTGTGTGCAATGAAGGTCTATATTGAACTTAGGCATCACTTTATTGAGATAATAAATTTCTGTTCAATTTTTGGGCAGAAGACAATAGTTTGATTTTTTAAACATTATTGAGAAATAATTGTACTGCAAAAAATGCACATATTAAAAGTGAAGAATTTATCAATTTATATATATATAAATTATATGTATAATATATTTTATATATGCTTATATTTAAATATATATGTATATGTACGTATATATATACTATATATATAAATCCCTGACACCATCAGCATAATCAATATAAAAAAACATTTTCATTACTCTAATACTGTCTTTATGTGGCTTCTAATCCAAGGCACTCTTTATGCCTAATCCCTGGGCAACACAATCACTGATCAACTTTATTCTAGGTAGTTTACATTCTTTATAACCTTATAATAAATGGAATACAATATGTATGCATTGTTGCCTGAATTTTTGGATTCACTGTAATGATTTTGACGTCCATCTGTGGTAATTCGTGTATCAAAATTTCCTTCTATTTTATTGCTGAAGGTTATCTATTGTATGAAAAACCATGATCTATTCATGTACATGTGAATGGACATTTCAGTTTCTCTTTTGCAGCTATTACATACAGTACTGAGCTGCTATGAACATTTGTGTATAAGGCTTTGTGTGGATTTATTTTTTTCATGGGGGGATGGTAGGAGTGTATTGGGAGGCATCTAGTAGGTGAACAATGCTTATTAAGAAACTGCCAGATTTTTTTCACAAAGGAATATACCATTTGATATTCCTACTCATAGTGTATGAGAATCTACATTGCTTCACAAACTCACCAACATTTGGGATGATCAGTTGGTTTTAATATTCCCTGTTGTAAGGAATGATGTGTAGTACAGTCTTATTGTGTTTTTGATTTGCATTTTTTCTAAAAACTAATGGTGTTTAACATATTTTTATGTGGCTATTTGCTATTCATATGTCTGGTGAAGCATCTGTACAAATCTTTTGCCTGTTGTTAGTTTGTATTTTGTTCTTTCTGTTGTTGCTATCCTATTATTGAGGTGTGTTTTCAAAATATCCTGGACACAAAATCTTCATCTGACAGGAAGGTTCTCAGTATTTTCTTAGCCTGTGCCCTACTATTTTCTTAAAGGTGTCTTTCATCTTTAATCTTAATGAAACCTGATTTCTCATTTTGTTCTGTTTTATGGATTAGGAATTTTGTGTTCTATGAAATCTTTACCTCAGGAGAGGAAAGATCTTCTACTTCCTTCTAAAATCTTACATGTTCGGGTGTTTCATTTAGGTCAATGATACATTTTTAGTCAATTTTCTTCTATGGTATGAGGTAAAATTTGATGTTTGCTCTTTTTCTATGGATATTCAGTTGATCCAGCATACTTTGTTAGCTTAATTTTCCCCTATTAAATTGCTTTGGAATATCCTTTCAATCAATTGACCATAAACGTGACTAAATATGTGGGATACTTGTTCTCCTCCACTGACTACAAATCTATCTTCTTGCAAATATCAAATCATCTTGATTAGTATAGATTTATTTAAAAAATGCTGAAAATAGACTACATCCTCTAAAATTTGCATTTTAAACTTCTTTGGTTATTCTATGCACTCTTTAAGTGAATTTATAATCTGTTTGCCAATACCCACCAAAAAGGTTGTTGGTATTTTGACTGGTACAGAATTGAATCTATAGGTGAATTTGGAAAGATTTGTCATTTTAACAAAAATAAAGTCCAACTCATCAACATTGCAAATCTGCCTATTTATTCAGGTTATGTTTAACTTCAATATTTTGTGTTTTAAGATCACAGGTTTTGGATACTTTTTCATTAGACTTATCTCCAGGTATTTATACCATTGACCCTATTAGTAAATGGAAAATATTTAAGTTTTTCTAATAATTAACAACCAGAATATAAGGGAAATATTGATTTTCTATGTTAACCTTAAATTACTGTGACCTTGATAAATTTATTTCCTTGTTCTAGTCGTTCTGACAGAACTTTCTTTAGATTTTCTGGATTTTTTTTTGGTGAACAATCATAAGCAGGGAAATAGTTACTTCTTTTATTCCTTTTATTTCTTTGTATTACCTTTGTACAATGGATGGGACCTCCAGTAAAATATTCAATTCAGGTAATGAAAGTCAGCCTTATCCCCAGCTTCAAAGAGAAGAATGTCAAATTTTTTGCCACCAAGTATAACACCAGGTGCAGAGTTTTTATGAATGCCTTTTAACAATTCTATGATTCCTCGTTTATTGAGCATGTTTATCATGCATAAGTATGAAATATTTCCCAAATTTTTTTCATATATATGAAAGGATTATATACTTTTCTTTCTTCCTGTTAATATGTTGTGTTTTCCAAATATTTAATATTTTATGTTTAATATTTAATGTTTAATTTAATTAAATTAATATTTAATGTTTAATATTGTGTTTTCCAAATTTTAGAACAACTTTTCTTTTCTGGAATAAACACTACTTGGGGCTGGTGTATTATTCATATTTTTGAAGTATAATTAACATACAATGTTAGTTTCAGGCATACAATTTGACAGTTTTGTATTACTCAGTGCTCACACAAGAAGTGTATAGTCACCCTCTGTCACCATACAATGTATTGCAATATTATGGGCTATATTCCCTACCATTTTATCTATACTGTTAAGTTCTCTAACTCAATTTCTTGATTTTTTCAAAAGGATTTTCCATCTATTAGACACACAGATTCAAAATCTGTCTCCCCCTACTGCCACCTTCTCACCTACTCTCCCTCTGTGCCTCTCTCTGCCTCTCTCCACTTCCTCCTGCATCCTTTCTGTGTCTTTTTCAGTTCTTGGTATTTGGGTGATGTTAACCTCCTAAAGAAAAAAATAGCTGGGCTGTAATACCTCATCTTCTAGTTTCTGAAAAAGCGTATGTAACATGGTGATATTTTTTCCAGGTGTAACATTTCAATGAAATTTGCCATTAATATCATTGGACCTGCAACTCATTTTTGAAAAGCTTTCAATAATGTAGTCTATTTTCTTTTATTAAGATTTAATATCAATTATGGTATTAATTCGCCTACTTCACATAAATTTCGAATTAGTTGGCATACATTTATTTCTTCATAGTATTTTCTTTTAATATCTTTAGAACCTGTAACAACCTTTCTCATTCCTGAGAATGGTGATTTCTGTTCTCTCTTTCTCTCTCTCTCTTTTCTCACCAGTTTAGCTAGAGGTTAGCCAAACTTCAAAGCTCCGGTTTTGACTTTAATTTTCACTGTTGTCTTTCTGTTTTTATTTTCATAGATTTCTGCTCTTATCTTGGATGTGTTATGGACTTATTATGTTTCTTTTGGTCTTAATGTGGAAAGTGAGTTTACAAAATTTACATGATTCTTAACTTTTTAATGTTTATTTATTTTTGAAGGAGAGAGAGAGAAACAGACAGAGCATGAGCAGGGGTAGGGGCAGAGAGAGAGAGGGAAACACCAAATCCAAAGGAGGCTTCAGGCTTTGAGCTGTCAGCACAGATCCCCATGTGGGGCCCAAACTCAGGAACCGTGAGCTCATGACCTGAGCTGAAGTCAGATGCTTAACCGACTGAACCACCCAGGTTCCCCTACATGATTCTTATATAAGCACACTTTATATATCTTATAATCTTGTCATTTATTTAAAAAATATTTTCTAGTTTCCTTTGTGATTTCATCTCTGATTCATAAATAAAGTACATATTTTTAATTTTCACATTTGGAGGATTTTTCTAAATTTTTATTGTTTTCTACTTAAATTCTGATGTGGTCAAAGAACACTTTGTATGATTCTAATTTGTTAGATTTATTACAGTCTTTTATAGTTCAGTGTATGGTCTACTTAGTAAATATATCGTGTGTACTTTTTTAAAAATAAAATGCTCCTCCACATTAATGATTTGGGGGGGGGCGGTCCAGCATTTTATCAATTGTTGAGAGAGCAGTATTAAAATCTCTTAAAATATGGCAGTAGGTACACTTTTATGTATTTTGAAGCTATCTTATTTGACATACACACATTTGTAATATTATATTTTACTGATGAATTGGCCTTTTCATCATTATATAATATCTTTTTCCCTTTCTGGTGATATTCTTTACCTTGAAATTTATTTTATCCAATATTAAATTTTATACTCTAATCTTCATGAGCTGACTCCTATATAACACATTATTCTACATCTACTTAGTTTTTGCTGACCTGTGTCTTTAAAATGAATTTGTTGTCCTCAGTCTATGGTTTAATCATGCTTTTTAAAATCAGATCTGTCAGTGTCTGAATTTTAATTGGACTTTCTAGGTTATTAATATTTAATAATCTAACAGGTTTAATTTGGTTAGGTTTACTAAACAATAGAACCGTATGACTCGATTTGGGAATATCGTTTTATTTTTGTTTTTACCTCTTTTTGTTGTTGTCATTGCTGCTTTTGTTTTTGGTTCCTCTTTTCCCTTTTCCTGCCTTTTAAAAATTATTTGAATATCTCTATTAACAAATGTATATATACATATTCTATATATATACATAGTCATATGCATATACATATACTGTATGTGCATATACACACATATATCAATCTGAGTTTATCAATTGACCTTTTGGCCATGCCATTTATTATTTTATTTTTTTGGTTACATTAGGGATTATAATATAAAAACCCAACTTTTCACAGCCTACGTTGAGTTTATATTTTATCACTTTATATGAAAGGTAGAAGATCTAAAAGAATATAATACATGTTACAGTAACACAGATGCCTTTTGTTTCTATTGATGTTTTCTTATTCCTCATGTTCCAAATTCCCTTCTTGTGTCCTCTCCTTTTAAACTACAGATTAACTTGGAACATTTCTTGTAGGGCAGTTCTACTACTGATCATTTTTTCCTTTAGTTACCTCCCTTTGAGAATATTTTTATTTTGCTTTAATTCCTAAAGAATACACCACTGGATATAAAGTTCTTGGTATATAGTTCCATTCTGTCTGCACTTTAAAGATGTGGTTCCATTATTTTCTGGCTTGCATGGTTTTGAAAATGAGTTTGTGGTAATTAAATTGTTGTTCCCTTGTGTGTAACATGCCTTTTTACTAGCTTCTTCTAAGATATTTTCTTAACCTTTGGTTTTATTAGTTTGACTACAATATCTCTAGGTATAATATCATCTGAAGTTATAAATTTTGTAGTAATTGAGCAACTCAATATATAAATTTATGTCTTTCAATAAATCAGAAACATTTGGAGCATTATTGGTTTAAATATTTTTTCTTCTTCCATTTTTTCCCTCTTTTTTCCAAACTCCTATGATGTGTTCAGTTAAAGTTCCTGACATTTTCTCATATGTTCTTGAAACTTGTCCTCTTCCCTTTTAACTTTTTGTCTATTCTATATATTGGGCATATTTATTGATCTGTCTTCAGTTTTACTGATTCTTCCATCACGTCTATTCTCCTATTGAGTTGATCCAGTGAAATTTTACTTCAGATATAATAATATTCAGTTTCAAAATACTCATTTGTTCCTTTTCATAGTTTATATTTCTTTGAACTTAACTCTATAGTTATCTCAAGTATATTTCACTTTGTCTCAGAGTTATCATAGTTATAAGAACATCTTAAAGTGTCTGAAAATTCTAATATTTGCATCGTCTCAGGATTGGCCTTTGATTGTATTTTCCTTTGCGACTTAATTACAATTTCTGTTTGTATTTTTGGAGTTTTGTTTGTTTGTTATGTTGAGCAATTTTGCATTTCATCCTGGAAAACATTAATGTAATTTCATGTACCACTAAGTCTGGTTATAATCCCCTGGGGAGGGGCATTTGGGTGACTCAGTTGGTTAAGCCTCTGACTTTTGATTCAAGCTCAGGTCACGATCTCATGGCTTGTGGGTTCAAGCCCTGCTTCAGGCTCTGTGCTGACAGCCTGGAACCTGCTTGGGATTCTCTCTCCCTCTATTTCTGCCCCTCCCCTGCTCACATGCTCTCTCTCTCTCTCTCTCTCTCTCTGTCAAAATAAATGAACATGAACAAAAATTATAAAAGAACACATTAAAAAAATTCCTCTGGGGATTGTTCAGTGTTTTAGTTTAGCAGACAATCTTCACAGTTAAGTTCAAAGTGCAAATTTTGCCTTAGCTTCTATGAGGGGTTGTACAAATTCTCAGTTTATTTCTTAATGGCTTTGCTATGGGAGTTTAGGTCAGTCCCAGGCAGGTGTAAGTCAAGGGGTATTATGAGCTTCAGCTGTCCTTCAAGAGCCACATATTGTCAAAAGGTGCTTATGTCCCAAATCCATAAATAATCTTTGGTGGCAGCCTGATGATTTTAGGTAAAATATCTCTCTGAGGTTGTTGTGCATTTTTGTATGGTTTCAGCGCCAATTTGCAAGTATAGTCACATGTGAGGCAGTGATATCTGTGAGTGGAGAGATCATATAGTAGTAATAGCCCTTAATCTAAAAATCCACACTGAGATTTCGTTGTGAGGTTTGTAAAAATGATAATGCTTCCAAATGATAATGTTTGCTAGCTCCTGTAAGAGGCTTACATTGGTGGTATTTATGATCATAGTTAACTTACATTTCTACATATGATATGATGAGAGATTTAAACTTTTGATTATCTTATCTGTCATGGTGTTTTTTATATAAAATCAACTACGTAGTTTGCTGAATTTACCCATGAAATGGTTGTATTATAAGCAAATGGTAATATCAGGAGCTGTGCAACACCCACCAGGGAAAGTGTACAAACCTCTATGTTGGCTTGACTGTACATTTTGAACAGAGAAATGGATAATGTAACAAGATATTTGGTGTGACTAAAGAAGTTAATATGAATATTTAGCATAGGGTCATTATGGGTATTATAATAAAGAGGTAACAATGATCTAACAGCAACGTAGAATCTTAAACAATCACACAGAAAATAAGATATCTAAGAAAAAAAAAACAAGGACTGGTGAATTAAAGCATGACCTTCTGTAGTTTCAGTGCTGTGCAAGTTGTTTTTTGGGTCTTGGACAGAATCCACAAGTCACAAAGTTGTCTACTTCATCTGAAGGTCTTGAGGAAAGCCTGTCCTTTTCCCAAACATATACACACAAAAAACATTCTGGAATTTTTTTTCCTTTTTTGCATCCCTCTGGGAGATTTCTAAGAATTATGAGGTTGAATTCACTGCCGGAAAGTGTCTCCAGTGATCTAAGTGTAACTTATGTCTCTTTAATAAAGAGACATGGAGCTAAGAATCCACACCTGGGAATTCACTGTTTGAAAGTTATTAATATTACCTGGTAGAACTCCTTCAGGGAGATTTGAAGGCAGTTTTTCTCACATGTTTTTTCCAGAAGAGTTTTGAAGTTATCTGATACTTCACTTATTTTACTTTAGATTTTTATTTTTTCTTGGTTTTGTTTGTGTTCTGCCTTCCCTAGATGGAGTAGTTTCTGAGTGAATCTCATGTCTTTGTGAAACTCTTCAGAACATGCTCCTGTTGATGGATGGTTAGGTTGGAATTTCTCATATAGAATCAAGAAGTTTTTCAAACTATCCATGCCAGACACTTTTGGCAAGAAAGAGGTTCAACACATAATGAGAATACGTAAGTATTGGGGCACCTGAGTGGCTCAGTCAGTTGAGTGTCTGGCTCCTGATTTAGGTCCAGGTCATGATCTCACAGGTTCGTGAGTTCGAGCCACGCATTGGGCTCCATGCTGACAGTGTGGAGTCTGCTTGGGATTCTCTCTGTCTTCCCTCTCTCTCTGCCTACTTCCCTCTCAAAATAAAGAAATTGAATTTTAAAAAACACTAAAAACAAGAAAAGAGAATATATAAGGATTAACCATGCCATATTTAAAAGCATTGTGGGCTACACTTGTATGAAATCTCTTTAAAAGTCTTCAAAAAGACCTTGAAGCTTGTTTGGGCTCCTGTCCAAATTTTGCCTGGAGAGTTTTACCAGCATTATGTTGGTAACAGATGAAATATGTTCAAGAGACTCACACCAACTTTGTAAGAATTCCTACCAGGGTTGTTTGATTGAGTAGAGTGGCCAGTTTGACCTTGCTGTGATGGATATATTCAGGTACAAGTTTAAAGATTTCAGTTTGAGATCCTCTAGTGCCATCACATGGCCACCTTGAGATTGTTAGAGCTTATTCTTTGGTAATTTATATCCAGATATTGCCACATTATTTTTTTCACATTCTGGAACTTATTGACAGCTTTCCATGGCCTCTTTGAATCCTCCAAATATGCAGTTTGTGGTCATCCAGGGGCCAGGATTTTAGTGAAAGTAGCTTTTTTTGACATAACATTCAACTAGAGTGTCTTCCATATTCTCTCCACTAACCCCTCCCTCATTCCCTACGTCCCACACCTACCATGGTGGTTTTTCATAATAGTTATCTCCTTAGAAATATTAGTATACTTTAGGGTTCTTAAATCTTTTGAATATTTTTTAAGTTTATTTATTTATTTTGAGAGAGAGACAATGAGCGGGGAAGGACAGAAAGAAAGGGAGAGAGAGAGAATCCCAAGCAGGCTCCATGTTGCTAGTGAGGAGCCCAATGTGGGACTTGATCTCATGATCTGTCAGCTCTTGACCTGAGCTGAAATCAAGATTTGGTTGCTTAACCCACTTTTGAATATATTTTAATTGGGGTTCCTGCTGAAGTGAAAAAACTCCCTTGTTTTTAAAACATCCCCTAATCTTTATCTGCTTGCCAAATTTATCCCTAATGTATTTATCTTCAGATTTTTTATAATTTCTTCTGAATGGGATAAGTTTCAAGTCTGATATCAGGTCTTATTCTAGAGATAAATTGAGACACAATATAGGATAACCCATCTAGTAATTTCTTAATTTAGTCATATGATAGGACCCATCAATAAATAAGATAATGTCAATTTTAATTGACATTTTATTTTAAATAAAATGTCTGGTGACTGGGTAGCTCTTAGTAACTAAGCAGGCATGAATTCTAAGTCCGTATATAAAACATTAAAATAATGGATAAAAATATGTGAAGGAATTAAAATTTAAAAAAAGAAATGTGCAAAGGAGATTTATAATTGAATTTCAGTAGATATAAGTTTCTTTGATGAGAAAAGCTACATCTCATCATTGAGCAGCAAAGACTGTACAATCAAATTTAAGAGTTGTCTTAAAATGAAGTTGGCAGAAGATTGCATTAATTTAGCTGCAGCTGATCTTGTCCTAAAACAAGGTCAGTAGATTTTTGCCACAAGGTAAGGAGAAGAGTGTAAAAAGCTAATGGTCTCTGATGACTTCCATGAAGTTAAGAGTACCAAGGGATTATCTGGAACATTCGTAAAGAACAACCAAAAACATTAAGATGCACAATAGTTATGCAGGCACAGTGTAGAAGATTGTTTAGAGCTCATTTTAAACTATTTTTTAAACTTATTTTTAAGTATATTTATTTATTTTAAGAGAGAGAGAGAGAGAGAGAGAGAGCAAGTACGGGAGGGCCAGTGAAAGAGGGAGAAAGAGGATCTCAAGCAGGATGCGGGGCTTGATTCCACCGTGAGATCGACCTGAGCCCAAATCAACAGTCTAATGCTTCCTGATTGAGCCAACCAGGCACCCCTGTTTAAAGCTCATTTTAAACCATAAAACATCTCTCTGATATTCAGACAGCAACTTTCATCTCAATCTGTTTTCTATGAGTTGAGTGTTTTCTATTCTAATGCATAGATATCAAGTTTTCTGGAATTTTAATAAAAACAAAGTAGTAGATTTAGTGACTGATTTCCCCAATATCCATCTACCTTATATAGCAACAACACAGTTTGAGACATTGAAATTAGCTCAAGGGTTGGGATTGTTTTGTTTACTCTTGCCATTACTGGTTCAGGATGGTGGGCTATTTCTGGTTTGTGTTTCATTCATTAATTTTACATGTCATTAAGTACAATTCATTAATTCTTGAATTTAATTAAATGCAATAAAGATTTGCTTTAGTATTTTGGGCATTTCTTTAGTTAGTAATATTTGAATTGGAAGATCGGGGAAAGAAAACCAAATATTGCTGCAAAGAGAGCTCCGTAACCTAGCATTTATTTATATCTGTCTGAGGAAGACTACAAAACAAAATGTTTTCCCACATCCATCGAAATAGAATTCTGTAATTTTTTTTCCTAATCTCTGAGACAAAAATCAATAACATTTTAGGAATACTGGAAGACTCTGTCAACTACAGGTTTATTTATGCTGTGGGAAATACAAATGTCTATTCAGGACCAACGTACTTGTTATTCTCCTTGACAATTGATTCTAATATATACTTGTGTTTCCTTAATTTTCATACTTCAGAAAAGGAGAAACCCATTATTTCCTGATAAAGGTCAACATTAGCACAATTCACTCCTTTACCTAAAGAAGAAAGAAAAAAATGTTTAACAATTCTGTTAAGTCTGCAAGCCTTTTCCTGTTTTCAAGATGTGAAGACCTGAAATCACCTTTGATAATTTTTCTCTTTGTAAAGCCACTAAATGTGCCTTTTATCTTCGCAAATATAAAGCAAATTTTCTCTTCTGAAATGGAATTATTGTATAAAGCTAAGGCCTGTAGGAGTAAAAACTACTTTCATGAAATTGAAGATAATTTTTCATGCTGAAATGTGAGACATTTCTCTTGAAATTATAAATCAATTTGGGAATGTGTGCATATCTACATAAAATATATACATATATACACAAACATATATATGTATATATATACATACACACAGATTTTGATAATACCATGTTTGTCAATGGGGTATCATCACTGTGTGAATTTGCAATTTTTCATACAATATGGAAGAGTCATAGAACTATGGGCAAAATCTACACAGGTTGAGGTTCAAGTTAAGGAGAAGAGACTTAGTACATTTTGAATAGATTTGAGGCATGTGTTGATATTTAAAGAATGGAACCATTGGGGGATGATACCTCTAATGTGGACATTAGCTTATATACTAGGTTTGAGTATGTGATTTCTCAGGTGTTGGAACTTCAAGGAATTTTAAGCAGAAAGGCAATATATGGTAATATGTCATGAGAGATAGCAAATATGAGAGATAACAAATACAAACAAAGATGAGAGATAGCATATACAAAAACAAAAGAGCATTTTCTGTAGCATTTTTTAGAAATAGTGGACATTGTATGAAAAGGAGCTTCTAATAAGGAACTTCTAATAAGAAGAATCTTGAGTATATCAATATGATTATTGCATTACTATTTATACCTGAAGAGTGAGAAAGTCTTGAAATATTTCAGTTAAGAGGAAATACAGAATAACTTGTAGAAGAACGATTTTGCAATTCTGAACGTGCTTCTTAAAGTTATCACCACATGCCTTTGTTGATGTTTTTGTTCATTTTACATCAGAGTGATAAAAATATGGCCCCCATGTTATGTTTTCTTGAATTCCATAATTTTTACATTCACCATTCACAAATATGTATGTAGTGATAGTGAAATTAGCTAAGTATTGACAGTCTTAGGTTCTGAGCCTGTGAAATGGGGCTACTGTAATTACCTTATAAATTTGTCATAAAGAAATAAATATGGTGGTATCTATAGAGAGCTTCATTTTTGTTCATTTGTATTGCTCTTTGTGTCATTATTTAAAATGATTTTTCTATACCTGTGAGGATCACTTGAAGATAAAAGCAAGCAACCATTTATATAGTGTGGTTCTAAGATTTGACAAAAAGATAAAACAGAATGTTTTCCTTGTGTCTGAATGATTACAAAGTAAGAACATTGATGGACCATAAGGCCAAACTGGGCAGGAGTAAGGCAGAGTGAGATTGCTGAGATCATTCTTCCCATCATGTCAAAGACCTCACTCAGTGGCAAGTCACATTTTATGCCTAACTTTTGCCCAACACACATACTCTCACACACCAGCATTCTTCTAACTTTCTTTCCATTAAACAAAGGATGCCAGGGGGCACCTGGGTGGCTCAGTCGGTTGAGCGTCTGACTTCAGCTAAGGTCGTGATCTCACGGCTTGAGTTTGAGCCCCATGTCAGGCTCTGTGCTGACAGCTCAGAGCCTGGAGCCTGCTTTGGAATCTGTGTCCCTCTTTCGTTCTACTCCTCCCTTGCTCATGCTCACTCTCTCTCCCTCTCTCTCAAGAACAAATAAAACATTAAAAAAAAATAAACAAAGGCTGCAAGAGGTTTTTCTACCACATAGAGTTCTGTTTAATTTTCAACGATGATGTTTTGTCAGTCTTTGTAGATTCATTGAAGAGTCCTGGGAAGCTCTTTTTCTAGACCACGTGTGTTCTAATTCTGTAACATTTGCTGAGTGACATACAGGTCTAAAAATGGAGGATGGAAGGTATGAATAAGCAGTTCTTCTGTGGCTGTGAGTGATATCCACACTTTCAAGAGTTTGGTTTTTTTTTCCATCCATGGTTTTAAGATAGCCTAGCTAATACATTAAATGATAGGGTTTGGGAAAGACTAAACTGTGAACTAAGAATCCATGTAGTCACTAAGGACCTTTCTGATCACAGCTGCTGTCTCATGTCTGTCTATGTAACACCATAAAGAGCAAGATTAAAATAAAAATGATTTGATTAAAAAGCAGAGTAGTCAAAAACTGACAAGCTGTTACATTCACAGCATGTTGTGACAGTCAAGTGAAGGCATGTTTGCCCATACCATTTAAAAAAAATAGGTTTTTTTTCTCATTAAGTTCTAGTAATGCTGTAGGTCACATAAACACTTTTCAAAATGGGAATTTTATAATGGTAAATGGCCTTTACCATACAAACACATTGATATCTTAAGAATTAGTATATTGTCTGTGTATTTCAAGAGTTTCCAAGAATGTAAGATAAATAGATCTTTGTCCTGTAATCATTTTATTTATGCTTTCATTTAGGCAAGACAAAGGAACGTGCTGCTTAATAAAAATGTCCTTGAAAAAAATTTTTTTAATGTACATGTTCTGGATGTCGTGGTTAAGTTCAGCAAAAAAGGGACACTATTTAGTTGATGGACTAATCTTATATATTTCCACATATATTTAAATAAAGTTGATACCACTCATCAAATAGTGATAGAACATGGCTGTGCATTTGATAATGAGGATTTTTAAGAGCATCATCTAAAAAAAATGTTAAATGAGGCTCTTAAAGAGGAATCCAGACCTTCCAGCAAAGACTCTGTTCAAGCCTTAGCTTGTGAAATATGAATTATCCAAATCCAGTACTTCCTAATGTGAGACCCAAGACAATTTACTTAAAAGTGCAATGATATACTATCTTCCTCAAGGGGATGATTTAAGGTTTAAATATTATAAAGTTTATATAAGTGCCTACCTGAATGCTTTATACATTGTAGATCCTCAATATATATTTTCTATTTTTGCAACTACCAAGCTGTTTTATTTAAGTAAACCTCTCCTGGTCCCTGGCTTTCCATTTTGTCAAATGTGAAATGAGAATGTTGGTCTACATGATCTCTGAGGTCTCTATCATTTCAACTATCAGGTTCCAATTCATATTACTTATCTACAATGAAATTTTGCATTAGTAACCATTACTTCATTTACTGGTAAAATGTGTGTGTATATCCCAATGTATTTTAAGATAGTGCTCTCATGTAAATTTAGAACTGATATTCCCGATATAAAAGGTTTCTTCTCTTTCACATTATAAACCCTCTCGATGGGTTTATGAAGCAAAGTCAACCCAATTCCGTGGTATCGCATGAGTAGCATTTCCAGGAAAATAGTTTCTTATCATTGGAGTTGTATCAGAGCTTCATTTCTTTTAGAAACAATTAAGCTAGATTCTCAGAGAAGCAGATGCCAGGAAATGACTAAATGTTCAAAGAATTTTTGAGGAGAAATAACTGTGAGAAGGAAACCAGGGAGGGGCCTTCAGATCACACAATGCAATTCCAGATCCAAATAAGAGTGAAAAACTAAGCAAAACAAGAAAGTGCTGTGGGCCACCTTTTATTCTAAGAGACATTCTTCATAGTTCGGAAGTTCTTGAGAGAAATTTGATTTGGCAACATAGTGTTTAGTCTCCTAAAGGAAGTCTGCTTGAAGGATTTCCACTGCACTCCATATGGGAGTCATGCATGGCCTTAGCACAGACATGGCAGTGATTTCCAAGGGATAGGCCAGGGCTCTTGATGAACTGTGCTTTTTATGGGAAGAAGTCTGCAAAGGTGTGTTCAAATGGCCTCCATCCCTGTTGTGACTGCTTTCTAGGACTTTACTGGTGGCAAAAGGCCATAGAGTCTCGGAGTAGTAGTGAAATCAGAGACTGGCTTGTATTACTCTGAGTCATGAAAACTTCAGACTTGAAAACTTCTATCGTCTACTTACATAATGGAAATAAGATACATGCTACCTCAAACCGGATTCAAGGAACAGGATGTTCTCTGAAAATTTCTATACATATCATTAATACTGGATTTCCTTATAAAACATTCCCAACAATTTAGACTATCCTCTCACTGCAGCAACCCATATTTAAAAAAAAAAAAAAAGAAAGAAAGAAAGAAAGAAAAAGAAAGGAAGAAAGAAGAAAAAAAATCAAAATTAGCTTCTCTGCCTTTCGAATAGCTTTCTCCCTATTCCATTACAACTATAGCTAAAAATATTTTATATGACTAGATAGTTTGCTTATGGTGTTTTGTTCAATGTCTAACAATGAGAAGAACTAATATTAGCATCATCATTTGTCAGACACTATGTAATGATACATAATGTAAGGACACTAAGAGAATACATGAGGCAGTGTCAGCCTTCCAGATGTTTCCCTTTCCATTGGCTATACATATCCACGAAACTCCTTCCAATCAATTTTTGTTTTCCCAAATCTTAACATTTCATAAAGAACATATTTTGCAATTAATATCCCTTTTCTTTTTTAACTTATTGTATTCAGTATTGGCAAATATTTGATATATTTAGGCTAGAAACGTTTAGAGGAGACAGTTTATTAGACTTAGAGGCAGCTATGATTTATAAATTTGATAATGTGATACAAGATATCCATAAGAGTAGCATAATTTTTTCAAATGAAATTTTCCTATTGTCAGTTTCATTACTGAATTTATTCTAGACAATATTTGTAAGAGATATTATGAGCTACAATGTACTCAGGGAACACAAAAGAAGAAACTATAAATAGTAAAATACAATCGAATAAGCCAATTTATCTTTTTTTGTTGGCAGAAGATTTCCTGTACTCTCCTCAACTTTTTCTTGCTCTGGTCTTTGGACTTTAGAAATTTTACCACTATTAAAGTAAATAGATCTGAAATCCATGAAAATGTCACATAAACCTGGCTTATTAACTATTTTTAAAACAAAATATATACACAGTGAATTGGCAAAATTACTATATCATAACCATAGCTTTAAGAGAACAGTGTTACCTAATTCATTTAGCCTCAAAAAGTCAGTCTTTCCAGCCTTAATTTATTGGTAACTTCACATCAGAGAAAAATTCCACAATGTAATGAAAATAATTATTTATCACACATTTAAAAACCAGTAGCTTTGGGGCACTAAGCTGGCTGGCTTAGTTGGTAGACCAGGCAACTCTTGATCTCAGGGCTGTGAGTTCAAGTCCCATGCTGGGTGTAGAGATTACTTTAAAATCTTTAAAAAAACAAAGCAAAACAAAACCAAAAAACAGTAGCTTTGAGATAGTATGAAATATATAAATTCTCGAAAAAAAACATAATATAAGATTAATGAAAATACTTCAATTTAATGGCACAAACCATCCATGCTGTTCTAAAAACCAAGTCAGAAATAGAACACACACACACACACACACACACACACACACACACAATGAGCTCCTTAAATATAGCCTTACATGAAACATTAAATATAAACAATATAGAAAACAAAAGCACAGGTGGTTCAATTTATTTCAGCCTTGAAATTTGATTTGTATTAACTTCCCTTTTCCTCTTGCCTCCTCATGAGAGCTTGTTTTCATGGGTGGCTTATAATTCATCATTACATTCAGTGAAGCATATGGCTCCTTCCGCATGCACAAAATGAAATGCATGTTTGGGGACTACATAACTAAATATGGGCCTTTCCTTACTACGGGGGTATTATTTTCAGAAATCTCTGTGAAGCTCTAGCAGCAGCCACATCTCTCACAGATCATCAACACTGTCAAATACATTTAGGAAGACAGTCAAATGGGCGCCAGCAGTTTCTGCAGCAGAGAGTTTTATCTGTATTTTTAACTGCTGGGGAAAAAGCTGTAGGATATTTTAGTAGTGAAGAAAGTCCTAAAATGGTAGATTCATCACTTTCCCAACTCCCTGGGTTCAATATGCCACGAAAAAGAAATAGAATTCCATATTTTTTATCTTGTAACAATCAGTGAGGGAAAGATATTAAACTTATCTATGAAAAGAATAAGAATTGCATATTGGGAATGTAAATATTCCCAACTCAATGCCAAATATTAGAGACGTACATAAAAAGAAGTAATTCTGTAAAGTTGTATATAAAGTCATAGACACAGTGATATGAGGCAAGACTAAGTAGGATGAAAACATGAATCATAATTTTGTTTTCAGATAAGCTGAAAGCATGAAATAAGACAAAACGTTAAATATAAAAAATAAATCCATTCTCTAACATGAGCAGATACAACTTAAATAAAGTACAATAATTTATATGATCTCTAAGTCAAAGAACATAGCAGCAACATTAATTTCAGGAGTTCTAAGAAAAAGTAGAAACATTCTAGTAGTTAAATTTATTTTTGAAATTGAGATATATTTTACATGCTGTGAAATTGACTTTCTGTGTTTATAGTTCCGTGAATTTTCACAGATGCATTCAGTCATGTAAGCAACCAGCTCAATCCAGATACAAAACAGTTCCAGACCTCCCCTATTCCCCCAATGTTCCCTCATGCTCCCTGTGGTCAACCCTTCCCCCAACAACTCCAGTCCCTCACAAACACTGATCTGTTTTCTATCTCTATAATTTTGTCTTTTCTTGAATGTCATATAAATGGAATCATACAGGATGTGATCTTTTGAGTTGAGCCTCTCTTCCTTAGGATAGATAATGCCTTGAGATTTACCTATATTGTTATCTACATGTCGTTACCAGTGGGGACACTGATCTCATATAAAAGACTTCCTTAAACTTACTCAGAGATTCTTATTCTATGAGTTGGAGTTAGGGCATAAAAGTCTGTGTTTTTAACAAATGGTCTTTGATTCTTTGATGTAAGAAGACTGTGTAATACACTCTGAGAAGCCTTGAAGTAGGCAAGGGTAAATTTCCCAAAAGTAATTCAAAAGATTATTTATAAGGTAAAGTTAAAGGTGTAGAGACTTAAGGCTCCTGGTACTGTACTCATTCCCAAAGCTAAAAGAACATCGAGGGAGCATGGATCCTAGTGTTATTAAAAACAGTCTCATGATGGGGCGCGCCTGGGTGGCTCCGTCAGTTAAGTGTCCAACTTCGGCTCAGGTCATGATCTCACGGTTTGTGAGCTCGAGCCCTGCGTTGAGCTCTGTGCTGACAGCTCAGAGCTTGGAGCCTCCTTCAGATTCTGTGTCTCTGCCCCTCTCTCTGCCCCTCTGGTGCTCATGTTCTATCTCTCTCTGTCTCTCAATAATAAATAAAAACATGAAAAAGAAATTAAAAAAGAAAACGGTCTCTTGCACTAATAAGATACCCTGCTCTAGAACACAAGGTGGGTCATTCAATCACAGAACATATACACATACCTATGCAACAGTGACACACATGTATTTTTACACAAATTCTAGGACACTATATACACATTGCTCTGCTGCGATCATTTGATAAAGAGGCCATATGATCAAATGTGTCCTTATTTACACCCTAAAAGCAAAACTTTCACCTTAAAAGCACTTGGTGAATAATATAAGCTTTAAAGTCAGAGAAACTTGGATTCTGATCCCAGCTCTGTCACATGTCACCTGTGTGATCATCAAAGATAAACTTGCTTTCTTAGAACTCAAGTTTCTACTCAGTGGTTATCAGGAAGACTAAAAAATGTATATAAGGGGTACCTGGGTGGCTCAGTTAGTTAAGCATGACCCTTGATCTCAGCTCAGGTCTTGAGTTCAGGGTCATGAGTTCAAATCCCACATTGGATGCTGTACTGGGGTGAAGCTTACTCAAAAAAATTAAAAATACATATGTGTGTGTGTTATGCACCTTATTTATTATATATATGTATTTAAAAATACATATATATAATAAAATACATTCATATATAAAATAAATAAGGTACATAAAGTATTCAGCAGAATGTCTGAGATTTTAGTAAGTGGCTAGCAAATGTCTGCTAATTTCTTTTTATCACTTTATTTTCCCATTTCCAGACAAGGCAATTGCTGTCAACAGGATTACCTTCTTCTTCTGTAGGTCATGTGTATGTCAGAAAGCAGAGGAGAGAAGTGAGGAGACAAACCTGAGGGTGAAGGGATTTCTCTCAGGTTTGGAATTAGGGGAAATACTACCTTGAACCCTGAGGTGGATGACATAAAGCTGCTCTCATAACTTTGTAGTTTAGTCGATTATGGCTCAGATCATTCTTGGTAGACTCAGAGAGAGCTAAATTTTGTAAAGGACGATTTCGTGTCAGAGTATGTCCCCTTTTTCAAGCTTAGTATCCGAAGCCATTGTAGAAATGGGAATTTAACTAGCTTGTGTGCTATCTCCAAAGAGCTCCCAATTTCCAAGAGGTGACAACATTCACATAAACTACCTCTTTCTGCTGGCCATGGGGTGATGCTCTGATGCCATGGGAACCCAAAGCAAAAGCCTAAGTAAAGCAAAATTTCTTTAACTCTCTAGAGAGGAACTTGGGCTTATAGCCCAAAAAACTTTAAGCCTTTATCCACAGATATAAGAAGCTTCCCCCTTTGCCTTTTTATTTAAAATGACAATACATTTTCTATTTTGCTTAAACTCTAGATGGCCCTACTGAAAATGAGATAATAATAACAAGGCATACACATGTTTGTAATTATTAAAAATCATAAATGTTAAGGGAACTTATTTCTTCATGTTTCCATATAGAGAAATTTTCTTTAGGTAGCTCTTTCCTCTACTCTTATACAATTTTTCTGAAATGTCAAAAATGCTCATCAAATCTATGTTTTTTATAAATTTCCTGGTTAGGGGCACCTGGGTGGCTCAGTTGGTTAAGCGATCGACTTGGGCTCAGGTCATGGTCTTGTGGTTAGCAAGTTCAAGCCCTGCATGGGGCTATATGCTGACAGCTCAGAGCCCGGAGCCTGCTTCAGATTCTGTGTCTCCCTCTCTCTCTGCCCCCTGTCTGCCTCTGTCTCTCTCTCTGTCTCTGTCTCTCTCTCTCCCCCTCAAAAATAAATAAACATTAAAAAAATAAGGTCTATAAATTGGTTTAAAAAGTTTGTAAATAAGTAGAAATATTCAAAATTTAAATATACGACTCACATTCTTAGCTGTACTTTGCGTCTAAATATTATTTCTTTAAATTTGAAAGTCCATCAGGAGAAGGCATTATAAATTTGATGTTATCTATAAATATTGATTTGCTTAATTATTTATATTACGAATTTGTTATTTTTATGTCTCTGGTATTTTAAAATAGTTCACTGAGCCATTTGTATTTCCCCAATAAGAAAGTCCATTTTAATTTAAAGAAAGCCTGGATTGATGTAAGATTTATTCCTGCAGATATTATAAAAATATACATGGCAAAAAGAAAATCAGCTGTTTCTTACTTAAATATTATTTTTCCTCATTTTTATGTATTCCTTCTTGCCTCATTCTTCCATTTTTACTTTTCCTCTCCTTGTCCTCACTTACGCAACTTAACATTTGGCACACACATAAAAAGGACTTAAAAAAGGAAAAAAGAAAAAAAAAACTAAGAATAAGAAGAGCATATTGCGTGTGGGAGTGGGTTTTTAAACTAGACTGAACATCTCAGTTTGAACATCTCAGTTCAGTTCCGGCTGAAACATTTTAGCCAATTTCCTTAACTTCTTCATGACTCAGTTTGTTTTGATAATTAGTTAATATGTGTTCATTTAGAAGAGTGTCTGAGATATAGTAAGTGCTAAATAAGTGGTAACTCTTATTTAACAGGAGTAACAACATTCAGAAATATGAGACGATGGGCTTAATTTTGAAAATTACCATAATTAAAATGAAGCATTTATTCACAAACAGTAATATATTTGCATAATCATCAAGGTACCATCAACTCATTGGTAGCAAATAAAAATTAACTTAGAAAGTGTTTGACATAAATATATAAGAACAGTTTCCTAACAGTTACTAAGATAAGTAGGATTCAATGAGATACCAGTGATCACCAATTAATATGGCTGTAATGATAGCCATTGGCGGTGGCAAGTGTCAGAGAGTTTCGGAAGCTACCAGACACACTGCTGGTAGGAATGTAAAATGTGGCAATTACACTGGCGAGCTGCTTGTGAGTTTCTATAAAGTAAAATCTATCCTTATTATATGATAATGCAATTCTACATCTAGGCATTCACCAAAATGAAATGAAACTATATGTCTACACAAAGATTTGTACATGAAAGTTCATAAAAGTGTTATCCATAATAACCAATCACTGTAAATAACATGTGTCCATCAGTATGAGGATAAGTTGTTATGAGTTTCTATAAAGGAAATACTTCTTAGCAATAATAGGACATAAACTACTGATACATCGATATGACTGAATATCAAAAATATTTTGCTGATGACATAAATATCATACAATTTTATTTTATTTATATGAAATTATAAAACCAAATATAGTGATGGAAAGGTCCTTACTTGTTGCTAGGCCCCAGAGTAGGGAAGTATTGACTAGAAATTGGAGTGAGGGGATATCTGCAGTAATGGAAAATGCTGTGTCCTGATTGTGGTGTTATTACACAGATATATATACATACATTTGACAAAATTCATTTACCTTCACCCTTACAATGTGTACACTGTATTGTACCTGATTTAAATTTCAATAAATGACAAAAGTAGGGTTATCCCCAATATTAAAGATTAACTAAGGCAAACAAATGTGGTCTTTTTTCTTTTTCTTTTCTTTTTTTCTCTTTTCTTAGTGATGATTTTGTGATGAGCAAGAAAAGGGCTGGGCTTCAGATTGTAATGTTTCTAACCCCATAGAGAAATCATTATATGAGGCAAATTAGGAATATATAATCTTTCATTTGCTTTATTAGTAAATATCTTGTCTCCATAGCATTTTCCAGGTGTTTCTGAACATGTTCTCCAATTTTTTTTAAGTTTATTTATTTATTTTGAGAGAGAGAGGGAGGGAGGGGCAGCAAGAGAGGGAGAGAGGATCCCAAGCAGGCTCCACACTGTCAGCACAGAGCCGGATGTGGGGCTTGCACCCATCACCCCGAGATCATGACCTAAGACTAAATCAAGAGTCCGATGAGCCACTGAGCAAACCAGGTGCCCTTCCAAATTATTTTTTCAATATGTTAGGAAATGTCCCTTATTATTTTCTCTTCCTGCTAATAAGGAAGTACCACATGGACTAACTTCTGGGAGTTGGGGGTTTTTAGGGGAGCCCCGGTAAAGAGCATTTCTGTTTTCTCCCCAGATTTTGAACAAGCCACGATATGCAATAAGGAGTAAATATCAAGGTCAAAATATTACGTTTATTATGGATAGACCCAGGTAGTAGGACACAGATTAGCATAAAACAAAATGAGCCCTCTAATGTAGATCTACTGTCAGAGGTAGTTCTGATGTAGATCCACGAGGCTTAGAGACCAGCACAGCAGACAGAGAACACGTGTTCTCCACTGGCAAGCCAACTCCACGGGGGAAAAAAAAAAAAAAAAGCTTCAGTTATTCATTCCACATTTACAAATCACATATTTCTCTCCACCACACAAAGGACAGGATAGAGAAAAAGGAAGATTGAGGGAAAGAGCGGTGAAATAGCATTCCTCTCATGGAGAGTATTTTTGGTACCCACCCCAGATCCATTCCACATGTTTCTCCATCCTGATGAATATTCCAGGAAGCTGAGTTTCTGGACTAAATCAATACAATTCCTAGACCTCTGGACCCAGTGTATTTGGCTAATGGGAGACACTGGTAGGAGGTAGGAGGGCAGGTATAGGGTGACGGTGGCCAGTGACTTCATTTCTCTACAGAAGTCTAAACTCTTACCCTTTCTATAGCCTTGCTTCCAGTTCTCTCTCTGCATTAAGCCATATTTTACCCGTGGACCCTTCTTTTCTACAGATAATAACATTTCTCATGGTTTTCTCTAACCTTGGCCTTTCAGGTAGGTAATCGCTTCTTTAAACTCTCTATGATTGCATGTTAGAGAGTTTTTCAGGGTTGGGGGGAGGTTAGCAGTTACTGATGAGGGACCTCATCAGTAGGCAAGCTGAGGACAAAGCACAAGCTAATACCCAGCAATGCCCACCCCCACTAGGTGGGATATGTGTGACATTCCTCAGGCACTCCTGGCTGCAAGTCAACAAAGGAAAAGGAAAAAGCAATGGTTAACTGATGGAGATTACAGTCATGCAGGACATGAGTCTCCATCAGTTAACAAATGTCTTAGTAAATTCCAAAAGAAAGGCAATCTTATCAACAGCCTAATCTCTAGAAACCCATAGACTCAAGTTTCCTGGAGGCCTAACATCACCCTCCCCTTCACAGTGATGTGGGGAACAAAGTCAAGAAAGAAATGGTAAATAAAATTAAATTTCCTGGGGCACCTCGGTGGCTCAATTGGTTGAACGGTTGAACGTCTGACTTTGGCTCAGGTCATGATCTCACAATTCTTGTGAGTTCAAGCATTTCATTGGGCTCAATGCTATGAGAGCAAAGTTTGATTTAGATCCTCTGTCCCCCTCTCTCTCTGCCCCTCTCCTGCTCATGGTATCTCTCTCTGTCTCTCTCTCTCTCTTTATCAAAAATAAATAAAACATTAAAAAATTAAATTAAATTAAATTAAGTAATTTCCTTATAACTTGTAGTCTATTGACAATACTTGAGGCAAATACAGAGTATAAAATTCCTCTAGGAACTTTTTAAACTTCTCAATTTTAATGCCTTACTAGAGGGAAAAAAACAACCTTAGCTTGAAAATAAGTAGTTATCCAGTATCTGGAGAATCTTCTTTAGCATATGAAAGTCCGTTTGGAACCCTCCCTTTTCCTTACCTCCTCCAACTCCCAAGTCAATAATCAATCTCTCCTCATAACCCCAGTGCAGCTCTTTCTACACATGTTGTCTCCCTGCTTTAATAAAATCACCTTTTGCGGGTGCCTGGGTGGCTTATTCAGTGAAGTGACTCTTGGTTTCAGCTCAAGTCCTGACCTCACAGTTTCATGAATTCAGACCCCCACAACAGCCTCTGTGCTGACAGCATGGCCTTGTTTGGAATTCTCTCTCCCTCGCTCTCTGCCCCTCCCCCACTTTTGTCTCTCAAAAATAAATACATAAATTATTTAAAAAAATGAAATGACCTTTTTGCACCAAAAATGTTTGAAGAATTCTTTCTTGGCCGTTTGCTCCAGACCCCCATCACCACTCCCAAACCGCGTCACTTATTATATTAAAAAGACAGTTTGTTTCCAGCTGTCCCCATTATAGTGCAATCAAATCCTAACATCCAAGGCCTCTTAGGGCCCTCTTATTATTCATATGACAGTGAAAAATTTAGACATCGCCATGACTAGCAAACACAATAGAAATTTGAATATTTAGCAGAACATTATGACATGCCTGGTTATAAATACGTGTGGTTTAATAAGCATATAGTGTCAGATAATGAAAATGTGAAGTTTTTTTGGAGGAGTCAGTTCAGTTTTCTCACAGTTGGCCTGTAGTCATGATATGTTGATAATAGCTATAGACTATTCCTGTGTTTTCTGGATTTAAAAAAAAATTTTTTTAACATTTATTTATTTTTGAGAGACAGAGAGACAGAGCATGAGCAGGGGAGGGCAGAGAGAGAGGGAGACACAGAATCGGAAGCAGGCTTCAGGCTCCGAGCTGTCAGCGCAGAGCCTGATGCGGGGCTCGAACTCATGAACCTTGAGATCAGGACCTGAGCCGAAGTTGGCTGCTTAGCCAACTGAGCCACCCAGGCACCCCAGGGATGTTTTCATCTGTGCTATGAAAAGAAAATAAGGCATCTTGGGAAGGTATTCTACATTCTTTATTTTTCTGGTCCAGGAAATATGAATGTCACTTAAAACAAGAAATGCATCAAGATAAGTTTTTTTTTTCCCAGCCAGTTTAGAAAGAATTGTATAGAAACAGTCACTTCATGTGATGCTTTGTAGTTTCCCAGTTATGATATCATATCATTTTAAAATAGGCATTCTTCTTAGCAGACATCACTACTACAAAAAAAAGTCTGATATAGACAGACAGTCAATATAACAATATTTCGTGTCTTTGCCACACCAATTACAGTATGATTAGAATGATTAAAACCACTTCAAATACAGAAAAAAAGTAAAGAACAGTTTTATTCACAAAAAGACATTTTAAGTACTTTGTAAATTTTAAACAACTTTAGATGGTGTCAATCTCCATACCCTTAAGGCAGTTTCAATTTGAACATTATCAAGTCACGCAGGTTGTGTCTCCCTTCTAGACTGAAGTTAAATAAAATTGTTTCATTACCATATCCACCGCTAAATTGCATGAAACATTAGCATCTGTTCAGAAGTGAAGCTCTCCCTGGGGCCATGTGCTGGAAAACTGTGTGTCCCAGTGAATCTGAGAGTAGACTTCAGATCCCCAAAATGTCTCCAAAGTAATTTACTTTTTAGCAGTAGGAAGCCTTGGTCTAAGGAACAGAACTCTGAAAATATTTCAGTTTTATTACAAAGATTAGTTATTTTCATCCATGTCACAGTTTAAAGCAGAAGTTTTTTTCTGTTCTATAATTGCACCACCAAATCATTCACTTCATAGGTGAGGTTGACCACACGTGTACTTTTATTGAACAAGTTATCATAGAGATCAAAGAAACAGTGTTGTAGGGACTAAGTTAAACAATTTTTGCATAATTTTTAACAGTAAAAATGACAGTTATGTGGAGATGTGTGTAGAAGAGATAAATGCATGCTAAAAGGAAGTAAAAGGAGACACGGCATACACACCGCTGCCTGAAACAAGAAAACACTGAACCTGAAATCAAAAAACATAAACACACTTAATATTCTCTATACTACTCTTTTTTTTCTCTTTGATTTTGATTTTAATGGAAGTTGATAGTGATGATGTATGTAGGGAGTTATGGCAGGGGTACAAAATCTTTTAGAACTGGAGGATATATGATTAAGTATTTAGTCCGTTATTCATTGAATATTATGAGTTGGTCCAGATGTACTGAGGTGTTTTGTTGTTGTTGTTGTTCTTGGAAAGTATAATGTTCACTCATTTTCCTGAAGGCATTCAAACTATTTCTGGAGTAGATTCTCTACATTTCTTCACCTATTTAAAAGGTAATCTACAGGATCCCTGGGTGGTTCAGTTGGTTGAGAGATCACTAACCTACTCTTGATTTCAGCTCTCATGGTTCGTGAGTTTGAGGCCCGCATCAGACTCTATGCTTGAAACACAGAGCCTGCTTGGGATTCTCTCTCTCTACCCCTTCCCTGCTTCCACTCTCTCTCTCTCAAAAGTAAGTAAGTAAGCAAGTAAATAAATAAATAAATAAAACTTAAAAAATGAAAAGATAATCTACAGTTAAAGTTTGAATCTAAATGTCACTTATTCAGGAAAAATGCATTGACACCATCACCTCCTTTACACTGTTTATGGTTATTAATTCATTCATATACTTACTATGTATAGTAAGGAAAATTAAATAATGTCTGCATGAATTTCCTATTGATGCCTTAGCAATTACCACAAATTTAGTAGCTTCAAACAGCTCAAATTTATTATCTCACAGTTTCATAGGTCAGAAGTCTAATACAGGTCATAGAGCTAAAATCAAGGTGTCTTCACGGCTATGCTTCTTTCTGGGGACTCTAGGGTAAGAACTGTTCCCTTGCCCATTCAGGTCATTGACAGAATTCAGTTCCATGCAGTTATAGTATTTAAATTCCTGTTTCCTTGCTGGCTGCCAGTTTAGGAGAGTTTCTAGTTTCTAGAAGCCACCCACATTCCATGGTTTCTGTCTTCCTTCCTCCATCCTCCATCTTGAAAGCAAACGTGGAGCCAGTTTCTCTCCCACAAATTGCTCCTTCTCCTTCCATCTTATCTTTCTAAGTAACCCAAGGAAGATGACCAGTTTTAAGGACTCAAGTGATTAGATTGAGTTGACCTAGTTAATCCAGGGTAATCTTCCCTTCCTAAGGTCTTTAAGCTTAATTATATCTGCAAAATCTCTTTTGTCTTATAAGGTGACATTCTCATGTGTTCTGAGGACTCCTGATGTCTCACAGGACACTTTAGGGCATGTTTTAGTCTGGGTCCTCTATTTTTGAATAAGTAAAAAAGATTACTTGATAACCTTTTAAAAGAATGTTTTCCCCTTTGGGGATTTTCTAAACCTAAACAGATATGTTATATCTGTTAGCATCATAATTTATAACAATCTAGTTTAGATTAATAGCAATGTAATTGTAATAATATTTAAACATTTACTCCTATATAGTTCTGTTTCTTCTTCCTTCATGGTATTTTTATCACAAAGGGGATATTTATAAATTGCTTTCCTATCAGCATAGATTTTTAATTATTTTATGTAGGTATCTTTCTTTTAAATAAGAACACTCTATAAAAATAAAAACAAAGAAGCAAAGGGATATGTAACTTGTCATAGTATAGTGGAAAGAGCTATGGAACCTGAGCTTTTACACTAAAAAGTTTTGAATTTCTGGATTGAAAAAAATTCACTAATTGCTAACAGAAAGGGGTGAAAATGGATCGATACAAATAGAAAATTATCATGACATTGAACAGCATGGGAGACTATAGCCCTATATGACTGAGGCTGAGACTGGGTCTGGAAGAGGGATGGGAAAAAGGTGTAAGTTAAGGAAAAATAAAGAGAAGAAAAGAGAGAGTGAGAAAATACATACTAAGTATATTAAGAATGACTTCAGACTTTTTTATGAGAAACTCTGAAGGCCAGAAAACAATGGAACAGTGCCTTCAAAATGTAAATCAACCAACCAACCAACCAATCAACAAACAAACAAGCAAACATTTGAGTTAAAATTCAATACCCAAGACAATAGTCAATCAAATATGAAAAGTTAAGCTAGCATAACCTAAAACATATTATGAATCATGTACTCTTTCATAAGAGTAATGGAGGTGTTCCCCCAAAATAAGGAAGGCATAGAATAAAGGAACAAGGAAACAGAACATTCTATCCAGGAAAGAGTTGAATGAAATCACCAGATGACAGTAATGCACAAGGCTCAGTTAACTACCAGTCCAGATTAGAACTATAGAGATGCTTCTTCATGTATTTGAGGCTGATAGATTATTTGATGCAAAACAGATTATTATAGATTATTATAAGAAAGATTAAGTTATTGGTTAATAAGTTAAAAGTCTCTGGGCATGTGGTTGGCTCAGTTGATTAAGTGTTCGGGTCTTGATTTCAGCTCATGTCATGATCTCATGGTTGGTGATTGGAACCCTGCATCGGGCTCCTCACTGATAGTGAGGAAGAGCTTGCTTTGAATTTGCTCTCCGTCTTTCTATGCCCCTCCCCTGCTCGCACAGGCACACATGCATACTCACTCTCTCAAATAAATAAATAAACATAAAACGTAAAAGTTTGTGTCTGGTGGTGAAACAAATGGGTGAAATGAGGAAGGGAACCTGTTGTTTTTGTAACTTTGTGGAGTCATTTGACTTTTCAAATAAGTTTCATACATAAATATGAAAAAAATGAAATTAAATACAAACATAAGATCTTAAAATAAGAAAGTGTTGAAAGTGTTAGAGTGACCCTTTTATCAACTGAATATATTAAATTTGCAATTTCAAAGTAAGTCTATTCATTTCATTCATTTCAAAACAAAATATTGAAGTTCTTAAGCAAACTTTGCTTAACTAAAACATTGGGATGATATTGCATCTAAAAATGAAGTATAGCATTAGAAACAGTGATTCTAGAGCACCTGGGTGGCTCAGTCTGTTAAGTGTCCAAATTTGGCTCAGGTCATGATCTCATGGTTTGTGAGTTTGAGCCCCAAACGTGGCTCTGCATTGACATCTCATAATCTGGAGTGTACTTCAGATTCTGTATCTCCCCCCCTCTCTCTGCCCCTCCTCTGTTTGTTCTGTCTCTCTCACTCTCAAAAATAAATAAACCTTTAAAAAATTAAAAAAAAAAACCAACAAAAACAGAGTGACTCAACCCTTAATAGTGTATATTAAATTGAAACTCTAATTTCATGCATAGTATTTGAGATTTTTGAGGCAAAATATTAAAGAGCACATGATCTTTATGGTTTTCTCAGGCTTATTATACTATCATTCATTAAAAACTATTTGAAAAACATTTAGAATAATTTTTAACAATAATTATTAGACACTTGGGTAAAATAGCCAGATTCCTTTTTCTTTGGTACTGGAAAAGTAAAATATTAGAAGGTGTATAATTAGAAGAGCTTGGTGAAGATAACAGTGAATTTTGTTTAGTTGTCCAAAATTCTGTTTATATATAGAACTCATTCTATATATTCTATGAGAACAATTGAGTTCCAAAAGATTCTGTTACCTAGCTCATGGAATCATAAACTCTGTTAATGATGCAGTTAGTATTTAAAATATTTTTCTCTTACCAAAATGCTATTTTTCCAAATAGATTATATCTTTCCTTGGAATTTAAAAGCATACTCAGAAAAAAAAATGTTTCTGGGAACCACTATGAATTTTTTATTTCATATTCAATTTTCTTTGCAATCATAATGGAATTAGCCAAGAAATGTTTTTAGTCTTCATCCTTGCCCATCTTTGCCCTGCTTCTACCTCTGCTTTTTTAGGTTTGACCCATACAAACATTATATACCCCCAAATCTGGTTTAACATCAGTGTCTGGATAATCTGATCTATGAAACTGCTCTACAAAAGTAATATTTTTTGAGAAACTTTATCTCTGAAAATATTTATTTTTATTTGTAGCATATATCACAAGTTCCATCTGTTAAAATATCAGTGTGGTTAGTTGCTGTCTACGAGCTCATTTGTCCATATAATATATGCTATGGAAATTTTTTATTTGAACAAAAAGAATTTGTTAGCTCAATGAAACTTTTGTCACCTTCAATAAATTAGTATATGTTTAAAATAGTTTCTCTTCTATGAGATAAACTTTGAATGGTTTTGATGCTAAAATATGCTCAAAGAGCAGTTTTTAAGGTCCCCTTGGAATTTTTTGGTTCACATCAAATTTACTGTGAGTCCATGAAACAAATTAAGGTAGACATTAACCAATTTTATGGAAATTTTATGGAATTGAGTAAGTTAGAACTAGTATATGCTACTTTCCCATCTAAGAAAATTATTAGTACTAGTATTAGTATTAGTATTTTGGGTTTGTTAAATTCAACTGTGTTCTAGTACACATTTAGTTTTGAAACTACAGTGAATTTCCCAAATATTTCTCAACTTCTTGGATTTGTTTTTTAATGTCAAACAGTAGTCCATTTCTATAATGTGGAAGAAATTTCCCCCCTGACATACTTTCCAATTTTGATAAGCAGGTTACTCTTTAGTATCTAAACCTGACCTCTGTAGAAAATTCATTGTCCTGATTTCTCTAGAAAATTTATTTGTTCTTTGCAAATACTTTCTTAAAGCACCGGGTAGTTTTTAGGCTGGTCACATAAGAGAAAAAAAAAAGTCAAGATTTTATATAGGTGCTTGTATAGCCATTGATAATGTTAACCTTTAAATTTTTTTTTGAAAAAGTATTTTTACTTTTGCAAAGTGTACAAAAACAGATATTGGGACAAATTTGGTCACCGTCATTTGCTGACCATCACTTCGGTAAGAGTGAACAATTGATGGGTATCCATTATGTGTTAAGCTCAGAATCCATTTTGAAGGGAAGTGAAATATAGATTTTGCGGGGTCAGAAAACATAATCTATTATATAGGCTGTGCTTGTGAAGAATCTTCCTCTTCTCTTTCTTTTTATCTTATTATAGCATCTTTTTGGTCAGTTATTGAATCTCCTAGATTGGTTTTTAAATTTTCTCTTTTCTCTTTTCCATATCTTTTGTACCTTTTTACTCTAATTTATGGGAAACATACTTACCTACATTTTCCAGAAACTTGTACTGATTTTTCTTTGATCTACTATATTTTTAAACTTTTATTTTGGGATAATTACAGATTCATGGGAAGTTTTAAAGAACACAAATGACACAGAGAAGTTTCAATCACCTTTTACCTAGATTCTCCCAATTATAACATTTTCCATAATTAGAGAATAATTATCAAAACCAGTCACTTGTCATATGCACAATGCATAGTTTATTCAGTTGTCACCTGTTCTACTAGCACTTGTGTGGGTGTGTGTGTGTGCACGTGCACACAAGTGCATGTATGTAGTTCTGTGAAATTTTATCACGTACATAGCTTATATAACCATTATCACAGTCAAGATAGAGAACTGTTCCTTTCCCACAGGACTTCATTGTTCTATTCTTTTATAACAACACCCATCACAAACCCACTCATCACTGACCCCAGACACTAATAAGTCTTCATCTCTGCAATGTTATTTAATGAATGTTATAGAAACAGAGCCCTACAACACATAAACTTTTCAGATGCTTTTCTCAGCATAATTCTCTTGAGATTATCCAATTTTTTAAAAATGTTTTAGTAGATTGTTCCTTTTATGTTGCTGAGTAAGACTCAGGGCACTAGTGTTCCACTGTTTTACCAGTCACCCATTGAAAGACATTAGCCTTCTCGAGTTCTGTGATTAAAGAGAAAGCCACTATGAACATTTGTATCCACATTTTTGTTTGAATGTAAGTATGCATTTGTGTGGGATAAATGTCCAAGAGTGGTTTGAAGTTTGTAACATCAAAGAACTTGTTTTCTTATCTGTCCATTTTCTGGCATACTGGTTTTTTATTCATTGATTATATATTTTCCTTTTTTTCTCTAATGACACAAATAATGTATTGTGGAAGTCTTCTAATAGAACCTCTTTTCCTTCAAGTTGCTTTTCTGATCAGTTTTTTTGATTTCTATCTTTTTCACTTGTACCATTCTAAAGATGTCTACTGATGCCTTTAGTTTGCCTGTATTTAAGGATAGGTTTCTAAAATGCTAACAGAAGACACTATACTCACACTTTTGGCATGCTGACTGTAGTATTTATTGTAATTCATCAGCCAATGGAATTTCACTGGAGGATGCCTGATGTTACCATCTTTAGTTCTTTCCAGTTGAACTTGAGAGATTCCCAAGAGTATTTTCTTCTAATCCTTTGCCTATAGAATATATAGAAGTGGCTGTTAACGGTTATGGAAATAGTCTGAGAAGAGGGCTGAGTGCCCCACCATAAATAAGTATTCATTAATAAACACACACATATATAAAATATTTATTTTCAGTATTTGTTTTACTCAAAATATGCAGAGATTCTTTATTCAGAGAATTTTTTTTCTTTCTTTTTACTTTATTTTTGTCATGGTGTTGCCAGAGGTTTTCCCATTTTCTTGTTTTTTTTTTTCAATTTTATCTTTGCTTTGTTAATTCTCATTATTTTACTTTGATTTCCTATTTTTACTTTTAAGACTAAAAGTGTGTAGTAATCAGTGCTTTGCGATTCAGCCATAATGCCTCTATTTTAATTTGACCATCAATAGAGAGTGACAGAAACCTGAAGGATCATTTTTCGGTTATCAGCAATTACCATCAGAGAAAGGTGTGTGTGCCAGGATATGTATGCAGGTGTGTGTATAAGCTTTGGTTGTCCTGCTGATTTAACCTAGGGCTCTATATGGTTTCTTTAGCGATAAGACAAAGATATGGATGCCTAGTGGCTCAGTCAATTAAGTGTCTGATCCTGCTTTTGTCTCAGGCCATGATCTCACTGTTTGTGCAATCGATCCCTGCATCAAGCCTGGCATCTGACTCTGCACTGACAGCATGGAGCCTTCCTGGGTTTCTCTCTCCCTCTCTCTCTGTCCCTTCCCCATTTGCTCTTGCTCTTTCTCTCTCTCTCCCAAAATACATAAACATTAAAAAAAGACAAAAATAAATAAGAAAATTTATTTTGAGTCACTATTACATGAAAATTAGTGAATGAATATTTAGTGTGCTCTTTAAAAAGTTATATCAGGCAGGTGGTAACTAATAATTAAATAATTAGTTGTATTAATACCAATAATTTTAATGACATGAATCTCTATGAATCACAGCTTCTAAAAATCAAATGACTACTTATTAAGCTTACAAATGTAAACTTTGAAGTATATGTTGGAAATAATTAAGTTTTGCATTATACACTCTTAAAATATAAAATAGTAAAATAGCCTGTTTATCTTATTCCCAACAGTGATTTAAATTATATCTACCATAGTTATACAACCTTGTTGTATATTAATAGGAATTAATAGTAAATAAATTGAATCCATAGAAATGCAGTCCAATGGATGTAATTGTTATTACCAAGAAAATAAATTATTTATGTATTAAGCTTTAACTGGCATAACATATTATATTAAATATGTATCAGTAAATACAATGTGTGTTTTTATTAATAAAATAGTAACAATACAATTTTCAGATTTTTGTAATCTATTAAGATATATCAAAGACTACATCCAAACGGCAAGTCAGTGTGCTAAGCTTTAAAAATCAAAGTACATTACAAGGTACCTGGGTGGCTCAGTCAGTTGAGTATCTGTCTCTTGATTTTGACTCAGGTCATGATCTCAGAGTCATAGGATGGAGCTCTATGTTGGGCTTGGCGCTGAGGATGGAGTCTGCTTAAGATTCTCTCTCTCTCTCTCTCTCTCTCTCTCTCTCCCTAAAATTAAAAAAAAATCAAAGCACATTAAGAAAAAGAAATATGTGATGATTGGTGACTAAATCAATAGCTACTTTTACAATCCCAAGTACTGTGGAGAAGTAGCTCCCTAGTGTTAAATGCAGTTTTGTTGATTTAAATATTTTCTATTTTCTCAAATCCAAATCACTCAGTATGTTCCAAATTAGTACAAGCCTTGTCTGAGAATATTAATTAGTTTCTCAGAACATTTTATTGCAACTTGCTAAATATAATCAAACTGTCTAGAGACTGAGTGATAAAATAAATTAAATATTCTTATTTCATGTGAAGAAAGATATTTGGTACCTCTCTTACTTTTCTTTTCTTTATCAATGGCTCCGCCAAATGGTCCTTGACAAGAACCTGAAGATTAATTTTAGCTCTTTCTTCTCATTTATTCCTAGCATCAAATTGGTTACCACCTCTTGCTGATCCCACCTCTTTAATAACTAAAAAATCCAAAATCTTTCTATTTCTACTGTCATTGCCTTGGTACTAACTACTCATCACTTCTGTCCCAGATGGCTGCAGTAGATACTCTCCTCTTCTGGCCATTAGTCTTTTACCATCCATTAAATCCACATTGCTGCCAAAAGCAATTCTAAAATGCACCCAAGATCTTCTTATTTCATTGGTATCATCTGAAACTAGTGCCTTATTCTATTCAGGTCAGAAATCCAAAATCCTTTGTCCAGTATATAAGGACCTTCATTTCATATTTTACCCTGGACATGATTTGGTGGCCTTATCTTGTGCCAGGTTCTCAGATTTACTCAGGACTCTACCCATATCAATAATTCGTTATCATGTTTCTTATATGCTGTAAGAAACTGAGAGTCCTCTGACAGTCGCACAGAATACAGATAAAGAAAAGTGAAGTGAAATCACTGTCCTTATCAAAATACTCATCCAAAATTATCCTTTAAAAAATGTGTTTAGTATTTTTTGCCCCTGTTTACAAACATCTCTTCCATTTTTCCTTTAACTTTTGAAGCAAATAGTTGATTATTCATAGTTCTTTCCCTGGAACACTGATACTACAGAAGACTTGAATCCAAATGGATAGGAAGCATTCATGGGTTCAGAGTCAATATCACAAGACACAGAATAGTATGTGAAGAGAAGAAGGCATCCTGATAGAAGCATGAGGTCAGGTCAGCCCAATAACAGAGAAACAGAATCAAAGAAATAAGTTGTTCTATCCGGGAGATAGAGCAAATATACAAGCAGGTTTATTAGTGTACTGGGGCTGCCATGACAAAATACCACACACTATGTGGTTTCAAGGGAAATTTATTTCTCACAGTTCTAGAGGCTAAAGTCCAAGTTCTGGCAGGGTGGTTTGCTCCTGAAGCCTCTCTCCTTAGTTTGTATGTGGCTGTCTCCTTGCTGTGCCCTCATGTGCCCTTTTCTCTGTGTGCATGCATGGCTGATGGCTTTTATCTTCTTCTAGGACAAGGGTTCTGTTGGATTAGGTCTCCACCCCTGTGACATCATTTAACCTTACTATCTCTATATAGGCACTCTCTCCAAATTTTGTCTCATTGGGGGATAGGACCTCAACATATGAATTTAGTTGGGAGAAGATACAATTTAGGTTATAAAAGTAGGTTATGATGGAGAGTACATTAGCAGGAATAAGTTCTAGAACATTCTCCATTATTATCTGGCTGAGTAAAAACTTGCGGTGTTTGACATCAGTTTCCTCAATTGCAAAATGACAGGCTTATACCAGGTGATCTGTCAACTCTTTTCACTTGCCAGGATTAATTGAAATCATAATTAGTTGAGGCATAAGAATTTACATTTTATTCATTTGATTTCTTTTGGGAAGCAGCTTAAAATGGGACATAAGGGTCTTTCTGTAGTAAATGCCCAAGTTTCTAGAGGACTAGTAGCATCTCTTTTTAATTATGAGCTATTATTGAGACCTCTATCTCAGTAGACAGAGTTGACACAGCCTATGTTGATTTGGTGACACATAGTAAACATTATTATTTAAATTCGTTGGTCATGATACTGTATTGTTGTATAAATGTCTCAAGAAAATCTTAGATTTCAAGAAAGCATTACAATGAAATGTTATAAAGAGCTGTTGGCCCATTGGCAAGTATCCACAGTAATGCATGTTATGTGTTTAAGACCAAGAAATTGTGTTTAATAGGATGACAATTATTCAAAGAAGAATGTTCCTATGCCCAGAACATTAAGAAATCTGAAATAATGAAATATATACTAATTAAAGAAATACACATTGTGATGTTCCTGCATGATTAAATAATTTTTTACTCTGGAAAATAATTCAGACTCATTCAAAGTGTACAGTCCCTCATGGCATATATACAATATTTTTCAGGAATTTGATATACACATGATTTATTATGTTCGTGTTTGATATGTGAACCACATTTCTACTGTTACAAATTTCCATCTGAGGCTTGATGTAATGTTTTCGCTCCAACTCACTTTTTAATGTAAGTAATCACTAAATAATTTAAATATTTTTTGGATTTAGAAAATCATAATATTTAATGCACTCATTTGTTAATAAGAGTATCGATGAAATAAGCTACTACGATGTTAATGACTGCAGTAGCTTTCACAGGAGACATAAATCGATTTTATACAACATAGCCTATTTTATTTAAGTAATTATGAATTTACAGCTTCCAAAGGTTAAGTATATTATCTGATAGGAATGACAGTTTTTCATGTAAATATTTCTATACATTTCATTTTTAACATTGCCTTGCATGATATGGCCTGACTTACCTGACCTTTTGTGGTTACAGTTAGAAAGCATGCAATGTACTTCGAAAACTACAAATGGGACGGCACAGATGGATGTTTTATTTTCCAAAGCTGTGTAATTAATCAAGACTTTTCCAATTACATTGTTGAGTGGTTAGCATAAATATTGTTTAATTCTTTTCTAAATCTTAATCACTATTCATCTGGCCAATGCACATATGGCATACAGGAAAATTTGCATCACAAACATGGTAAATTGCCGATAAAGAGTAGTTGTAAATGTTGGTAACTGTAACCCTGAAGCCGATTTTGTTTTTTGGTTTTCATTTTTGTTTTATTTGTATTTCCTTCCTAAGCTAACACTACTATAAAAATACTAAAATGCCTCTATTTTAGTTTAGGAATTCTATGATATTAATTTTTATATGTTATATTACAGACCGGCGTTATACAGTTGCTTTAGTTTCTGTTACTGCTAGGAATAATTGTTAATAGATATTAGAACAACAACAGCAAAACTAGCTTTGAAGCCCAGCTCAGCTATTTAATTACCCTGTTGTACCTTTGGCTCAGTTATCACCGTATCAATTTGCCTTGGTTTCTTCCACTGCTGTATTACTCACAGGCAGGATTACTTAATTGACTTGAAAGAAAGAACAAGAATTTCAATAAATGAGCATACTGCCCGGAATATCGTAAATGCTCTATTATTATTCATTTGCAGATTTATTTTCCAAGTCAAAATCTCTTCGTTTTCTTGGGTTAAAGTTGACACACCTCTGCCACTTTCCCATTGCTTGTCTGCCCTGCACACGCGTGACTATTATTGCTTGGTGTTTATCGTGATTAGTTTTGGTTTGTTTTTCTTAAAGGAAGATAGCGTATATAAGTTTGGTTCTGCTGTTGTATACAGCCACAAACACACATGTTTAATATATATATATATATATATATATATTTAAAATGCATTATGCATGCATGCGTATCCTTTATACTTGCTCTCCAACATTGTGTTTGATATCCATGTAAAAGATTATCATTGAGACATTTTCCTGTTAATGAATGAACATATCACTCTCACCAATGAGTGGTCACATAACATCTCTTTCATGGCTAAACATAATTTTCTAACCACTACCCCATTGTTGGACACTTTTGAGTCTTTGAAATATGGCTTTAATCTTACTGTGATATATAAGTTTTCACATACCTTTCTGGTACTACTTTTGGCTTATAATTAGTTAATATTCTTTTTAAAAAAATATACATGGTTGACTAAATTACTTGATTATTTTTAGTTTTCCTAAAGCTATTCATATTTTTTTCTCAAATTTTTTGATATTGGTTTATTGCTTAAAATACATTTACTACAAAATTATAGAAAAGTCACATTTACCTTCTTTCTATCAATGATTTGGTGTTTTTCTGTTTTTGTTATAAGGGCATTAGGAACAATGATGTTTATGATAGTGACAGCCTGAGATAAAATGTGCTATATGGACTGAATGCTTGTGTTTCCCCCAACTTTAGATGTGGAAATCCTAATCTCCAATATGATGGTGTTAGGAGGTGTGTGGTCTTTGAACGTGATGAGTGAGGATGGAGTCCTTGTGGTAAGATTAGTGCCTTTATAAGAAGAGACAGACACGGATGATCTTTTTCTGCCACTGATACTATTCTGGGTCTCTTGCTCCTTTTTTTTTTATTTCGAGTTTATATTTGGTTGGTCTTAATTTGTAATTCGCTTCTGCTGAGTGCCTCTTATCAGAGATCACCTTAAGTATGAGGATTGGGGCTGCCCAGAATCCCCAGATAGTATAAATTCCAA
Organism: Cryptoprocta ferox; assembly: GCA_028646485.1. Lineage (NCBI taxonomy): Eukaryota > Metazoa > Chordata > Mammalia > Carnivora > Eupleridae > Cryptoprocta > Cryptoprocta ferox. The sequence continues at coordinate 20,889,906 of CM053573.1, forward strand.
TCCCCAAGTGCACCTAAAGGTAAAACTATTGTTACAAATTCTCATAGGAGATATTTTCAACCTTGAGATAAGATTTTAAAAAAGGTACATTTCCTTGATTACTATCTTTAAAAAGTAGTTTTTAAGCTATGTGTGCAAGGCTTTAAACTCCCTCTGCATTCGTCCACAAGGTGCTTTAGTTTCACTCCCTTAATTAAGTAAAGGGAACACAATTAGTGTCTTATATCCTGGGCTGCTGTGAACTCCAGGATTGTCGAATCCTTGACTGGATTTAGCTCATGTCTATGACTTTCTTTTTGTACTCTCCTTGTTTATTTCTGTGAGTTTAGCCTAACTCTCCATTTAATAGGCTATGTGTCACATTTTGTTCAACATGCTAAATGTCTTTAAGAGGATTTTTCTTTTAGAATAAGTTTCCATATTGCAGAATGAGAAGGCTTTTTATTTTTGAAAAGATTTCCTTTATTTTCTTCATTTAAATTCCTCTTTGTGGCACCTGGGTGTTTCAGTCAGTTAAGCATCCGATTCTTGATTTCAGCTCAAGTCATGATCTCATGGTTCATGAGATAGAGCTCTGAGTCAGGCTCCTGGCTGACAGCACAGATCCTGCTTGGGATTCTCTCTCTCTCTCTCTCTCTCTCTCTCTCTCTCTCTCTCTCTCTTTCTCCTTCTCCTCCTCCTCCTCCTCCTCCTTCTCCTCCCCCAGTCATGAATGGGCACACTCCTGAAAGAAAGAAAGAAAGAAAGAAAGAAAGAAAGAAAGAAAGGAAGGAAGGAAGGAAGAAAGAAAGAGAAAGAAAGAAAGAAACTTAAAAAAATTCCTCCTTAAATGAGTTTTGGTCTTCAAATACTGATAAATTTGAAATAACACTTATATTGATCATGTGTTGTTGATAAAATATATTTCTCTATTTCAAATAATTTAATTTTATATACATGTTAGTTATATCTTTTATGTTAGTTACACATATTAATTATATAATGTAAATATAATTATATATAATTATGATTATATACCATAAATATTAAATATTATGATATATTATATATAAGCTATATTTCTGCATGTATGTATATGTGGGGAGCTGTGTGTTTACCTTAAAACATCAGACATTAAGGTGATCTGTTGATAATCACAATCTTGATCCCACTGGTAATGCTGCATATGAATACTGAAGTGTATAAATTTATTGTTACAGTCATGTTAAGACTAGTGGTACATCATTGTAAGAGAGAAAATGAATTTGAAATAAATTTTTGATTTAACACCTGTATCATTTAGATTTTATTGTAAAACCTATAATTACAGATGGTAATAACAGTTAACACTTTTAAAATATTTTTGTACAGGGAACCAATGAGCTTTACAAATTACAATGCAACATTTTCTTTTTAAAGTTTATTTTTGAGAGAGAGAGAGATGAGAGAAAGAAAACACAAGTGAGAGAGGGGCAGAGAGAGAGGGAGACAGAGAATCTGAAGCAGCCTCCAGGATCTGAGCTGACAGCTCAAACCTACAAGCTGTGAGATCATGACCTGAGCCAAAGTCAGATGCTAAGCCGATGAGCCACCCAGGTGCTCCACGTGGCAACATTTTATATATAGTAATACTATATTTATATAGTATAACTATATAGTTAAATGTATAGTAATACTATATTTATATTTGCCTATTCAAAAATTTCATTATTTAATATAATTTTAGTGATTCTACAGTATTACAATTTGTAAAATACTTTCCTTTTATTTTGTTCTCCTCCCGTTAATCATTGCACAGGCAGGCGCTTAAACAAGTGTAATCTCCAAACGTAGAGGAGGGATAGAGACTCAGAAGTCACCTGAACTGTGTTTGGCAGGCAGCGGAATTAGGTGGCAACCTGGGTCTTCTTACATGATTCCATATCATTCCAGTTCCAGTTTTTGTTTTTAATGAAACCGAAGTATATGTAAAGGCCTAAATTTTTAAAAGAGCCTAAGTAGTGTTTCTGCATTAGGTATTATGATCCAACAACCCTTAGTCCAGGCAGTGGGGGCTATCTGAATAGAAAGTATTTCCTTTAACTTTAGAAGTATAACCTTATTCACTAGAACTGTGACTTTCCCTACAGGGAATATTCCGTCACAACAACAATGCTATTTCAGTGTGCTTTGCTCGTGGAGGTATTAGCTGCATTTTATCCATTCTATCGACATACAGTTCTTATAAAAATAAATTATTTGCAACATAAATAAGGTTTCTGAGTGCTTGATATTTCTTTTGTCCTCTTTAACTATGTCAGGTGTTTCCATAACAAAGTGTAAGAGACTTATTGGAAATTTGGCGTCTGTTTTTTTTTATACCAATCCTTGCCTTTTTTTTTTCTTCTTCTATAAAGGAATTGCAGACACTGGTCACAGTGTAACTACTTCTGACTGTGAGTGATATGGCAGCAACATTTGTTAAGAGAAAACTTTGCAAAAAGAACAGCAATTCTATTTTGGACAGAGACCAATGAAAATGAGCCCTCAAAGATCACAATCCTCAGCCTTCATCCCATCTATCTCTGTGTTCACTAGTCGGAGACATCCATCACTATTTAAAAAAGGAATCTGGCAAAAACATGTAAACTGTTGGACACAATCTGATCACTAAGACTGGAAAATTAACTCTAATATGCACAGTCCATGCCAGTGATAATAACAGCATTTATTTTTCTCCTTTTTGTTTTCCTACTCTATTATTATAACTTATTTCATATTCTTGCTGGTCTGCTCTGACTCGGTCAAGTGGGATCATGTTGAACAGAGGTGGAAACAGAGGCATTCATTTACTTTTTAAAAAATCTCTAGTAAACACTTTCCATGTTTCACTAAGTTATTTTTCTAGAATTTTTGTAGAACCTCTTTATTCAAAAAAGATTAAAACATGAACCTCTGACTTACTGAAGTTTGTTTTCTGACCTTGACCTTGCTTTCCAAAACTGCAAATAGTTTAGAAGACTTTGATTCCAAGTGTACGCTTCCAATTTATACGCCAAGTATGTCAGTTTCTTTAATTCTTTATATATATATATAGTAAATATTATAAACTATTTTTGGGGTACCTGGGTGGCTCATTCGGTTGAACTTCTGACTTCAGCTCAGGTCATGATCTTGTGGTTCATGGGTTCGAGCCCCACGTAGGGTTCTGTGCTGACAGCTCAGAGCCTGGAGTCGGCTTCACATTCTGTGCCTCCCTCTCTCTCTGCCCCTCCCCCACTTATGCTCTACCTCTCATTCTCTCAAAAATAAAGAAAAACATAAAAAAATTTAAATACTTTTGTTTTATGTAAGGATCTTTCACTTAGATTTACCTACATACTTAATTGATTTTCAAACCCGCTCACTTATTTATTAATCTTTCTAATACATTGAACCTCAAGCTTCTCTCTGGTATTAGTGTCCTTCTATCTAAGTAATACTCTTGGAATTTCATATCTATACATCTTTTGCTGATGACTATAATGATTATAATTCAGTTTGTTCACCTAAAAACATCTTTATTCGCCCTCCTTCTTAAAAGATTTTTTTTTGCTGCTGAATGGAGTTACTTTCTTTCAGTATCTGGAACTGAGATCCATTGACTTCTTCCACTGATTGTGTTGAGAATTTTGTCATTGGAATAATTATCCCTCATTGAAGCTAATCTGTCTTTCCTCCTCCCCCACCTTTAGCTTTTTTAAGGTATTCTCTTCATCTTTGTTTTTCTGCAGTTTCATTATTAAATGTCTAGGTGTCATTTATTTTTATTCATACAATTTGGGTCTATGTGGGTTTCTTGAATTGGTTGATTACCACAGTGATTAGTTGGAAAAAGTCAAATCCTCCTTAAAGCAAATGTGGAAATAAAAGATAAAAGAATGAAAATTGCTATGAAATGGAGAATGCTGTATCTTATTTTTAAATGTCTAATATCAATTATCCCCTAGATATAGCTTCAAAATTTAATGAAATTTAAGAAATGATAATTAAGAAATATAAGATCTATTTTAATTGATATAATCTATTATTGAGATATATATATGTTGTAACATATTTTCTAAGTATGAGACTTTTGGTTTTACTTGAGTAAAATTAGATACTGGATATATTTGTCTTTCAAAGATAAAATCCATGTGAATAAGTATCTTTGGAACCAGAAATTGTGGTTCTCTCACTTTTTAGCAATGTAATATTGGACAACCCATCTCTCAGTTTTTGTTCTCTCTGTTTCCCCCTTTTCCTCATCCCCCAATCTCAATCTCTGTCCTCTCTTTCCCTCTCATCCTTCTCTCTCTCAACTAATTATCATGTTGGGCTGCAGGAAATCTTCCAGCTGTAACTGATAAGTAATCATTTTCGGAGTAATATCTATCTTATTTTGTTTTGTTCTCTATTTATCAACAGCATAAATCAGAGCTACTTTCATCATGAAAATTTGTCAATGTCAAGATAAGGTATCTATATAAAGAATTAGTTTGTCTACAGTTTAATTTAAATCATAAGATGATGAACGGAAAATGGGGGACTCTCATTCATTTATATTGTTACAACTTTTTCTTTACCACCTTTTGTATTTGAAATTCATTCTGAATAGTAAACAAACAAAAAATATGTATTTTCCATTTGCAAGTATTTTTCAAACACACAAGGAATGCAAACCAATAAGAGGAACTACAATACAAGACAAAGTAGATTGCAATAAGAGTACTGACAAGGAAGAATAAAACTTCAGAAGAGTTGATTATTTTGGTGTGAAAAAATCATACAAGATTGAATGTTCAATACTGAAAGATAGGATATTGTTTCAACAGAGAAAGATATGGAGTTGCTTAATCTTTTAGGAAATATAACAGAAGTGAGAAATGGGTGAATATAATGTCAACATTATGTGTGATATACAAGAAATGATATGTCATTTAATAGTGCAGCTGGGGCAAAATGTAATCTACAAAAAGAGACCAGATAATAGAGATAAAAGTATCTGGATTTGATTCAGTAGACAACAGAGAGACTACTGAAGGTTTGTTATCAAGTAAGTAAAACATTCATATATTTATTCTAAGAAGGTTTATCTGGTAGAGAGATGCAAATAGAGAGCCTGGAGTCAAAGAGATTAGTTAAGAGAGATTTATCCAATAGCACAGGAATGAGCTAACTTGTATTCCAACTACATTTATACTAACTTGAAAAATCTTGCATGTAGATGATTAGATTGAATCAAGGGTTGACTTGGAGTTAAAAATTAGCCTCTAGTTTTCTTTTCAAAAGTAGCTGTTTTATTCACTGACAAAACAAATGTTTGGAAAGCTGGTAGACTAAATTTAGAATGCAATTGCTGTGGGGTACCTCCTATTTTAAGGTAGAGGTCAAACACAATGGCACATAAATAGAACGCAGGCTGCAGATGTTTTGTTTGGCTGACACACTACTAAAATAAATTTAAATACTTTTAGAATAAAAATGGTCTCTAGTTCATTAACTCATCAGCTATCTATTGCTCTATTTTGGGCTAACTTATGACATTTAGTTAGGGAGTGTTATTCTAATTAAAAGTGCAATCTTCCCCAGCTTTGTCCTCCTGACCCCTATATACCTTGCCATACATTTTATATTATTTTATTTTTATTTTTTGACATTTTAGTTCTAAATAATTCCTGACTCAGAAAGAAAGTGTAAAATATATATATATATATAGGGATCCAGGTATATCTTGCTCAATTTTAATTTAGTTTTTCATGGCACGTATCACATGACAAGTAAAATAGTGTAGTTATTTAATATTTTATTGTCTGATTCTCTTTCCCTAGCACATGACACTAGAAAACTCCAGAATGGGAAGAATCTTTGTTTGGTTCACTGGTATATAGTACTGAAAACTGCCAGCCACAGGAGAACTTCAATAAATATTCATTGACTGTAGCTAATATAATATTAATAGCTAAAACTGCTGTGGTGTTCATTATCTTCCATATATAATTCAATAGAATTATGTGTATTGGCTCACACCATAAGAGTCAAAACCTTATGAAATCAGTATTAACAATATCCTCATAGTTATTTGTGGATCTGGGCTCAAAGTCAACTGAATTTCTTATCTCTGATTAAAATACCCATCATTTTTGCTGTTTCAAATTTGGTACAAAATATAAAATCTATTGCATTGTCTAGGCAACATAGACACTCAGGCTTTAGTAGACTTGATATGCTCTGTAAAGTCATTTTTAAATACCAAGTGTGATAGGTGGGTGGAGGATGTACATTGCTCTCTCAAATTACTTTGGCCAGAGGCAATATAATCACAAGTAATTCACATCAACTATTCATGCTGAGTACTGTTAGAGGTAGTAACAAGCATGAGAATGTTTCTTAGCAATATGTTATATAATGTCCAAACAAGAAAAGACAAACTATCATACAAAGCAAAATTAAAAGAAAAAAAGTGTCATAAGAATTAAGAAAATTGAGGGACACCTGGATGGTTCAGTCGGTTGAGCATCTGACTTTGGCTCAGGTCATGATCTCATGGTTCGTGGGTTTGGGTTCCACATAGGGCTCTGTTCTGACAGCTCAGAGCCTGGAGCCTGCTTCAGATTCTGTGGCTCCCTCTCTCTGCCACTTCCCTGCTCAAGCTCTGCCTCTCTCTCTTTCAAAAATAAATAAACATTTAAAAAAATGGAACAACACACATATATTCATACATTCACATTTCACAATTTTTAATAGTTATGTGGATGTTTTATTGTCATTAAATTTTAATTTGAAGAGCTATAGATGAGATTATTTAGTATTCTTTCTTCTTGAGGGAATTGGGGATGTATATTCATTCAGGAGGAAGCTATGTTAACTCATTTGCCCATTTTAGACTACATCTTGGCTACTTCTTCATCAGAACACCAGAGTTGAAGATATTAATTTCAATTTATAGTTTACAAAAGTCCTTATGAAATCCTCTCAGAGCTCACACTGAAAACGGTTCTGGAGAAATCTAAGGCCAACCTGATGCTTTCTTTTATGACTTGAATAAACATTTGATTTATTACCCAAATTGAGAGAGTTTGGGGGAGTTAGAAGAGATATTATTTATATATTTGCTTTGGACAACATTTGTGAACTAGAGTTGTCCAATGCCATTTCTATAATGTGATGATTGTACACATAAGTTAGATTTTTTTTTACATAGAAAGTGGTTCAAATAATTTCTTCTCTTTATTTTCAGTTTCCCATAACAGGTAATATAATTTATTTCTGTATTTACAACTAAGAGTAACACTTGATATCAGATGTTCCCTTTCAATTTATAAAGTCAGGCCTGCAAACTAATACCTTATTTCCGCCTTTCTCTCTGACTCTTTTATGTTGACTTTATGGTCTTCCATCATGAAAACAATTTTTCATCTTATAAAACTCATGCAATAATAGTTATTCACAATTTTCTTGTGCTTTATGATTCCATTTTTCTGAAGAGTGTTTTCTCCATTAGTAAGTGCTCTCTCTTTCAGCTTCTTATTATAGTGTTTGTTTCTTAGAGGGATTAAATCTTTAAAAAATCATCCAATGGTGATTCCTTGAAAACTTAGACATAAATATAATTACTAAATTCAGAATTTCCACTTTGGGATAAATACTCAAAAGAATTGAAAACAAGGACATGAGAGATATTTCTGCATCAGTGTACACAGCAGCATTATTTATGATAGCCAAAATATGGAAACAATCCAAATGCTCATCAAAGGATGAATGGGTGAGTAAATTTGGTATATACATACAATGGAATATTATTTAATCTTAAAAAGGAACAAGTCTGATATGTGCTACAACATGGCTGAAACTTGAAGACATTATGCCAAGTGAATAGTCAAATCTGTAGAAACAGAAATTATACTGGTGCCTCTCTGGTGGATAGGGGAATTGGACAATATTATTTAATGGATATATAATTTCAATTTAGGAAAATAAATTCTGGAGATGAATGGTGGTAATGGTTGCACAAGAGTGTCTATGTATTTAATGCCACAGAACAGTACACTTAAAATTGTTAAAATGGTAAATTTCTGTTATATACATTTTACCACAGCAAGAAGAATAATTTATCACTTAGTAATTTAAATTTCCTACACAAGCTATTTACTCAGTAAAAAGTGATTGGCAAGAGGCCCAAGTCGGTTTTAGACTAATTGATTTACTTTAATTAATTTTCATTTTAAAACAGTTTTAGATTTATAGGACAGTTGTAAAGATGGTTAAAGGGAGTTCTCATATGCCCCAAACCAGTCCACATATTGTTAGCATGTCATATTGGTATGATACATTCATTACAACAAATGAACCCACACTGATACAATGCTGTTAGCGAAAGTCTATGTTTCACTTGGACTTCCTTAGTTTTTATGTAATGTCTGCTTTCTGCCCAGGATTCCATCTAGACTACCCCATGGCATTTACTCATCGTGCTTAGACATTTCTCAATGGTGGCAGGTTGTCATACTTTACTTGTTTTACATGACCTTGACAATTTTGAGAAGTACTGGTTAGATATTTTGTATAATATCTCTCAATTAATGCTCAACTAATATTTGCCTCATTATTAGACTGGACTTATGAGTCCTTGGATGGAAGACCACATACGTAAAATGCCAATCTCTTCACACTATATTATGCTATAGACATAACATCACTGATGTTGTTAACCTTGATTACTTGTCAAAGTAATGTTCCTCGGATTTCTCTTATGCAAATTTACCCCCACCCCCTCCCCTATAATATCCTGTGAAGGAAATCAGACCACACTCATCAGGTTGGGAATTATCATCCACATTGAAAATATCATATACAGGGAGGTTTATATAAATACAATTTTAAGGGGCACCTGGGTGGCTCAGCTGGTTAAGCATCTGCCTTCAGCTCAGGTCATGATCTCGCAGTTTCTGAATTCGAGCCCCATGTTGGGGATCTGTCAGTGTAGAACCTGCTTTAGATTCTCTGTCCCCCTTTCTCTGCCTCTCTCCCAGTAGCACATACACACTCTTTCTCTCTCAAAAAATAAATAAACTTATTAAATAATTAATTAATTAATTAAAAAATATTCTGCATGGGAGATTTGTCTATTCTTTCTTATTATTTATTAAATTACTTAATTATACTATTGAAGACTCATATATGCATATATATTTTATAATTTTGATTATAAACAATACTACATAATTTACTTTTTGTTCAAAATATTCACACTTGAACTGGAAACTCTTTTAGTTGTCTCTTGTGTCCCTTTGAAACAAGGGCTTCTTTTGAGTGCTCCTTAGTTTTTGGTATTACAGGAAGCTCCAGGTCATCTCATATTTTCCTTAAATGAGCCCTAGAAACAGCCATTTCCCAAAAAACCTTGGTTCCTTTCCTTGGAGAGTGCTGTTAGAAATCAAGATTTGAGCACTGAGAGTGCTCCTTGGTACTATACAAGGGTATTGCTGCTTTCAGACTCTCACAATTAACAGGGTGAGGAAATATATATGTTTAACTAGCCAGTGTGTACAGGCATAACTAAGTCATAATGTTTATAGATGATTTCTGTATCTATATTAAGCCTACCATGAGTTCATACTAATGAATCCAACTCTAATCCATCATTCTCACCTGCCTCTTTGTCAGTAATCTCACACTCCAACAGTAAGAAACCTGGTTCCCATCATCCACCATCAACTTATTGATTGTTCATTCATATCATGATTTCAGAATTGTTAACCTATACCCCTGTGGGAAACAATTTTATCACTAGATTATAAGTTTTATGTGCAGTTTCTTTTGCTTTGAGTCTTACAAACTTTACTCATTTCCATATTACCCAGGTAATTTAGTTAGATTTTCACTACTATAGTTTATCCTAGAATCCCCTAAACTCCTAAATTATATTTTTGAATTACATAAATTAAGATTCACTCTTTGTACTATAGGGGAGCCTGACTGGTTCAGTTGGTGGAACATGTGACTCTTAATCTCAGGGTCATGGGTTCAAGCCCCATGCTGGCAGTGGGGCCTACTTGAAAGAAAGAAAGAAAGAAAGAAAGAAAGAAAGAAAGAAAGAAAGAAAGGCAGAAGGGAGGAAGGAAGGGAGGAAGGGAGGAAGGAAGAAAAGAAGTTTCACTCTTTGTACTGTAAAATCCTATGAGCTTTGACAAAACCTTGCTGTAATGTACCCACCATTTTAGTCTAAATGAGAATAGTTTTAGTGCCCTAAGTAATCCCCTATGTTTGCTACACTACTCAAGCTCCCTGTCTCCTTTCTAAACTGATATCAACCACTGATATGTTTATTATCTTTATATCATTTTGACTTTACCATAATTTCATAGAAATATAATTAAAGAGTAAGTAGCCTTTTCGTACTGACTTTACCCCCATTTACCAATATGGTAATATACATTTCTTAAATATTGAAGGCAAAAATACAGATTATTTCCAATTCTTAAAAATAGGTTCATTCCAAATTTTAAAATATTCTGTCTTTCTCTTTGCATACACTATTATTTTAATCCATTAAGGTGTGTGCATGTATTTACCTGGTATGGTACCTCACTCCTTTTTTACTGCTTACTACTATTCCATTTTTTGGATGCCCCGCAGTGTGTTTTTTATTTACCTATTAAAGCACATCTTGATGGCATTTAGTTTGGAGCAATTATAATTAAAGCATAAATATTCTTGTTGAGTTTTTTATGTGCACATAAGTTTTTAAATCAGTTGAGTAAAATCTTAGGAGTGCAATAGCTGGATCATACGGCAGGAATATGTTTATCTTTGCAAGAAGCAGTCGAATTATCTGCTTAACCATACAATTTTGTATTCTCACCAGAGTGAATAATAGATCATGTTGTTCCAATCCTTACTCACAATTGATAATGTCAGGGTTTTTTTTTTTTATTTTAATCATTCTAAAAAGTGTGTTTTAGTATCTCATTCTTGTTTTAATTTGCATTTCCCTAATGCAAACTTATGCTGAGCATCATTTCATAAGCTCATTTGATATTTGTAATTTTTTTTTTTTTTTGGCTAATTATCCCTTCTGGTCTTTTGGCTACTTTTTAATGATTTCTTATTGTTGTATAAGCTCCTTGTATATTTTGCATATCAGTCTTTTTTCTTTTTGACATGTTGTCAAATAGTTTTTCCATTCTGTTAATGATGTCTTACTGTTGTAAGGGTTTCTTGTATATTTTGTATACCAGTCTTTTTTTTTTTTTTTTTTTGACATGTAGCTTGCAAATAGTTTTCTTTCAGTCTGTTAGAATTACTACTTATCAGTTGGGATTACCTAAATTATACCTTAATATACATGTCTTGAAAATTGAAAGCAAAAAAAAAAAAACCCTAAGTTATTTTCAACTCTTAAAAATATATTTATTCCAGATTTTATAATTTTTGCATTCATTGTTCTTTGATAAATTATTTTGCATGTCTTTTTGCATTATTCCTTTATTCCGTTATATATGTACTCATTTGCTTCTTCACTTGTTCTTTCATCAATATTGCCAGCCACCCATACCTGTTTCATTTGCTATTTTTATGTCCCATTTTTATCTGAAATTGCTTATCTGAATAAGCAATTATTTCAAACTATTTTTGTCCCTTGTTGCTTTTGTTATTCAGATACATACCATAGCCATGCTGCTGACATTTCCAAAAAAAACTGCTTTGTCTTTAATGACATTCTTTCCTGTATAATTTGATCTGCTATATAGTTTTAAAATACGAATAATTAAATGGAATTGTGTCAACAGCATTCTGACACTATGATGAAATTTTAAAATTCATTTTTCTTTGATGATTTTGCACAGCCCTTTTTATATTACATTGTTTTTAAGGTTGGGAATAGTATAGTAGACTGAATAAAGGCTCTCCAGAGTTGGTCTTAAACCCCATGACCTGTGGATGTATTAACTTACTTAGTAAAAGGGACTCGGTGAAGTGATTATAATAAGGATCTTGAGATGGGGCGATAATCCTGGATTATCTCAGTGCCCTTCCATATAATCACAAATGTCCTTATAAAAGGTGGGCAAGGATATCTAAGTCAGAAAGAGAAGGTGAGGTGATGAGAGTAGAGGTAGGAGTCATTCACTTTGAAGATGAATGAAAGGGTCTCAACACATGGAATGCAGGTGACCTCTGGAAGTTGAAAAGGGCAAGGAAATGGACTCTCCCCCAGAGCTACCAGAAGAAACACAATTCTGCAGACACCTTGATTTTAGCTCATAAGATCCATGTCGGATTTCTGATCTCCAGAACTGTAAAATAATACATTTATGTATCATTACATTTGTGGTGATTTGTTGTGACAGCAAATAGGAAACTGAAACAGTTGGTATTACTTAACTTTCCACCTTTTTTTAAGTAGCTTGCATGAAAAATGACTCTGATTTTTTTAAATACAAAGATATGGTTTAAGAGAGGATGCATACTAATTAAAATGTTACTCCTGGTGATAAAATGTAAAATAATACTGGGATTCTTCTGATAATTCATGGAAGTCTAATTTCTCAAAATGTGCCAATAAATTAGAAAACTCCTAGATGAATCCCTGGAAAAGAAGCTTTAAAAATGTCTACTCTTCTATGTGGAACAGAAATATACTCATACATTTACAGTCAATTAATTTACAACAAGGGTGTAAAGAATATACAACAGGGAAAGGACGGTCACTTCGATAAGTGGGACTGGGAAAATTGGACAGCTACATGTAAATAAAGAAATTGAACCACTATCTTACACCATACACAAAATTTAACTCAAAATAGATTAAACACTTGGATGTAAGACCTAACATTATAAATCTCTGGAAGAAAACATAGAGGGTAAGCTCTTTAACATTGGCCTTGGCAATGATTTCTTTTTTTTAATTTCACACCACAAACAAAGGTGACAGAAGCAAAAATGAACAAGTGGTACTACATCAAGGTAAAAATTTTCTTCACAATGAAGGAAACTATCAGCAAAATGAAGAGGGAACCTACTGAAGAGGAGAAAATATTTGTCAAAAGAATTGAAAATATTTGCAAATATTAGTTTTGCAAATCATGTATTTGATAAGAGACTAATGTTTAAAATATATAAAGAACTGATACAACTCAACAGCAAAGCAAAAACCAAACCAAACCAAAGCAAAATAAAACAAAAACAAACAACTGCATTAATAAATGGGCAAAAGATCTGAATAGTCATTTTCCCAAAGAAGACATACAGATGGCCAATAAGTACATGAAAAGGTGCTCATCATTACTAATCATTAGGGAAATGCAAATCAAAATTACTGTGAGATATCACCAAACACCTGTTAGAATGGCTGTTATCAAAAATATAAGAGATAACATGTGGAGAAAAGGAAACCCTGTGCATTGTTGGTGAAAATGTAAAACAGTGTAGCTACTATGGAAAATAGTATGGAATCTCCTCAAAAAATTGGAAATAAAATTACCATATGATCCAGCAAATCCATTTCTGGGTATTTATCTGAAGGAAATGAAAACATTAGCTCAAAAGATATCTGTACCTCCATGTTGATTGTAGCATTATTTATGTTAGCAAAGACATGGAAGCACGCTAAATGTCCATCCATGGATGAATGGATGAGAATATGACTACACACACACACACACACACACAAACACAAGGGATATTATTCACCTACAAAAAAGGAGAGCTTGCCTTCAGAATTTGTAACATCATGAATGGGGCTTGAAGGCATTATACTAAGTGATGAAAATCATGCAGAGGAAGAGAAATACCTATGATCTGACCTATATGTAGAGTCTTCACAACAAAACCCTCATACATACTAAGAAGAGATTGATGATTCCTAATGATGGGTGGTGTTGGGTAGGCAAAATGGGTGAAGGTGGTAAAACGAAAGAAAAAAAGAAAGAACGAAAGAAAGAAAAGAAATGTCATTTTCCATAATGACATTAGCTCTAAGAAATTTGAAAGGTGCTAAACATGGGAAGATTCAAGAAACATGATGTAAGAAAAGATTTGCCCTCTTTAAATCTGGAAAAATAATATATTTTGACCAGGCATTGGAGAACATAATGGCGAAGTACTTTCATAATATGACTCCCTTGCTTATAGTCCTTTACATTTCTAAATTAATGTTCTACTGTATAAATTACTGTCTCCATATAAATCATGGTCAAATATATTTTGTTTAAGCGGACTATAAATCTTATTCATTTGAATGTATTTAGATGAGATATGCTACTTTTCAAAGAGTCATCTAGGATAAACAAGCTGGCAATGGAACTAGACTTTTGTAAGTCTTTGCCACTTTCTCCAATTATTCAGATTCCAGCAAATACCTTCAGTTATAAACTCCTTCCCCATTCCCACTTTGCAACATGGCTATATTCTTAAAATAAAATGAAATGACTATTTGTGTGTATAAAAGCATATATATAATATATAATCATATGTATGTGTGTATACACACAAATATATGTAATCATTTGTATGTAATAAACTATCATCTCATATTTGGTATCATCTATGATTTCGTGGGTATCTACAAAGCAGGGTATTGTCCATAGTATACTATTCACAAGAAATACATGAAAGATTTAACACTCTAAGGTTATCCTTCTGAGTTTCTGGTAACAGTCATATAATGTCCTCTATTAGATAAGTTTATTTGATTTTGTACAATAGAGCTAGCTTATGGGAAATTCTAGTAAAAGAAAACAATAAGCCATTATTAGAAGGATATAATGGTTTTTCACAGGCCCCAATAAAGAGGTTAACAACTATTGAAAAGTATGTGTATGTATCTATGTTTATGACAGATCTATAACTAACAACTCAGAAAGTGCAAGAACCCATCAAAGACTTTTTGGAAACACTTTTACTGGGTCGCTTATAAACAGCCATTCAAATTTCCCTTTTTTTTTTAAACAGAATTCCAGGCTCAGGTGATAAAGTCCCATTAGTGAGCTTGGAATGTATGGAAAACATGGCAAGCATGCCCCTTCTGAGAATCTGGGTTGGAAGGGTGTGAAGGCCTGAGTGATTGTCTCAAACAAATAACATGGAATTGGAGAGGAGAGATTTCTTTAAACGAATAGTACTGAAAAACAACGACAGCATGGCAATGCATTCAGTGAGGGCCTATTGCAGGTTTGTTTTATTCCTAAAAAAATCTGAGCTCTCTGGTCAGCCACCAAAATAGGTTTTTAATTTCCTTCAAACTTGATAGAGTCCTTTTTCTTTATTTCTCATTCTTTGCCCTTTGGAAACCTTTTTCATTTCTGTTTCATATCTTGGTTATAGATTATGGCCAAAGTCGATAAAGATACTGAAAAAGTATGTATCTTTTTCAAAAGTCATGTTATGTAATTTCAACATTTCTGCTTGCCACAAACAAAATTTTACTATAGATATTCCTTCATTATCAGTCAAAAGACTGATATTATTTTTCCCCAGGTCTTTACATATAGGGAACACTATCTTATACATGATTGGATGGTACATTATTACAATCCCATTTTTTAGCATCTCTTCATGCTGCCTCAATTCAACCACTTCATTATATTATCCTCCTTTCAGAACAGTGAAGCTAGAGGAAATTACTATAGAACATGATTGCATCTAATTTTCATTTGGGCCTCTTTACTAAATTGAAATTTAGATGAACATGCTCCAAATCATGAAGTCATGGTTCTGCGGTACTCGCCTTATTTTCATCTGAGAAAATGAGGCCCCCTTAGTTTTACCTGCCAGCTAGTTCTGAGAATTTACCAGTATCCTGATTCATTCATGCTTGAAACAAGTCCTGTGGGTCCTTTAAGAGATCAGACTTCCTACTCTTGCTCCTCCAGCTGCCTTTGTCTCTGGTCTTTGTGAGACTGACAGAACAGATGGCTGTGCCCAATGTATAGTCACAGTGTTGTAGAGAACACTGGACTCTTCTATACATGTATACTTCACCCCAAATTTAGGTAGAAGAGGATATCCCTAATTTCTTTAAAAAATGAAGTTAGTTCATTTAGGCAGCCAATATTAAAGACTTGCCAATAGCGGAAAATAATTACAATGAAAAATAACTTACAGGTACTGCATAGCTGTAAACCTATCAACCTTTCCTGGCCTGGCTTTTTGTATCTTTCCACCTGACAAAGGAGAGTTTATCTACTGTTCATATCATAATTATGGAAGTGTCTTGGGTTTTACTGACCATCTCCTAGCATGTGGAGCAAACTAACTCTCCACATGAGAAAAGGGAAGGAGATTTTTTACTCTTTCTCCAGTCTGTGGTCCCTTTCACAAAGTAAGATTTTAGACTAAATTTTCATGTTCCACAAATGACTGTCAGTTGGAAGATCTCCTCCATTCTGAAAGTAACTTATCTTTTCCCAGAGAAATATAGCCCATTCCCATGAACCCCAAAAAAGGAAATCAATAGCAAAGCATTCTCCAAGTCTAGTCACTTTGATGTTCAAGGAACCTCAGGCGAGATTCCATACAACAGTCCTCTTTATTCTAAAAAAATGTGTATATTCTTTGTATAATCGTTCTTTCAGTATTAGGTAAAGAAAAATATTTTTTTCTCTAGTTCAACTTTTTTTCATCCAAGTTCCTTCTCTGCAAAGAGTTATACAAAGAACAGCAGCAAGAAGAATATCAAAATAAATAGTACAATTCAAATTAACATTGAGAAATCTAAATGGTTTCTAAAGGAACATCATGATCAGAGGCAGTTCTGTTAAAAGTTTACTAAGCAGAGCAACTAGCTTCTTAAGGTACTTGTATTCCAGTACTTTACTCCAGCTTCCCACAAGAGCATTGTGCAGCATGTCCTTCACAATTGTATCTGAAAAGGTAAATTATGGAGGTAAGTATTAGAAAAATAATAATAACAAACATTTCTTCAGTCCCCTTTGTATTCTTCTCAAATATTGGGCACATGAGTGAGAATTAGACAATTTACATAGCTATGAACTAAAAAAAAAGTTAAAGATAAAGAGAATCAGGAAATGAGTCAATTCCCCCCAAAAGTAATAATTAATAAATAAGCTAGTATAAATACTGTATTAAATTAATGCCAATTAAACTAATTAACACTGTATAAATTATAACTAGTCTAAATTCTGTATTAAACATTGTAATACAAAATATTTTAGGGGTTTACATTAGACATTGTGTACAACCAGCTTGAATATAACTTGAACTCACGTTAGGATTCAGACATATCAAGGGAAGGTTTTCTTCCTGTCTCTCTTCACAGAGGACTCAGGGATTTCCTCAAAAGAAGAAAATAGAGGGAAGGAAATTTCGAGAAGAAAATGGTGGCTATCTCTCACGTTTGTTAATAGCTTAGCTTCTTTTATTATGCTTAAGTTTTAAGGACAAACACTAAAAATAAAAGTCACACCAAAGGAGATATGTCATTAATGACATGATAAAAGCTACTGGATGAGGAAAGTGTTAAGGTTTTAATGCACTGAGACTTCTACAACTGGCTGGGGGAGGAGAGAAGGCTGAAGGGAAGTGTCAGCAGAGACACTGGTGGCTTCATCAATTATCAAGATATATACGTAATCAGTGGTGGCAAGATTTGGCACATACTCTGAGAGCAGCCCAGTGCACAGGCTCAGCCCATATCAATTGGAACCATCCCTTGGATCCACCACATGTTATCAGTATGATCTTGGATGAGCCCCAATTTCTTCGTCTATACATTGATGATGAATTGATGATAGAATCTGCCTCCCAGGGCAGCTGTTAGGAGATCCTGGCAAAGTGTTTAACATAGTGACTGATATACAGTAAATCCAGCAAGTTTTCTGCAAATGTTAGCCATTAATTTCTCTTCGTCCTCTGCAGTGCCCTTGGAGAAGACAGCTATAGCAGTGCGACATCGACTAGTTTTCTCAACATTGATACTTCATTTGAACAGCATCTCACCCGAACCTGGCTGCTTGTACTTCAGGTAAGGTCCTTTCATAGGGTAGTGGGTTTCAGATATTATTGCAGCAACAGAAAGTACAATAAGATCGGAGTAAGAAATAAGTAAAGGGAGTAAGAAACAGCCAACTGCCTTAGATTCAACCATAATATCGCCTTTAAAATTTAGTCCAATATCTGTTCTATCCCTTGCCTCTATTTTCTCAGTTTATCATTTTACACTGTTTTATTTTTCTGTAAGTCAAAATTTTTATTCCTTTTTAGTGGATTTTATTTCTCCTCAATTCTAAAGTTTCTAGGCTAGATGGTAAAATATGTGTGTGTGTGTGTGTGTGTGTGCGCTTTATGGTTTCTCTCTGGATTTTTTATTCCAATACTAATCATTGCTTTTGTGTGACATACTGCATATCCAAATCATTATTTTCAATAAATTTTTCCTTCTTCATAAGACTCATAGCAGTTCAGTTCATATGAACTCATTAAGTGAACGACAGCATCATTTAGGATAGGGTACAAATGTAGTTTGATATAGCTGTCCATATGTTTTTCATGGCCCCACCACCACACACACTTACATATATACCCATAATCACTGGTTTAAAAAGATCTTCCCTAACAAACTTTAAAAAATATGCCATTATCTTTATACCATTCAAAGGAAACACAAAAAAGTTTTCCTGATGTTTTTATTCTTTATCTTCCTCCATGGCTGCATTCTACTATCTTAGAAGCCATAAATAATCTGTATTGGTGAATATTTTATTTTTCAAAGTCACCATCTATATTCACATTGAAACTGTATAAATAACAATTTTTTAAATATTTTTAATGTTATTTTATTTTTGAGAGAGAGAGAGAGAGAGAGAGAGAGAGAGAGCTTGAGCAGGGGAGGGTCAGAGAGAGTGGGAGACACAGAATCCGAAGACAGACTCCAGGCTCTGAGCTGGCAGCACAGAGCTTGACGCGGGGCTTGAACCCACGAACCGTGAGTTCATGACCTGAGCTGAAGTCGGATGCTTAACCGACTGAGCCACCCAGGTGCCCCTATAAATAACAAATTTTGAATATTTTTCCTCAAAAATCTCATCTATAATCACAATTTATAGATTAACATATGGCTGTGAAGAAATGGTGCTTTTATGTTTAAGTGGAACATAGTGTTCAAGGCCAAATACTGGTCTTTAGTGTTGGGAAGCATTCTGGAATCCTGTCCTAAGGATTTAGTGTAAGGGCAAATACAAATTACAAATAAAAGGCCTGATTCTTGCTGTTGAAAATAAGGGAGGACACTTCCCCTCTTCCTTTTCTTAGACCATTTACTTTACACAAATTGTAAGCTATTTTTCCATCTTTTTCAAATGCATGTGTATCTTTTTGAAAGCTAGATAAGTCTCTTACCAGCTCTAGAACTCAGGCATGTCCTTTTCAAGGACCTGGGGACCATCTCTTTGAAGTGTAAGCAAGGAAGAGAGCACCCCCATCACGTGGTTTCTCAGAAAGGGTAGGATCCTGATTTTAGCTGGCAACTCACCCAAACTGTAAAACTACCCCTCATCATAAAGATGTGAGAAGTTTATTTTCTCTTTGTATGAAGCCAGTGGACTAACACAGATGGTCACCCAATCACTCTGTAAATTTAGGTTACAGGGAGGAGAGGGAGGAATAGGCAGAGCACAGAGGACTCTAGGTCAGTACAGCTATTATGTATGATACGGTAGTGATAAGTACATATGTTTGTCACCATACGTTTGTCAAAATCCATAAAATGTACAACATCAGAAGTGAACTCTAATGCAAACTATAGACAGTGGGTAATGATGTGTTGAAGTAGGTTAATCAACTATAGCAGATATACTGCTGTGGTGTGAGACGTTGATGGTGGAGGAGGGCTGTGTATGTGGGACCATGCAGGGGATATACGGGGACAGTTAAGCGTCCGACTTCAGCTCAGGTCATAATCTCACGGATTGTGGGTTGGAGTCCCGCATCGGGCTCTGTGCTGACAGCTCAGAGCCTGGAGCCTGCTTCAGATTCTGTTGTGTCTCCCTCTCTCTCTGCTCCTCCCCTGCTTGTGCTTCTCTCTATCTCAAAAATAAATAAATATTAAAAAAAATAAAGTCTGTTAGTAACCACTTGTGCATACACAGTTTTATGTCGATCTATTAATATATTAATTGGTTTATTATTTTTAAAGGCAAATTTTTTTCAATTTTTGCTCAACTTCCTCATCCCCTTTGATCTCCTGACTAAAAGTACTGCTTATTATTCCAAATAAATAAGAAAAAGTCAAAATTATGTTTTGAGGGGTGTGTAATATTTCTTGGGAATGGGATATATTTTTTCCATGGCCATCTATTTTTGGCATGCACTTTGTTACCTTTTTCTTTCTCTTTCTTTCTTTCTCTCTCTCTCTCTCTCTCTTTCTTTCTTTTTCTTTCTTCTTTCTTTCTTTCTTTTCTTTCTTTTTTTTCTCTACCACAAATTGAGTGAGTATGAGTACTTGAAATGAATCCTTTATTTCTAAAGATATCCAGGAGTGGATTTCTTGGATTAAAGTACACTTGCAGTTTTAATACTAACATTTGTTACCATGATGCTGTTTGTAAATTTTATAATATTAGGACTGAATAACAATAAGTTTTATCTCACTTATTCACTTTCACTCTGCAATTCTCTTAACTCTCCTTATTTTATATAACTTTTCATGTTTGTTTTTTTCTGAAGCGAGACTCTAGCCATTTTGGGGGTTTCAGTTGTGTAAATCTATTCTTTATAATCTTTGTCTATTTTCTATTAAGTTGTTTATTCCATTCCTGTTAAGTTATGAGATCAGCATAGATAGTAACTTCATCCCTTCATCTCTTTCTTCATCTCTTTTCATCTCTTTTAAGCCTTTTTTTGCCCAAATTAGGCCTACTGGGTTTATAGTACTAGTTTTCCCATTAAGAAGTTTGTCATTTTAATTAAAAATACATTTCTCACATTTATTTTATAGCATTAGTGTTGCTGTATTAAGAAGGTCCTTTGCTTTCTCCGTGAAAATTCTAGATGTTCTTAAAATATATAGCATATGTATTTGGTGTTTTCCATATTTAACGTCTTAATTTGAAGGCTTTTTTAATACAGTGTATAAACTTTGCATTTACATCTTGGTTTTCTCCCGATGCATAGCCAGTTGTGCCAATGCTATCCAACATTTACCAGTAGCATTTACTTTACCAATTGCACTGAAACACAACATATCTATATAAAAAGTATGTATATGCACACATGCACACACACACAGCATATATATGCAGATAGGTAGATCTATTTCTATTTTAGCTATCGATCTAAGATTATATCTGGAAATTCTTCAGTTTTGTTAAACTATTCACTATTGTTATCTCAACATCAACGTGACTTAGGTATAGCATTGTTTATTGTTGTTTTGATATTTGACAGGACACGTTAGTACTTATTTTTCAAATATTTTCTTGTTCTTTTCAGTGGCACTTATTCCACATATATTTCAGTATGCTTTTATCTGATTCTGAAAATTGTACTCTTTTGAAATTACATTAGGTAGATTGGATTTACATTAAAACATACAAAAATTTAAGCTTTCACTAGTAATGTGTATATTTCACTTGTATTTTATATCTTTGTAGCACTAATAGTAAAGACTATTAATTTCCTTGTACTTCCCATGTCTTTGTCTGCCTTACACTATTGACTTATTAAATATATATGTATTTTTACTTGAGGTTCCTGGGTTTTCAGTGAGCAAAGTTGTATTATCAGTAATAAGAGATGTTAATCATATAAATTTCCCAAATTTCTATATTAGTATTATTTCTATTTTGAAAAATTATCTTTGTTGGGATCCTCTAAGACAAAGTTCAATAATGAAGGTCTTAAGCAACTCCCTTTCTTTTATGATTTTAATTGAAATATTTTTATTATTTTTCCATTTATGATATAGCTTTTATAAAAATTTTCTTTCTCGGTAAATGATCTTTATATATTAAAGACACATTTTACATTTATGTTATTCTACATATTTGCTTAGAAAAAAGTGCCTGAGTTGTAAAATATTAAAACTTTTTTTAAAGTTTATTTAATTTGAGAGAGAGAGGATGCATGAGTGTGGGAAGGGCAGAGAGAGAGAGAGGAGAGATTGACACAGAGTCTCACAAACCATGAAATGATGACCTGAGCCACAATCAATAATCAGACGCTTAATCAACTCAGCCACTCAGGCACTCTGAATGATTCTTTATTAACTATAAATTTAATCATATTTTTCTGTTACCTAATTGGTGACAAAGCAAATTATATTTACTATCTTGCCATTAAATAACACTTGTATACATATACTGCACTGTATTTGGTGATTTTTTTTTTTCTGGATTCTAATCACTACTCTTGGCATTTTATATAGAATTTTGAACTGATTTTCCCTCAGAGTTTGTTTTTGTCTATTGTTAATAGTAAACTTTGGTATTGGTTTCATAAAACAAATTAAAATTTCTTCTACTTTTTTCTGTGGTCTGAGTAGCTTAGGAAATAGAAGAATGGTTGTTCTTTAAAAGTTAAAGCAAATGACATGTATGATAAAGGGTTAGTGCTCAAAATATATAACGAACTTATGCAACTCAAAACCAAACAAATAATCCAATTAAAATGGGTAGAAGACATGAACAGACATTTCTCCAAAGATGTACAGATGGACCAACAGATGCATAAAAAGATGCTCAACATTACTCATCATCAGGGAAATGCATATCAAAACCCCAATAGGATATCATCTAATTCCTCCAGAATAGCTAAAATCAAAAATGAAAGAAACAACAAGTGTTGGCAAGGATGTGGAGAAAAAGGGACCCTCATGCACGATTAGTTGAAATGCATACTGGTGCAGTCACTGTAGAAAACAGTTTGGAAGTTCCTCAAAAACTTCAAAAACAGGACCACCATATGGTCCAGTAATCACACTACTGGGAATTTACCTAAAGAATAAAATCACTAATTTTAAGGGATACGTGCACTCTTACATTTTATAGCACCATTATTTACAATAACCAAATTATGGAAGCAACTAAAGGTCCATCAACAGATGAATGGTTAAAGAAGATATATATATATATCTTTTATTATATATGTATACATATAATATTTTTCATCCATAGAAAGGAATGAAATCTTGCCATCTGCAACAACATGGATCTAGAAAGTATAAAGCCAAGCCAACTAAGCCAGACAAAGAAATACAAAAACCATATGACTTCACTCACATGTGGAATTTAAGAAACAAATGAACAAAGGAGGAAAAAAAAGAGATAAACCAAAAAACAGACCCTTAACTATAGAGAACAACCAGATGTTTAGCGGAGGGGAAGTGAGTGAATGGGTGAATTCAATGGGTGAATAGGTGAAGGGAACTAAGAGTACACTTGTCAGGATGAGCACTGAGTAATGTATGGAATGGTTGAGTCACTGTATTATATACATGAAATGAATATAACTGTATGTTAACTATAATGGAATTAAAATAAAATAAATGAGAGAAAGAAAGAAAGGAAGAGAGAGAGAGGGAGAGAAAGATGGAGAGAGACGAAGGAGAGAGGAAGGAAGAAAGGAAGGAAAGAAGAAAAAAGTTAGATACAGCTGCAGGTTTATTCGTGTTGTCATAAATAAGAAATAGGGAGATGCTGGTCAAAGGGTACAAGCTTTCTGTTATGAGACAAATTCTGGGAATCTAATGTACAGCATGGGGACTATAGTCAATAATATTATATACTTGAAATTTGCTAAAAGAGTAGATCTTAAGTATTCTGACCACAAACAAAAAAGGCAACTATTTAAGATGATGGATGTGTTAATTAGCTTGATTACGGTAATAATTTTATAATGTATACATAAATCATCATGTAGTACACCTTAAATACATCCCATTTTTATTTGTCAGTTATTTTTCCAAGCTAGAAAAAATAAAAGATAAAAGATAACAAAAAAATAGCAAAAAAGGGAGAGAAAAAAATTTAGATACTTCTCACCCTGAAGAAAATATGTATTTATTTTCAACTATTTTTGCTCCAAAATAATGATGAAGAATATATGTATGCTTCCCAGAGAAAGCCAGATTTTATTTTATATTTTATTTTATTTTGTTTATTTATTTATTTTGAGAGAGAAAGATTGCTAGTGGGGGAGGGGCAGAGAGAGGGAGACAGAGCGAATGCCAGGCAGGCTCTGCACTTTCAGCACAGAGCCTGATGCTGGTCTGGGTCTCACAAACCCTGAGATGATGACCTGAGCCAAAATCAAGAGTCACATGCCTAACTGATTGAGCTATCCAGGTGCCCTAAAACACTCATGTTTTAAAGTAAATATTACTAAGAACAAAGGGACTGAAAAATTATATATTTTAGCAGGGAGATTTTTTTCAAGTGTTTGAAAAAAGAAAACTGTAAATCAAAAAATATATTAAGTACTTGCTTCTTTCATTCATTTAAGAATTTATCAAGAGCCAAATGCTCATTGTCCAGAGACAAGAGTAGGAAACAACAAAGTGATTAAAATATCACTCTTGTCATTCAGTCTATTACCCTGTGCTCACAGTAGTGTGGGAAGAAACATATGTTACAGCAATTAACAGAATTTTGTCAGAGAACTTACAGGAGAATAACAAAGTATCAACTAGTTTTGATCTAGTGAGGTTAAGAAGGATTTTCCCTTGTTCTGAAGTTTATATGAATATGTCCTTAGTAAAAGTGTTGCATTTTATTTGCTAAATTGGTATTTATATAGATGAATTTTATAACAAAAGATTACATATAATTTAAGAAAATAAATTACATTGTCCAGATATATATATAAAAATAAATTGCAATTTCTCACAACACATTCTTATTTCAAAATAATATGTCAATGTCCATGGGACTGAACATTATGAAAAATTTGTTCCTGGTTGGTCTACATTAAAATCCATAATATTCCTGCAATGTAATTCTCCATTTATTATCCCTTTAGCCAAGCTTGTGAACATATTTATGAGCACAGGTGCTTGTACATATGATACATACAAACAGATACATATGTGTATATTTCTAGAATACCAGAAAAATATCTTAGGGTTGCCTAAATTTATAAGTATTCAGGAATATACAGTCACTAATTAAAATTGCTGACGTTTTATCAGAAGAATGAAACGGAACCGCTTCCTTAGAGCATACACAAAAATAAATTCAAAATGGATGATATACCTAAATATAAGACAGGAAACTATCAAAATCCTAAAGAACACAGGCAGCAACCTCTTTGACATCAGCCATAGCAACTTCTTACCAGACACGTCTCAGGAGGCAAGGGAAACAAAAGCAAAAAATGTGCTATGGGACCTCATCAAGCTAAAAACCTGCCACACAGTGAAGGAAACAATCAACAAAACTAAAAGGCAGCCTATGGAATGGGAGAAGACATTTGCAAATTACATATCTGACAAAAGGTTAATACCCAAAACATGTAAAAAATTACCAAATTCAACACCCAAGAAATAAATAATCCAGTTAAGAATTGGGCAGAAGATGGGGCACCTGGGTGGCTCGGTCGATTAGGCATCTGTCTCTTGATCTCAGCACAGGTCTTGATGTCAGGGTCATGAGTTCAAGCCCCACATGAAGCCCACTTAAAACAAAACAAAAAAAGAAACGGGCAGAAGACATGAACCGCAATTTTTCCAAAGAAGACCACAGATGGCTAATAGACACATGAAAAAATGCTAAATTTCACTTATTATCTGGGAAATATGAATCAAAACTATGATGAGGTATCACCTCACACCTGTCAAATGGCTAAAATTAACCAACACAGGAAACAACAGATGTTGGTGAGGATATGGAGGTTTCCTACACTGTTGGTAGGAATGCAAACTGGTGCAGCCACTCTGGAAAAAGTATGAAGGTTCTTCAAAAGGTTAAAAATAGGACTACCCTCCAGTTCATCAATTAAACTACTAGGTATTTATCCAAAGGATAAAAAGTACTGATTTGAAGGGGCACATGCACCCTAAAGTTTATAGCAGCATTATTAACAATAACCAAATTATATAAAGAGCCCAAATATCCATCAACTGATGAATGGACAAAGAAGAGGTAGTGAGGTAGTATGTATGTATATATGTATATATGTACGTATATAATGAATATTACTTATCCATGAAAAAAATGAAATATTGCCATTAATAATGATGTGGATGGAGCTTTTTAGTTTAACCACCAAAAAATTTGTTGATTTTTTATAAAATACCAAGGAGTTACAAAGTTTAAACTAAATTTAAAATTAAATATAGAAATGAATAAGGGAGGTAACTTTTCTAAAAGTTAACATCATACTTGAATTGTAGTAGGTGGTTGATATACAATGACTAATTTCAGTGGATTCACTCCATTACATATGCTCATTTATTTATCATCTATTGAAAGAATGTAGAGAAAATGAAAAGAAATCCAGAAAAAAAGTGGTGATAACAAATAAATTTAATTTTTTTAATTGAAATATAATTAACATACAATGTTCATTAGAACATAGTTTCAGGTGTAGAACATTGATTTAACAATTATATACATTACTCAGTGCTCACCATGATAAGTATAGTCACCCTTTGTCATTACAAAGGTTATTACAATCTTTTTGACTATATTCCCTATGCTATATGTTTCATCTCTGTGACTTATTTATTTTATAATTGGAAGATTATACCTCTTAATCTCCTTTGTCTATTCCACCCATCCCCCCACCCACCTTTCCTCTGGCAACCACCAGTTTGTCCTCTGTATTTAAGAGACTGTTTGTTTGTTTGTTTTAGATTCTACATATAAGTGAAATCATATGGTATTTGTCTTTCTCTGTGAGATGTCTCTCTTAACATAATACTTTCTAGGTCCATCGATGTTGTTGCAAATGGCAAGATCTCATTATTTATTATCTGTACATAATATTCCACACACACACCACTTCTTTATTCATTTATCTATGATGGACACTTGGGTTGTTTTCATATTTTGGCTATCATAAATAATGTGGTAATAGATGATAAACATAGAAGTGCATATTTTTTTTGAATTAGTGTTTTTGTTTTCTTTGGGTAAATACCTAGTAATAAAATTTTATTTTTAAATTCCTGAGGACCCACCACACTGTTTTTCACAATGACTTCACAAATTTATATTTCCACAAGAGTGCACAAGGGTTCCTTTTGGTCCACATTTTTCCCAACACTTGTTAATAGTGTTGTGAAATTCTTAAAAGAGATGACAGAAATTTAGGGAGTTATGTGGGGAAAGAAAAAGTCTGTTGGAGTATAAACTAAATTTTCAGAGGAGTTTCATTTCTAAAGTTTTTTTAAATCAATATTATTACAAATATTTTTTATTTATGAAATTACCTCCCTCCCCCCCACATACATACAATATAATCGAATGAAGTGGGCTACCATCTGTTTTTTTTAATTTCTTCATGTACCAACTAATTATTATGATTGTTAAGGTTTTCCAGTTCTGAGTATATGTTTAAATTAAAATTGTAGAAGATGAAGCAAAGTTAGGTTAAGAAATAGCTATCGTGTTATTTATCCTATTGCATAGATGCCTGTATATTTATGTGTAAAGATATAGATTTGCTATCTATGCCCCAAGAAAAAACATATTGATTACTAGTCATAACTAGTAGTCATAACTACTGCCATCAGCCCTAGACCCTTCGATCCAGAAGCTGAATTAAAATTTCCACTTAAAAGTTTCCCAGGCTCTGCAAACATGTGGGGCTCAGTCAGCTGAGCGGTGGACTTTGGCTTAGGTCATGATCTCCCAGGGTTCATGGGTTTGAGCCCTGCATGAGGCTCTGTGCTGACAGCTCAGAGCTTGTAGCCTGTTTTCGATTCTGTCTTTGCCTCTCTCTCTGCCCCTCTCCTGCTCGCGCTGTCTCTATCTGTCTCTCACAAAATGAATACATGTTAAAAAAAATTAAAAAAAAAAAAAAAAGAAGTCTCCCAAGCTCCTCATGTGTCCCTTTTTCAGAACTGGATTTTTGATATTCCCTCCCCAAACTTATTTCCTGGATAATTGTTGTGTTTCACTTAATAACAACTCTACCACTCTTGTTTCCTGGGAAAAAACTTTGAAGTCATTTTTGTACTTGCTCTTTCTCTCTTATTGGACATTGAATCCATCTGTAAATCCTATCAGGTCTACCTTAAAATAAATCAAAAAGTTGAGCTCTTCCCCTAATTTCCACCATTACCTCCTTAGTGTGAGCACCATTATAGTTTACTTCAGTTATAACAACGTCTCCTAATGGGTCTCCCTGCTTTGACATTTGCTCTTCTGTAGTCTATTATATACCTGATCACCAGATAATATTTTAAAAATGATTGGCAAAGCACGTTTCTCCTCTCCTCACACCCAGTGTCTGCTGGACTCAGAGCAAAACCCAATTTCTCCAATGGTTCACATTGCCCAGCCTTCTACACCTCTAACCTCGTCTCAATTACTGCTCTCCTAATCTTTTTCTAATTCAGTCACACTGTTCTACTAGCTGTTCCTTAAGAATCACTCTAGGCCTTCTTCCTCAGAGCCTCTGCTTATGCTTTTCCTTTGTCTGCAGTTTTCCACCACATGGTTAATGGCTTGCCTCTCACTTTCCATGCTCAAACCCCCCACTATGTGTAGGCCTTGTCAGATTACTGATGAAGCCACGGTTTTCTGCCATTCTTGGTTTCCCACACCCTGATTTCCTTCTCTTTTTGTCATTTACTGCCATCTGCAATATTATATATTTTTGTTTTTTCTCCCTCTAAAAATATGAGAAACTTTTTGGTCCTATTATGTGCTCTGGTTTCTGCGACTAGAATTGTGTCTGATGCATAGTAAAAAGTGAAAATATACTTGTGTGAAGAAATATTTAATTGTCCCCAGATCCTTTCTCCACTATTGTAGAAAAAAATGCTTACTGCATATTTGATTTATTGTAGAAGCTAAATATAACATATTTTACACAAAACTTAGCTCATGAGTCTGGAAGAAATAACTACTATAACTGATCACATAACCTAGAAAGGAGAAAATTATGAAATAATTTTTCTTGAGGCACAAACCTTAGAAAGACATTAGGAAGGTATACCCAAGGTATCCACAGAGAATTCAAACAAACTGAAATAATAATTTCTGCCCATCAAACTAAGTGAACAGACAGACACCTTGGATGAAAAAGAGTTTAAATGCTTCTATAACAACATTCCAGACTGCTGCAAAATAAATCAATTTTACATTTGTGGTACAAAGCATATTGTCTAACATGTAATAATTAGTATTTATACCAACCAAAGAGTTAGTTGAGTCAAAGAAATATAAAGGAAAAAATTTTTGTTTGAATAAAATTTAAAATATTATTTATTTAAAAACTATCATAAATATATTTTTAAAATTTAAATACTTCAAAATTATAAAAATACTTTTTTAACAGAGAGATCACAAAAATTTAATTATTAAATTATGAGAAAGGAGGTAAGTATATTCTAGAAAAAGGATATTATAGTTAAATTTTTTTTTTTAATGGATGCAGGGTGGAGTAATAAAATGGGAAACAGAGTGATAAAAACAACAGATGCACGGAACACAGATTCAAGAAACAGATTAAGGAAATTGAAGTAAAGTCACAAAATTCACTGAAATAAAGTATATATATATATATATATATATACTCATTGCTTTCATTTATTTGTAGACTCTTGCAAAGTTCATTCAATATAATAATTGAACTTTATCCTAAAATGTATTTTTAACAGAAATTAAATGTTCTGAAAAGGTTTTATAAATACTATGTCTAAATACATTGATTGTACGATGGACTAGAAATGCTTCTGGAAGCTGGGAATACATACATCAGAAAACAGGAAAATATCCTTGGTTTCACTGAGCTTACGTTCTAGTGAAGATAGATAATAAATTATAAACAAATTAAGAAATACAGTTTTCCAGGATTTGAAATTGCTTTGGAAAAAATAAG
Organism: Cryptoprocta ferox; assembly: GCA_028646485.1. Taxonomy (NCBI): domain Eukaryota; kingdom Metazoa; phylum Chordata; class Mammalia; order Carnivora; family Eupleridae; genus Cryptoprocta; species Cryptoprocta ferox. Next base: position 20,919,888 of record CM053573.1, read on the forward strand.
TCAGGGTAAGAGGGAACATGGTTAAGAAGTTCTCTCTGAGGATTTGATATTTAAAAAGAGAATTGCATAAGTAAAAAAAAATTGTCATCATGTATAATCACATGCCTCAACTTCCCAACTGACCTTTAAAATACAGTGCTTTATTTTTCTGCATATATATTTAAATTTGATGCAACTGAAGAGGGCTTCGGCTCAAAAACAGACCCCCTCTTAGACAAAGGTTGTTACTGCTAAAATTACTTTCTCATCCAACTGAGCATACTTTAAACAAACAAGTTTGGAGTTTGTGAGAGATTAATGCCATTATTATCAATAAAGAAGATATCTGAATCTGCTTTCTCTTCAAAGCTGTTATAATTTTTCTGGATTTGGATTACTTCAGGTTATAAATTAATTTGTGTTTTAATATAATTTCATATTAGAATGGATAGCTCTGGTCTACAGCAAAATTGGAATTAAGATTTTTCCCAGAAAATTATTTCATACCTAGAACTATGGTATAGGTTTCATTATATTTTGTTGACCTATATCTTTTTCTTTTTCCTCAAAAGCATCTTGATTCTAAATATCAGCCATCAAATTAAAAAATGATCATAATCATATGTGTGTGTGTGTGTGTGTGAAAGAGAGAGAGAGAGAGAAATAAGAAAACTGTAAGAACAAAAAGAAATCTAAAAACAAAAACGTATGTGAGGTTATGGGTTTTAACTAAGCTTATAATGGTAATTAATCATTTTGCAACATGCACATATATCAAATAGTCATGTTGTATACATAAAACCAATACAATGTTATATGCCAATTATATTTCAATAAAATTGGAAAAAATTAAGTACCAAAAATATTGTTTGCATGTCAGCTTCAAGGGCACAATTAATATCCAAAGTTTTTATGGGTGCCTGGGTGGCTCAGTCAATTAAGTGTCTGACTTCAGCTGAGGTCATGATCTTAAGGCTTGTGAGTTAGAGCGCTGCATCGGGCTCTGTGCTGACAGCTCAGAGCCTGGAGCCTGCTTCAGATTCTGTGTCTCCCTCTGTCTCTGATCCTTCTCTGCTACTGCTCTGTCTCTGTCTTTATCTCTCTCTCTCTCTCTCTCTCAAAAATAAATAAACATTACAAAAAATATAGGGATGCCTGGTGGCTCAGACCGACTTTGGCCCAGGTCATGACCTGGAGGTCATGATCTCACAGTTCATGAGTGGGAGCCCCTTGTCCGGCTCTGTGCTGACAGTTCGGAGCCTGCAGCCTGCTTCATATTCTGTCTCCCTCTCTCTCTGCCCCTCCCCTGCTCACACTCTGTCTCTCTGTCTTTATCTCTCAAAAACGAATAAAGATTAAAAAAATTTAAAAATGTATCTGAAATTAAAAAAAAATCATATCTAAGTTATAATTGTAATGAAAAAAAGACAATTCAACACAACATGAATTTAGCCAACATCTATTTCTTAAATAACTTGTACACACATTTGCAGGAAGAAAACTAACGGATTCATTATGATGTGGAAATGTTGGGGTTCAGAGCTAACAGCCAAGAAAAATCCTTAGGAAGCCTTGGGTGCAAAAAAAGTGGTTTTATTAAAGCATGGGGACAGGATTCCTGGGTAGAAAGAGCTGCCCAGGCATCAGGAGGAGTGGCTGATTATATATTTTCAAGTTGGGAGGGGTTAGGGACAGCCCAGGCCTCCAGGGTATTTTGGAAACAGGGTTCCGGGACCTTGATGGGATTAGCTATTGATAAGAAAAGGTCATTTATTACTATTTAGTAAACCCTCCATCATTAGACACTTCAGTGGGCTATATATGCCTGGGGAGATGATTGCTAACATGTGTTTAGGGGGTTAGAGATAAAGGAAGTTTCCAAAGGAATTTTTATATGTTTAAAGTAGACTCTGGGAGATCAGGCTAAGATTGCCTTTTGCCCTGAGCAAAGTGTCAACATCCAGTCCACTGAGCTCCCAAAGGAGAGTCTCTTTGCCTGTGTTAAGGACTTGTCAATGGACCATAAGTAGTGAGGAAATTTAATTTTTTTTTCTTTTGTTTCCCACATCACATTAGACTGAAAGATTATGTCAAAATTCAGTGAAACTAAGCAGAGGAAGAAATGAAGGTCATCAAGAGTTGAAGTTTAACAATAAAATAAGAAAATCATAACAAGCATTAATTCAAAGTTTTCTGTGTGCCTGCATGTTTATTAACTTTCCATGTTTCAGTCCATCTAATTCTAGCAATAACCTCATAAAATAGATACTATTATTTTTCATAGCATTACTGATGAACAAATAGAGATCTAGAGATGTTATTAATTTGCTCTGGGTCATATAAATAACTCATGGCAAAGCTAAGGTTCTAACCAAGTAGTCTGTATCCAAAGCCTGTGGAGTTATCTTCAATGCTAGATGAGAAAAACTCTAGGAATAAAGCATGTGTACAACTGAGATTTTGATCCAGTAACCACAATGAGAAAAAATGGGAGACGTGGAATGATATAATTGTCTAGCCCAGTGTGGATATAAATTGTCTCATAGGGCAGCAGATATAAACAAAAAAGTGCAAAAGAAGTGAGAATACATAATTGGTTTTAAGGGTCTTAGAATGCATATTGAATCATCCTTAATTACACAGCTGGGCAAGCTAGATGGTTAAGTGACTGTACAATCATTCTGTAAGGGTGGAAAACGTTTCTTCCCTTCTAAGTTCTCAGACTGGTCTAATAATTAGACATAAGACAGACTACAAGGAGAAAAGAAAATTCATACATATGGGAGTCCCAAAGACATGAGATCCAAGGCAGTCAAGCAATTGAAGCATATATGCCAACCGGAGGGCAGAAGGGGGCACAGTTCTGGGACTTCAAAGGGGAGGAAGGAAGGCAGTTCACAGGTAGATGAGAAGAGCAAATGTTTGGTAAACAAATGTTTGCCAAGCCATGCAGATAAGTCTTTGTGATATCTTTGGAATCATCTCTCTCCAGTATGGTCCTTCTAAATCCTTTCAAGCAGTTAAGAGGAAGGTAAACAGCTCTTCCTGAGTTTGTTGGGTCTTGATCGTCTTCAGCTAGAAATGCTCCCCATGCTGAAGTGGTGTATTTTGGAGATCCACATTCTTCCCTTCAAGATGTAATGTCTTCTACCTGGAGCTAGGTTTTTACCTAAGTAGCAGCCAATAAGAGGATAAGGAAAACTTTAAAGACTACAATCTGTCTTTAAGGTCTGTCTTTTGTGCCCTTAAAGAATCACTGGAAATGAGAGAACCAAGCAACAAAACATTACTATCTAGTAGACATTTCTTCAAGGTCCTCTCATCATCCTGTGAAATGGCTTATGCTGCTTGATGACTGGAGGCAATTTTTTTTTGCAAAAAGTTAGAACAAGCAATAACAGGAAGATAGCCACAGCCCATGTTAATGTAGGCTACACTACTGTGCTATGAATTGTCAGAAATAGGATGGGAAAGCCTCAGTAACACTCTAGATTCTAGAATCTAGAAGAGCAACTTAGAAACCTTGTTGTGTCAGGGTCCCTTTGGATCCTTCCTTCAATATTATTAAAGACCACAGGCACCTTTTTTATGTAATGTTTGTCAAATTTACCTTTATAAGAATTAAAATTCAGAAACAAACTACTTCATTATAAAATATTTTTGATTTTTATTTTTGAGACAGAGAGAAAACAGAGCACAAGCAGGGGAGGGGCAGAGAGAGAGGGAGACACAGAATCCAAAGCAGGCTCCGGGCTCTGAGATGTCAGTACAGACTCCGGTGCAGGGCTCAAACTCATGAACTGCTATATCAAGACCTGAGTAGAAGTCGGGCACTTAACCAACTGAGCCACTCAGTAACTATAATATATATATTAACAAAAAATAACTTATTTTAAAAATACATTTTCTAAAGCAAAACATGTTTAATAAGAAAAAGTGCCTTTATTGTACTCTTTTGCCCATCTTTTTAATGCCTGACAATATAAGAGATGGATTTCATTGTTTCTATAGTCAATCTTTTGTGATATCTCATATCCTAAAGCTCCTAGAAGACTTCACCGTACTCTCCTGAGAGATTAACAGTGAAAAAGGCAGATACAATCTTAGTATTATTATGAAAATTATTTCACCTCCTGGACCATTGAAATGTAGCAGGGGCCATGCTGAGACTTGCTAGTCTGGAACAATACTCTAGGAGAGAGTGGATGTTTAAATATTGCTTTTGAGAGATTGAATGTGCACCTGATTTGCAACTTGCCATAAGTTTGTCCTAAAAATGTATTGTGTCATCTTGGGAAATAATAAATTAGGCAAATCCCTGTGTTCAGACTGATACATTCATCAAAACTCTGCAGGCTAAGAACTCTTGAGAGAATTGACTACCCTCTGTTGTAATGACCTGAATCTTAAAGTAAGAGAAAACAAGTAAAGGGAAGAACAGTGACAGGAAACTTTGACAAATATGCAGAAAGAAATGGTACTCAGCTAGAAGACTTTCTCAACTTCTAACAATAAAACTAGTTAGAATTTCAGTGTATAGGATGTAACCCTCAAAGCCCTCAAAAGGCTTCTTTCAATATAAATAATATTTTATTGGCTATCAACTCTATGTATATTACAGTACGTATCATTAGGCATTATATTAAAGTTTGTGATCTATAATGCCAATAAGTCAATAAGTACACAGAATTCCAACTACCAAACCTTTATGTAACATAATATATATTATATGCATTATATATATATATATAAATAAATATATATATATAATTTTAGGTGAGCTTAAATAAATGTAGCTTAAAATTATGACAAAAAATGTTAAGATTTGAGACTAAAAGAAAGAGATCAATTTTCTACTATAGAATCTTTATGAAATAGTCATTTAAAAATAATGACTTTTTGTTGTGCCATTTTCCTTTCCTAATGTAATCTCTGTACTAATATAAAATATCAAAATCTTAATGTCTTACATATCCTGGGAAAGGTACTTTACTACTTCAACCTTTTCAGTATTCCATATTTTGATTGCCCTGCCCTTCCATTCCACTTACACTTTACAGCCTTGGTGAACTGTGGGGAAGACATTAGATTGCCAAGGGGGGAAAAAAATCACAAAATGTTCAAAATTAAAGTCATCAGCTGTAAGTATTAACTTGCCTTATTTTATTCACCAACGTTAATGACTACTAATGATTTTGGTGGTCATACTTTGGGACAGATTTTGAACTAAACAAATATAATTCTATTATGATTAAATGTGGTGAAGTGCATATGTGTGTATATGTGTAAGAAATGGCACTGTAGAGAATAGAGTCCATTTTCTATTTTGTTGTCAGGCTTGTGCAATAGTTTCAAAGACAGGACTCATATTATTTTTATTTTATTTTTTTAAGTTTATTTTATTTGTTTTGAGAGACTGTGCATGCATGTGTGAGCAGGGGCAGAGAGAGAGGGAGAGAGAGAATCCTAAGCATGGAACCTGACATAGGGCTTGATCCAAAGACCTGTAAGATCATGACCTGAGCTGAATGCAAGAGTTGGACGCTTAATTGACTGAGCCATCTAGATGCCCCAAGGACTCATATTTAACCATACAGAGATGCTGTTATAACTGCTGTGTTGAAATTCTAACTCTAATCCTATCCAGTCATGGCAGGAGGGATGTAGATGGTCTGTAAGAACTCTACATAGTAGCTGTCTTAGGCTAAGTAAGAAAGAGAAAGTAAAATATGGGTGGCACATACACTCTTTAAAATACAAGGCAATTTCATGGAATGTAACATTGGTGTTGATTGTCAAGAAAAGGCTATTATAATTAGGTTAGAAAACCAGAAAAAAATGGGGCTTGATTTGAATAGCTTTACACTAGGCTGAAAAGAAGACAAGATACACAATTGGAGTAATAGGAAAAGTTGTTCTACAAATGAATTCTTCGCTTACATTCAAACTCATGGGAAACAGTCACATCAGACAAAGCCAGCCAGCGCGTTGCTCATTGGTGCATCCACTTGCATTCTACTTTCTGTCTTCCCCTCTTTTCCCTTTCTGTGCACTTTCAGATGCATACATCTATGTTCTTTAAAACTCAGTCAAGAAGAACATATGTAATTCTAGCTGAGAAGCAGTTTTCATGGGTTGGTAAGCAAACTGCTTTCTTCTGTGCATATTCTTGTAATGTAACTCAGGGAATGGCATTAGATATGACATTTCTTTCCATGTTTTGTTTAACCCAAGAGATTTCAAGAAATAGATGAAGTAAAATGGATATGTATGAGGACTTAGAGATTCAATAATTACTGCATGTATGGAAACTTCAATAGCTCATGATGGGAAGACAGTACTTTCTAGTAAACATGTGCACTCCAAAGAATAATTTTTTTATTCCCAGAGAAACAATGACATGATTTCTAAAACCAAATGAAACAAACAAACAACAACAACAACAACAAAAGCATTTATGTGAAAAAAAAATGAACGGGAAGAGGGATGTTTATTAAAGCATGAAATCATTTACTGAGATTTCATGTTAGCGTTGTGCCCAAGATTGCAGACAAAAAAAGGTCTTAGTGACATCTATTGTCGGTAGAGGCTATATCCATTGTTTTATTATAGACTGCTAAAAAATTCATAGCCTTTTAATGGAAGGTTATACTATCAAATGAGAAATTGAAGGTATACTTACTTATTCGTTCTATGAAATAGATTTTTAGTTGTAGTTCTTTTAAAATTATAAAGATTGTGCTGGGGACAAAAAACTTTATTTGACCCTTCAAAGTCTCTTCTGGCTGGTATAAGAGTTAAAGTGACATGAGACAAATTAACAAGAAAATCAAATTTAACTTGTACTTATGGCAACCCCACATATATGAGAGTTTCAAAGACAGAAAAGTAAAATAACATATATATTTCATCCCGATTAAGGAATGGGATAGGGACCTGGAACTTCGAAAGGGAGAAGGGCAATTCACAAGATACTTGTAATTAGATGTTTATCCTGCCATGAGTAACTCAGGTACAATTTATCTCTGGTAATACTTTTATTCTGGGAAAGAGACCAAATTTACATTCTTCTAGGTAGTTAAAGGAGGAGCAAATTTCTGCCATCAGCTCAAAATAGGCCATGTCCCACAGTGATACATGTTGGGGAAACTTGTTTTGAACCCCTTCTGGAACTTAGTAGAATATAAAACTCAGGGTTGCAGAACACAGAGCAGAGTGGATTAGAGTGAAATTGAGGAGTGAGAGGAACTGAAAACTGGAGGCCAAGGTAGGAACAGAAACACTTGGCATGAAAATTTATTTTCTTTTCTTAAGTAATAAGGTCTCCTTTTTCCAAAGTCATATTATTCCTATGCCTCTGGGTGAAGGGTGTTAAAAGCAAGAAGCAATCTTCTAGATTCTGGAACAGGAACAGGGAACAGTAGACTAGATTCACTCTTTGAATGATGTTACTTAACTATTCCTTGACCTTGAATGACAGAGGCACAATTTCACAGTAGACTTCATTTTCCATTGAAACGGACTGATGGAAAGACATGCTTCCCCCCTGCCCCCACTGACATCCCCAATTTATATTCCATGAAGAGTCTCCACCAACTTGCAGAAAACTAAAAGTATCTTAGCTGTCAGGAAGAGCAGTCTGTGAAGTGATGATAGCTGCAACAATTTGGAGGACTTTACGTGAACATTGTCCACCTATCCATCCATAGAATGATGGAAAAGGGAACCAAGATGTGCTTTCTCTAACAGGCTCAGGGTCAAAGTTTCACCTACTAAGTGGACCCTGTTGTGCTTTAGCACTTATATCTTCCCAGCTGAATGCAATTAAGTGGATACCTGGGCCCGAGAAGTATCATAACAGCGATAGGTTCACTGTCCCCCAAGTAGGAATTCAAATTATGTTAATTATTAATGTGTCTTTTACAGCAATGAATGCCACATGATATTGCATTACACAAAGGAGTCAATAGGGATCATTTGTTTTAAAATGGACATGAAAACGATGAATATATGAGAAGATTGCTATACAGACCAAAACTATTTCAACTTACAAAAGCTCATGCAACTGACAGGAGGCAGAATTTAACCGCTCCCAAATATGTCCCTTTAGCAAAGATATTATTTTTAGGGGGAGCATTTTTAAGAAACAGCAGACAATGGGAAATGCTCTGAAAACTGCATGAGAGTTAGGCTTTTGTAAGAGATATTTGCATTTATAAGGGAAATCTCCATTTGTAAGAGTGTCTCCTTCTTTGTACAAGGAAGAAAGGATAACTCTAAATCCCTAGACAGGCTTATTCCTGGAGAAAGCATTGACTTAAATCTGCATAACAGATTTAAGTTTACTTGGGTCTTGTTTACTGTGCCTTTCCTGGCAACCTCAAGTAAGTGGTCTCACCCTCCACCTCTACCATCCTTTGCCTTTGTCATCTACCTCACTGTAGATGGCATTTAAAGTGGTGGCTTAGGTCATTTTGGGGTATTACTCAGTTTTCCTGGTATTTCCCATGCATCCAGGAGGTATACATATTATTAAACTTCTGTTTAATTTTTCTCCTGTTAATCCATCTTTTACTATGGGGGGGTCTCAGCCAAGAACCTAGAAGGGTAGAGGCAAGATTATTTTTCCTTTTCCACACTACACTCACAATTAAGAACCCTAGATGCAGTAATTACATTCACCTCTCATTTTACAAACCTGAATTCAAAATTTAGGTCATAATATTTTTGGAAAGGTAAAGTCAATTCACGTACCTTTTTGTAACTCTACAAACATGTAACAATGACAAAATTTCATTTCTGTACTGTAGAAAACTGGCCAGCATACTATTTCCACATCATTGGTCTTCAGTACTCGTTTGTTGATTAAACTAAGAAGAGGAAGAAAAAAAAAGAAAGAAAATACTCACTAACTGCAATGTCATGTATTTGCATGTTCAAAGTTGCCACAGATGCATCATTGTCATTCAATGTCATGCATTTTTTCATGCTCTGTTTTTAATGATTCTGGCTCTTTGACTCCTGCAATTCAGCCTGAGTCTTCATATTTCCCTTAATAGAAGAAATAAATGGTCAGTAACCCTTACTGTTGAACGCTTTGTAATATTTTCTTTACTGGCAATATCTGTTCCCAGTTAGAGAAATGAAAGTTAGGGATGGCAGCAGAAACATGATTGATGGAAGGCTTCTCTGGGACAGCTACAGACCTGTTTTAGACTGTTCTTATTTAAAAAGTGAGAAAATAGTGTTTCTACCATGTTCTAAGTGTGAGTATCAATAGGGAAGGTGTTTTATACTTTGAGAAACCAAAACTTAATTTTTATGGACTCTCATGCATTTTAAATATTTGTAAAATGTTTACATCACATTGCTTCTTATAAAACTACCACTTTTGGCATTTCAGGCTGTCATACCCAGGTGACAAGAAGGAAACAGAGGCTCAGTGTATCACTGAATTAACTAGATGATTTTTGTTTGTTCATTTAATAAACGTGAGTAAAGAGGTGCTGAATCACAGCTTATGTCCTATTAGGGAATGTTCTATTATTCTCTAAATTTATATTGCTTTTCTTAAATTTCTTTCAAATTTACACCTCTACATAGATAAATGAGTGTAAAAGATGCTTATAATAACCATGGTAATAGATATCATTAAAGAGCAACAATATATAATATATTCTTGGCATTGGCTTCAGTTTTACAGCATTAATTCAGATATGTAGAAATATACTTTTGTTTGTTTTTCATGTACACTACTCAGCCTTCTCACGATATCTCATACTCAGTACCCAGCAAAACAAACACTATTGTTAGTAGTCAGGTCCATTTAAAGTTTATTTATTTATTTGTTTGTTTGTTTGATGTATGTATGTATGTATATATGTATGTATGTAGATACGTATGTAAGTAATCTCTTCACCCAACATGAGGCTCAAACTCATGACCATGAGATCAAGAGTCCATGCTCTTCTGACTGAGCCAGCCAAGCACCCCTAGTCAGGTGCATTTAAAATAACAGTCACTTACTTCTGATTTAACTCAGTAACTCATAAATTTATTCCATTTTCCTTTTGGTTAAATACTTGGTCTTCCAGAATTTCCAGGTGATTCCTTTATTCAAGGTTACATCCTGGTTCAAGACTGTTTCCTCTGTGCCATGTTTTTAGACTTCAGTCTCTACCTTTACAATATCTATTGCTGATATATCCAATGTATCTTCTGTTGGCACAGTACCTCCTTTAAATTACACCCTGTTCGCAACCCCATGTGAACTTGTACATAGAACTTCAGGTGACTCACTGAATCAGCACCATGTGCTATTTGAGTTCTTTTCCATGCTCTGTTATGGGACACATAAGAACTTCAGAATTCCCCCCCCAACCCCCCAATGCTTTATACTAGCCAGAGTTGTAGTGAGTGTAATGGAGAGGGTAGAAGAGTAGGCTGTAGGGAGGTATGCGGAGTTTAACAAGCTTGGAGTATCTCTGTCCTGCTATTTCCTAACTGCTTTGTATTTCCTAGAGTTCTCCATTTTGTGAGGCTGACTGTCTCTAGACTTCAAAGGGAGAAAAAAATTAATTCTCTTTGCTATTTGAATTCAAAAGCCCATGCATGCGAGCTGAGATATTTTTAATAACAAAGACTTCCTAATCTAAGATTCCAAGTCTCAAAATGGATTAATGTCATTTCAGAGACTTTCTTAATCTAAAATTATTTTACATACTCACATTGGTATTTCCTTATCATCTGTATCAATTATATCTTGCCAAATGTTGTATAACAAACAATGGCGCAACTCCAGGGATGTAGCAAATGGATAGTTACTTAGCTCAGGAATCTAAATGGTTTATGTTGGTGGGGAGGCTTTGCTCTCTGGGTGTTGGTAGGATTTCTATTGATCTACGATGATTTTAACTTAGATACCTGGAGCCTTGTGAGTCTGGTCCGTTTATTTTTCATATTTTTCATACTTCATTTAGAACTAGCCTGGGCACATCCTGCTGATGTTGATAGCAGAGGAAAAGAGCAGGAATGGAAACACTCCTGCGCTCTTTCATGTCTGTTGTATCATGTTTGTTAACATTGCAAAATGAGATACTTCACTGAACTTGGGATCCAGAGGTAGTGCAGAAGACCCTGCCCAGTTCAGAGTGCGTGTACAGTTATCTACTACAAGATGTAGATACAGGGAAGGGCAAAGAGTTAGAGCCAGTATTTAGTCAACTTAGCCAATATTTTATTTTTCAGATTAGAAGGATGTTCATCTTCTTAAATTCTTCAGCCATTTTATTTATTCAGAACACTATGCTCAATGTTTTTTCAGTCATTTTTTCAAATAAAGTATAATCATTAATTCTAGAGAAAGCATTCTTTTTCTCCTTTTTTTTAAATTATAGATTGGTTCTTGCAAATAAAGTGCTTTGTGAGAAAATGTATTTTCTCATCTATCAATAAACTAATTCAATCCAATGCATTCCACTGCAGCAGTTTCACACAGGTCTTCTTTTCTTTTTTTTAAGTTTATTTATGTATTGAGAGAGAGAGAGTGAGAGAGAGAGACACAGAGAGAGACAAAGAGAGAGAGAGAGAGAGAGAGCATGAGCAGGAGCGGCAGAGAGAAAGAGGGAGAGAGAGGATCCCAAGCAGGCTCCATGCTGTCAGCGTGAAACCCAACATGGGGCTTGGTCCCTTGAACTGCAAGATCATGAGCTAAGCCGAAATCAAGAGGTGTATGCTAAACTGACTGATCCCAAACAATTCTATAAAATACAGATCTGTTTGTGTAATTTTCTCTCAATATACCTGAATCTTTACCCATTTATTGCAATTTAAAATCCTTGCCATAATTACTGTATCCTCAGGACTCAGTCACTACCTGATCCTCCAGCCTTATCTTCTACTACTTTCCTCTGCCCCTGCACTCCAACTTCTGTAACTGTCCTATTTTTTCTACTATATCAGCTGGTGTGATGAAATCATACTAATGTTATTCTGGCTTTTTCATTTTTTTCTTCCTATTTGAGGCAATGTCCTTTCCCTAACATTAATAAGAAAAAAAACTATCCCCTAACTACCATACGAAAACAAATCTCTGTCACTCTTTATGTCATTCCCTAAACATTATGAAAACAAGTGTTGGAATAGATGTGGAGTAAAAGGAACCCTCGTGTACTGTTCATGGGAATGCAAACTAGCCCAGCCCCTGTGGAGTTTCCTCAAGAAATTTATAAAAGGAAACACCATATGATCTAGTAATTCTACTACTGAGCATATACCCAAATTAAAAAAAAAAATTAGAAAAGATATATGCACCCTTGTGTTTATTATACACAATAAATGTGTGGCAATAATGCCATAATAATGAGGCATTATTGACAATAGGAGAGATATGGAAGCAACCCAGGTGTCCATTGGAAGATGACTGGATAAAGAGGTGGTTTATATACACAATGGAATATCACTCAGCCACATAAATGAATGGGGTCTTGCATTTGCAACAACATGGATAGACCTAGAAAGTATTATGATAAGTGAAATAAGTCAGACCAAGAAAGACAAATACTCTATGGTTTCACTCAAATGTGGAATTTAAGAAACAAAACAAATAAGCAAACAAAGTGAAAAAGAGACAGACAAAAAAACCAGACTCTTAAATACGGAGAACAAACTGGGGGTTGCCAGAGGGCACACAGGGGGTGTGGATGGATGAAATAGATAAAGGGGATTAAGAGGTACTAACTTCAATTTATAACATAAGTAAATCACAGAGATGAAAGGACAGCACAGGGAATATAGTTAATAAGATTGCAATAACACTGTTTGGTGACAGATTGTTATAACATTTATTATGGTGAGCACTGAGTAATGTATAGTTATTCTAATTTGAAGGGATTCACTTCAAAAGAATTACTCCATATCCTTCATTCCTAAGTGATGACTGAGAACTTGAAATTGTTCTAGTCTTCTTTCTAGCTCTGAGGTCAAATGTGTACTCTATAAAACTCTCAATACCCTATTTGTAGTAGGGACTGAATTGTAACCTACAGTTATATGAAAAGCAGACTTTGTAAATTATGATCGTGGATATGTAGCAGAGAAAAACTTCAAGCAAGGGTTGAAGACAGCCAATTTTGTCCTTGCTGCTTATGGAAAATGTGAGAGGAAAAAGATAAATCGAAGGATTAAATATTAAGCAAAAGAGAACCAAGTTTTGAGATTTTGGGAAATTTTCAGCCTATCCAGATTGCAAAAGACACTAAAAGTAGAATTTTTGGGAAGTGTGCTCTGGAGAGAAAGCTAGGGGTGTGGCTAAAGGACCTTTTGTTATTGCCTCTTAAGGAATAAAAGGTCATGGTTTTCAGTTAAACTGAAGGCTCTTAGAAGAAATGAGATGTGACTCACAGATCTCCTCAGATATCTTCAGAAAGGCCTAAGGTAGAGGTTGATAATGAATGAAAGACTTGTGGCTGACCCTTTTGTTTAACCAAGGGAATCCCTGTGAGATAAGCAGGTTTTTGAAAACTATGTATCATCAGAATTGCCAGCTTGGACCGAAAGAAACAGAGAGATGGTGGAAGGAAAGAAAGCAGGAAGATTTCCAAAATTCTACAGGCAGAAACCAGGCTGATAAACCTCTTCAGTGGCAAACAAGTGCCTCTCCTTGTGGCGCAAGTCAGAGGTCTGTGTGGATGGAAGTGTAAGCCCAGAGAGAGGAGTTATGAGCCCCACAGGAATAAGTGATACTAATTGAGTATCTCTTTTAAAAGAGATAGAGGGAGAAACGATGAAAGCCAGAGCCTGAACTCTAGGAAATCATCCACTACAGTACTAGGAAATACCTCTACCTCTACCTGAGCCAACAACAATCCATTTGTACTCTTTAAGAAACTTCTTTCCACTTACCTAAACCTTTTCCCTTTATTCAGTAACTTGTGAAAGAACTATTACTTTTTTTGAAAAGAAGGGGGTTACTTGGGTGGCTCAGTTGGTTAAGCGTAGGACTCTTGATTTAGGCTCAGGTCATGATCTCATGGTTTGTGAGATCAAGCCCTGTATTGGGCTCTGTCTTGACAGCATGGAGCGTGCTTGGCACTCTTTCTCTCTCCCTCTCTTTCTCTCTCCCTCTCTCACTGCTCCTTCCTCTCTCTCTCTCTCTCTCAAAATAAACAAAAAAAATCTGCCAACACTAAATGATTTCTCAACATTATTTAAAATATAACGTCTACCACCAGTTATACTCTTAACACATAGTATTAGAATTGTTTGTATATAAGTTTACATGCATACATATAATATATATATGTACATGTGTATCTATTATATGATGATGTAATATATCTATATGCATAAGTATGTCACAATATTATTATTGCACATAGTATTAGTAATGATATATATTACTATTTTGGGCAGGATATCTACCTACCTGAGCCTAAACTGTGTTTTTCTGGTCCTTCGTCTGAGTTGATGAGAAAGAGCCACCTTCCTTGTATTCACATGTGTTTCCACGGAACCCCAGTTCAGTGGTAACTCAGTGGCATATATAACACTGTTTGCCATCTTCCAGACATTAGTACATTATGAATACTAGTGTGAACATTTTGGGATAAGTAAGATTTTTATGAAAAAAACAGCATGTGGAGGGGCAAGAAATAAAGGCATAATCATTATGCAATTTTATAGGCTTCTGTGAGACGATATTATAGACTTTGTTCATGAGAGGACAACTCCAGAGATACTAGGAAAGGAAACAAGAGGGTATAAGTGGCATTACAATGTTGTCATCCCCACAGTGACGAAGATAGAGTTAGTCTTAAGCTAACAGCTATGGCTATGAGTGTTGTGGAGCCTGTCTGTACTCATAGGCCTAGGAAAGTAGGTTAGTAAAAAATTGAGAGAGCACATGTTTATTTGCTTCTTGAGTGTTAGCTTAAGGGCCTTCAAACTTTTCCTGATATTGGAAATGAACATTTCTTGATCTCACTCATTTGTTTTCAAATGTTATATATAATTATGGAATGGAATATTCTATTTCTTACTAAAAAGTAGATAGGTGGTAGAAAGATGCTTTGAGCATCTTTGAGCAAAGAATCGAAGTATCTATACCTGTACTCTCACGATCTCTTGACATCTTTCACACACATGGACACGAAGAAGGACTCTGCTTCTCTTCTCTTTTTTGATCTTGTATCTCTCAGTAATTGCCATCATTCTGGTTTATAATGACTTGGAGTTGAATCTGGCAACCAAACATTCTGACTTGTGTTATCTTCCTTCTTGGATAGAAGAATATATCATCTGATGTATTGTTTACACTGAAAGACTTATTAAAAGATGATGAGTAGTTGTTATTTAAAATGTTTAAACGCAGTCAAAAAAGAGTTCACTTTTAAAACACACTTTACTAGCTGGAGACAGAGCCAGAATGTCAGGAAATGATTTAATTGCAAGTGGGGAAGATAGCAATGTCAATAAGTTCTGAAAAGCAAAGTTTGCTCCAAGTGATCTATAATGTAGTAATCCCAGGAGATAATTAGGAGCTGACTATAAGTAGAATATACATTGGATCTTGGCAAAACACTTGAAGAAAAATCTTTCAGGTGGAACAAAAACAAGTAGACAATTATATGGGAGTCCAAACAAACATCTGTTCTTACAATGTACTGAATTAAATTGAATAAAGTATATTTAAACTCAATTGAGTTTTTTGAAAAATCTATTTGTCAGTCAACAATATATTTTCAAAACTTGTTTTTTATTTTTGTTTTGTTTTAAAAATACTCCCATATTTACCATATCATAATCCCTTAGCACTAACCAAGGATACAGAACCACTCTTTAATATAACAATACACAACATATGTTAACAGATCTGGAAAAAGTAGTTACTAAAATGAAAAAAAAAAAAAGAAAAAATAGAAGCCATTGATCTACCTTCCTTGTGCTCCTACTATAAACTCAGATGACATCAACCAGTCACCTAAGTCTTCTTGGAACTTTGAGTTATCTCTGTTCATGGTGACTCTACTTTAAGATGAAAAAGTAAGGTTTCTTTCAGTTGTATTAATAATGAACATTTTTCTCAAATCAGTGTGAAATCCAGTAATAAGATAATCTCTACCAAAATAGATTTATATTTTGGATCTAAGTCGAGCTGGTTTTTGTGTAAGAGTTTTTCTATATTTAAATGCTGTATATTAGATACTATTTATGTAAATACTGTCACAACAAAGGCTGTCACAACTCTGATAGAAATTGCTTATTCCTTAAAGTGCTCAGATATGTGTATTCATCGAAATATTTCTTTCTTTTTTTAAAGATTGAGGAGTATACTTTATTATTATTAATATTTTATTACTATTATTATTGTTTATTTTAGAGAAAGAGAAAGCATGAACGGGGGAATAGGGGGGAAGAGAGAGAGAGAGTGAATCTTAAGCAGGTTCCATAGTCAGCATGGAGCTCCACTCAGGGCTCCATCTCATGACCCTGGGATCATGACCTGAACCGAAATCAAGAGTCGGCCACTCAACTGCCTGACCCACCCAGGCGCCCCTCAACATATTTTGAGAGCATCTTTAAGTACTATTTACTCATTCTGATCTAGAACTTTAGTCCATTGAACCTTTCTTTGTATCATTCTCCTCACTATTCTAGGGGTGCACAGGAAGACTGTGTTCCTTCTCTCCTTAGCTTGCATAACAGGTGCATAATATCTCCGTTTGAAACTTTTTTGATATGCCTTCAACCTGAAAATTTGCTATCTATGGGGCACCTGGAAGGTTCAGTCAGTTAAACATCTGACTTCAGCTCAAGTCATGATCTCACAGTTCATGAGTTCAAGCCCCACGTCAGGCTCTGTGCTGACAGCTCAGAGCCTGGGCCTGTTTCAGATTCTATCTCCATGTCTCTCTGATGCTCCCTGGCTCTCTCTCTCCCTCTCTCTCTCTCTCTCTCTCTTTAAAAATAAATACACATTAAAAAAAAAAAAGAAAATTTGCTATCTAGAACCATTTCCATTTTCCCCTCTCACCCTATTACAAAACGGCTTGTTTTTCACAACTTTTCAAAAAGTACTAAGATGAGTTTTTACCTCCTTGGTGTACTTTATTTATCAACAAAACACTCAACTGTTTATTCTGTAATATTTACCAATGTTGATTGTAGGGGAGGAAAGCGTTTTCCTCATCCCTTTTACAATCCCTGACTGGGTTTGAAAATTAAACCAACAAAGACAGATTAACAGGAGAAAAGCATACATATGTATTTGATAAGTTTTAAACGACACAGGACACTTCATGAGGAAATGAGGACCCAAATAAATAAACCAGAGTATTTTTATGCTAGGTTTGATGAAGTGGGAACAGTATATGAGAAATATGATAGGTCAGAGAGTGTAAGGTAAGTATGTAAACTGGGAGAAACCTAGCAAGTCCTGTTAGGATTCTTCTGGCTCTTCTTTTGTCTTTGAAAATGAGGATGCTTCTTTCCTCAGGATATAGGAAGGGCACCTCTCATGCATCCTTCAGGAAAGGTCAAAATGACTTTTCTGCTTCTGCTGTTTTCTCAAACTCCTTCAGCTTACAGTATTTAGTATACCAAATTATCATATTTTAGGATAGAAAGTCCTGAACTCCAACATTACGATTGCCTTCTTCTGCAACTGCCTTAGATTCCAGTACTCTGGTATTTTCTGCTTCTCCTTCAAGGTTGCTGATAGTTTTTTGGTTTTTTTTTTTTCTTTGGTGGCTTTCATTGCAATTCCTTGGAAGGTCAGTCTCTTTATTACATATTGTTCCTTCATGATCTCTATTCCTATTTCTCCAGCTACCATGTATGTCCTTCTGACTTTCAAATATCCAGACTATAATACTAAACCTGATAATTTTTGCCTCCTGCCTCACCAGCCTTCTTTCCCCTCAGTATTTCCTGCTTTAATGAATGATATGGCCATCTGAATAATTGCTGGAAATTTAGATTTCATACTGACTGATCATTAAAGTGGATGCCATGTTCTCTCTACTTATCTTGTAAAATATCTCAGAAAGCTATTTTCTCATCTTGATCATCACAAAACATTTAAAACTGATTTTCTGGCCTCTAATCTTACCCAAGATTAATATTCTTAATATCATCACCACTATGCTGTTTCTACATCACAAAATTTATCATAGCATATTTGCTAAAAACTTTTTCAGCATTTTCCCAATTACTTCAACATCTTCAATATAACCTGAAAAATACATCATAATTTGGATGCTTAATTCTTTAAATCCCATCCTTTTGATCCATTGTTAAATTCTATCTTCCTGAATCTTCTTTTCTGTTGCACATTCATACATTTGCAAATGTCATTTTTTATACTTAGAATGCTCTCCACAATGCTGTTGTCTCTATTTAAACCATGTGAATCTTGAATTCATGTTTTCACCTTCATATCAAGTGTTACATTTTTTGGCAACAATACTCTGATACTTCTTTCCCTCCAGGGTAATGGATAACAGAGTATTAAACTTTAAAGTTTATATATCTGTCTGCTTTCTTTCTCTTTTATGAGTTTACTTGGGCCTCATCCTTGATTTTTTGGTTTCTAGTACATAGTGACATAATATATTCTTAATGTCATGCTTCTTGATTACATATATGTTAATAATATCATTATATATTATGACTATATATATTATTAATGAAAATAAAATATTTTTACATTTGTTAAGGAATGGTAATGAAGACTTTATTTCAGTTGTTGACCTCAATAGGTTTAAGGAACATTGCAATGGAATTTTGTAGTAATTAAGAGAGAGCAGTTGGATTCTACTCCAAATACAACAAGGAAAAGTGAGAATTTTATAGCTGAGGAGCAGAAGTGGGGCTGGTGGATGGAAGATTATCAGGATGAAACATTAGGGGCAAGGGGGGATTTAACTTTAATCTTGACTTAGCAAGATTCCTAATGAAGGCAGACCACGGTGATCAGACATTACCTGGAGAATGGTAGATGATGAGAAACCTAATCAGATAGAGAGAGTGATCAGACATGGAGGATTGGGGATTCTGGATAAACTTAGCAAGACTTTTGCTAAAATTGGACAATGTGGACACTAACATGGAAGTCCAAAAGTCAAGGATTAGTAAGAGAGTTTAGAGTAAATAGAGTAGAGTTTGGTCAAAGAGAGAGTCTTTGTGTATTTTTGTATTAGATCTATATATGGATATATTGCATATGTAGAGATATATAGTTGTGTTCATTATATTAAATCTAATAGATACATTAAATATGTAAAGATCTAGATATAATGTTTATATTATATATGTGTGTGTATGTCTTTATAAAACCTACAGTGTATATACATATATAATAAATAATTTTATTTAGAACAAAGTGTGCAATTGTAAAGTGACTTAGTAGAAGGAAAGAACAAAGCAGGAAGGAATATCCAATGGAAAAAAGGCAGTCTCATCAACAAATGTGCTGGGAAAACTGGACAGTGACATACAGAACAATAAAACTGGACCATTCTCTTACACCATACACAAAAATAAATTCAAAATGGATGAAAGACCTAAATCTCAGACATGAAACCATCAAAATCCTAGAGGAGAAAACAATCCCTTTGACCTTGACCAAGGGTCAAGCAAATTCTTACTAGACATGTCTCTGGAGGCAAAGGAAACAAAAGCACAAATGAACTATTGGGACCTCAACGAGATAAAAACTTCTGCACAGTGAAGGAAACAATCAACAAAACTAAAAGGCAATCAAAGAAATGGGAGAAGATATTTGCAACAACATATCAGATAAAGGGTTAGTATCCAAAATCTAGAAAGAAATTATCAAACTCAGCACTCAAAAAAAAATATAATCCAGTGAAGAAATGGGCAGAAGACATGAATAGATACTTTTCTAAAGAAGACATTCAGATGGCTAAGAAAAATATGAAAAGATGCTCAACTTCACATATCATCAGAAATACAAATCAAAATCACAATGAGATATCACCTTACACCTATTAGAATGGCTAAAATGAACAGCTCAGGAAACAACAGATGTTGGCGAGGATGTGATGAAAGAGGAACCCTCTTCCCCTGCTGGTGGGAATGTAAACTGGTACAGGGACTCTGGAGAACAATATGGAGTTTCCTCAAAAAATTAAAAATGAAACTACACTACTATCCAGCAATTGTATTACTAGGCATTTATCCAAAGGATACAAAAATATTGATTTAAAGGGGCACATGCATCCCAATATTTATATCAATGATATCAACAATAGCCAAATTATGGAAAGAGCCCAAATGTCCCTTAACTGATGAATGTATGAAGAAGAGTGGTGTATATAGACAATGGAATATTACTTGGGGATCAAAAAGAATGAAATCTTGCCATTTGCAATGATGTGGATAGAACCAAAGTGTATTATGCTAAGTGAAATGTCTCTCAGAGAAATACAAATATCTTATGATTTCAGTCATATGTAGAATTTGAGAAGCACAACAGATAACATAGGGTAAGGGGAGGAAAAATAAGATAAAAACAGAGAAAGTGGCAAACCATAAGAGACTCTTAAATATAGAGAACAAACTGAGGGTTGCTGGAGGGGAGGTCAGTGGGAGGATGGGCTAAATGGGTGCTGGGCATTAAGGAGGGCACTTGCTGGGATGAGCACTGGGTGTTGTATGTAAGTGATGAATCGCTGGATTCTACTCCTAAAACCAATACTTCACTGTATGTTAATTAACTTGAGTTTAAATGAAAAAATAAAAGGAAAGAACATATAAATATACATTCTGAAGCAAAAATATTCTTTATTCCAATGACATTTAAGAGGCAAACTAAATCAGTACAGTATTTTGTAGTATAGTTTCACTTTACATAAAAACACTATTGTTCTAAACACTTGATTTTAGACACATCATTGAATTAGGACTATGATTCCCAAGTAGTGAAGTTTGTGAGTAATGTATACTAACTCAAACCAACTTCTGAGAACAAAACAAAACAAAACAAAAAGTTGACTCATGAAGGGAAGTCTAGGGGGCTTCATTCAAAACAGAATTCCAAAAAAATAGGATCACCAGGTGTTTGTCTTTAAGCCAAACTTTAATACACATTTATATGCACATGTACACACGTAACTGTATATTCTCACAAAGACACACCCTCATACCTTTCTCTCCATCATCTCTGTTTCTTTTTCTTTTACACTAGCCTCTTTTTCACCAGTTTGTTCCACATAGTGAAACAACCCTTTGTCATTAGGCATATGACATCTTTTGAACTCCCCATCAGAAAAAGAATCTTAGCCACCCCCTGGTACAATCATTGTATCCAAGGAGATGAGATATTACACAGATAGGCCTCATGTGTGGGTATGTACACAGTTTGGGTCTCGTATATGTCTTAATGGCATGAAAAGCAGGATCATAGGTATGAAAGCCTCACCTTAATCAAATGGAGAAATGGAGAGGAAGCTTCTCAAAGAAGGACACAGAGGAGCCAAAACACAGCCAACACATTCATTTCCCAATTTCCGATCTTGTATAAAACTGATAAGTTCATAGATTTATTTTAATGCACTCAATGATATAGAAACAGATTATTCCCAACTAGGTTTGATGAGGCCATACTACTTTTATAAAAATAACTTATTGTGGATTGTCTAAAATGCTATATTTTTAATATCTCAGAATCTAAGGTAATTAAAATATATGAGGTAGCATTATTCATTTCCTTACTCTGCCATTGAAATGGGAGAAGTGTCTAATATTTATATAAAACGCATGGAGTAGCTTCTGAAAGCTTGTCTACATTTTTGATCTGTGTCAACTTATAATTATTTTCCCATTCCTAAAAGGCAATATAGCATTGAAACGAAGGGGCCAGTCACTGTTCCTATACAACAGCTCCCAACAACCTGAGAAATATCACATACCTGAAAACTATCACACCTTCCAAACATAAGCATAATATGCAATACATTTCTGTTAAATGTTGTTTTCAAGACAAAGGAAAATTAACCAGATAATTAATATCAGATCTAAGACAATGGTAGTCAAATTAAATAGGGTAAATCCGTGTTAGCTAAAAATGAAAGGGCTATTTGTTATGTGCCATGTAAGAGGAGGAAGGCAGGTGGTTTAATTATGAATCTGAACTTCTTGAGCTTGACATTTATCTCCTTGGTGCATAATTTTTTAAAGCAGTAACCCATGCAATATAATACAAGAATGCTAAACTGCATAAACTCACATACACACAAGATACCAACTAAGAACCCAATTCAATTATGGATAAATTACCAAAAGAGTTTTGCCATAGAGAAAACCTATTATCTTTACACTAAATATGCAAATAATGCAATACACTCATTGAAAGAGGAAAGAATAAAGGCTCCTAGATCAAATGTCTGTCACAAAATGTCATGCATTTCCATATTCTTATCAAACGGCCTTGATTTCATTATCAAAAGTAATAATACTATTCATTTTTATAGCTATTAATCACCATGGCACAGAAAATAAAATGAAAGGGTGAGGTCACAGGCATGACCTTGCTTGTTCTGTCTAACATTCTTCTTAACCTGTACATTTTCTCAGAAATGACATTTAAAATACAAAATATTCCAGATAAAATAAGGAATATAATATAAGAAAAGTACTCTATGGCAAATACTTTAACTCAGAAATATACAGTTTGCTAGATGAAAATGATGCTATTTCCTTAACCATTTTCCCATATTTTTAGCCAAAGAAATAAATGATTTTTACTATAAAATAACTAAAACTTAAGATGCTTTTCGTGTTAATTCAAAATCTTATATATTTATGTATTTTTCCTTCTTTCAAGAGTTAGCCTTTCTTAAAAACATTACTGATCATATTAGTCTCTGTAAAGAAAAAACCAACTTGAAATATCTACTCTATCTAAATTAAGTAATCTAATGAGAGTGTGTGTGTACACGTATGTATGAAAGCACATTCTTACTTCACATGATCACTTTTCATTCATTTTAGCTTTTTCCCAGCTGGAATTTCTCTTTCCTCTCTAGACTTATGTCATAGTTTCAAAATTCTTTGTCTAAGTTAACTTATTGAATTAATTGAAATATGGTTTTATTTTTAAAATATGTTTAATATCATAGAAGGAAGAAAAAAATGCCAAATCCTGTCTGAACTCTGATAACTTTTCATCTGTAATTCTATGATCACTTTAGATAAATCTGTATTTTATGGAGCCTCTATTCTTTAGCATGTTCAAGTTTATACTGAGCACACCCAAATAATACAGGATGATCTGTGTATTTCAAGATAATCTGTTAGCAGCTTCAATTTCATCTTCAAATCCTCTTTGCCATGTAATATAACATATTTACAAACTATGAGGGTTAGGAAATTAACATCTTTGGAAACCATTTTACTTATCACACATAGAATATTTGCTATCCAATCACCTTAAAGTCAAATTTGCCAGTACTCCTTACTCAGGAAGCCCAGACTGTTAAAGTGAAAATATTCTGAGATAATTTCTTTTACATATATACACACACACACACACACACACACACGCACACATACACACATATACACATATATGCATATACACATATACATATATACACACATATACATATAAATATATATACATGTAGTATATATATATATATATATAAAACTACAAGACAAAATGAGATTAATTAGGGAGTCATTGCATGTGGAATTACTGATGAAACACTTTAATATTTCACAGGCATTGGGAGGAACCAACAGAAGAGATGAAGGCAAGAGAGGGAGTAGATCGTAAAGGTTAAGAATTAAGCAAGACTGTGGCCTCTTGGAGGCTAAATGGAGAAACTGAAAGAGAAGGAAATGATCAAGTTTTTGGAATGCTGTCAATAGGTCAAGTGAGATGTGATTGAGAAGCAGTCATCACTTTTGGTAACATAAAAATAATATACTATCCAATACAGGATATTGGAATAGATTATATAGCTTTAGTAGTTCATATCATTCATCATGCTACCCTTATTAATTTGGCTATTCAATGACAAATAACAAGTTAAAATGTTAAGTCACATCTATATTTCATTCTACATTTCTATTGTTATCCAAATTTTCTTGATCACAAAGCTCACTAGGGAAAATATTTAAAAACCTTATGAAGCCAATAAAACACAAAAGCAACTGAGAATCGTGAACAAGGTTTTATAAAAAGAAATCCCAAGTATGATGTTTACAAAATTGCAGTAAGAGAGGTGCCTGGTATCTCACTCAGTTAAGTGTTTCACTTTGGCTCAGGTCATAATCTCAAGGATTGTGGGTTCAAGCCCCCTGTCGGGCTCTCAGAGCCTGGACCCTGCTTAGGATTCTGTGTCTTCCTCTCACTTTGCCCCTCCCCTACTCACGCTCTGTCTCTCTCTTCCTCTCTCTCAAAAATAAATAAATATTACTATTTTTTAATTTGCAGTAATAATACAACAAGAATCTCTCGAGGTTTAGTTTTAAAACTTCAGACAGCACATTTTATTGTTAAAATTGGGAATAATTGTTTACTATTTACATTTTGTTAGCTCCGCAATATTTATAATTTTTGACAAAGGCTATCATTAATTTAGAAATTAGTTAACCATATAGGATCTATATTCTTTTCCTGTAGTTATTGAATGTAGTGATGGAACTGCTATAGGTTATTGCAGATGAAGATAGTTAAATATGTGATACATAATTCTTCCATGTATTTGCTTACAGATAATTATTTTTATGTTTTGTAAAATAGTGTATTCATGATCTCTAAAACACATTCAGATGATAGCACTTTTAAAACTATTCTTGTCACTTAGATTTATAATTTTAAAGCCAAAAGAAAGCAAAAATGGCAGTGTTCAGTGAATACCAGGGAATCATTCTTCCCTTTAATGATTTTAAATTAGTTAAAATGAATTACTGAAATTATTTTACAGGAAGAATTTGTTGACCGCATGTAATTCCTTGAAGATTCCAAATGCTAGAAACAGAAAAGGAGCACATCTCTCTTTGGCTTCTTTATGGTATTGCTTTCCACAAATTTTAGTTTAAAAAGAAGCCATAGAGAAAACATTAATGAAGTGAAAGTTGGATACTGGAAAATAGAAATGGAAACCAAAGGTCATGTTTCTTTTTTCTTAAGTTAATTTATTGATTTTGAGAGAGAGAGAGAGAGGGAGAGAGAGAGAGGCAGATAGACAGAATCCCAAGCAGGCTCTGCACTAACAGTGTGGGACTCAACCCCACAAACAGTGAGATTCTGACCTGAGCCGAAGTCAAGAGTCAGACCTTTGACTGAGCCACCCAGGCACTCCAGGCTATACTTTATCTAGAATATAGTATTATTTTAAGGACAGAGAGGTATATGTCTATAGATGTTTTTCATTAAATTATCCTTTTCATTTTTTTGATGAATGATATATATAAATGCAAATGTATTAATCTGTAAGGCTAGATAAATAAATATATATGGCATATTATTCTTTAGTAGAAAATAGAGCTTTTTACATGAGTTTCCCTTTATTTTTCATATCTAAGCAGCCATTTATTGTGAAGAACTCCTTAAATGGATAAATATCACATATTATTAAATAATTATCTCTGGTAATAACCTTAGATGCTGACGAATTTGGACATGGGCATTTTTTAAATTCAGAATTAGCAAATTTTACTCTACAAATATTCAAAATTCAGTTGTCATTAATTTTATAAATACTACTGCCCTTTACCTACCCTTGCTGAAAAAATACAAATGTTTTGTGCCTGTGTTTGCCAAATTTTTGAATTATTGTTCATCTGTGTTTTTTGACATGTTTTAAAAAAATGTGCTCCTTTAAGATACAAATTATAGTGATTTGGTAATAACCTTATAATGGAAAAAATGGGTGTAATAATATTATAATGCCTTCATTTTATTTTTTGAATTTTGTTGTGATAAATGCATATAACATATTTACTGCCTGAGGCATTTTAAGTGTACTATTCAGTGGCATATAGTACATTCATGTTATATAATCATTGCCATCATCTTTTTTGAAAAACAGAATCTCTATACCCATGAAGCAATTCCTCCCTTACTGCATCCCGCCAGCTCCCGGCAACCACTAAACTATTTCATGTTTCTATGATTTTGATTATTCTAATTACCTTATATAAGTTCAATTATACAGTATTTGTCTTTCTGTGACTAGTTTATTTCACTTAGCATAATTTCTTCAAGGTCTACCCATGGTGTAAGATATATCAGACTTTCCTTCCTTTTATAGAACTAAGTAATATTCTATCATATGTATGGACTACTTTTGCTTCTCCATTCATCTGATGATGGACTCTTGAGTTGCTTCTACATGCTAGCTATCGTAAACAATGCTGTGATGAAAATGGGCGTACAAATATTTCTCTGAGATTGTGCTTTTAATTCTTTTGGGTGTACACCAAGAAGTGTAATTGTTAGATCATATGGTAATTTTATTTTTAATTTTTTGAGAGACCACTGTACTGCTTTCCACACCTGCACCAGTCTGCAACACCACCAACACAACAGTTCCAATTTCTCCACATCCTTGCTAAAACTTGTTATTTATTTATTTATTAATAGTAACATTCTGATGAGTGTGAGAAAATACCTCATTGTAGTTTTGATTTGCATTTCTCTCATGATTATTGACTTTGAGCATCTTTTCATATATTTATTTGCCACTTGTGTATCTCCTTTGGAGAAATGCTTATTTTAGTCTTTTACCCATTTTTGAACTGAGTTTTATTGTTGTTTTTGAGTTTTAGAAGTTATTTATATAATCTGGATATTAACCACTTATCAGATTTAAGATTTGCAAATATTTTCTACTATTCTGTGAATTTCCCTTTTACTTTGTTGATAGCACCTTCTGATGAATATTAAAAAAATTCATGAGTCTAATTTGTCTATTTTTTCTTTGGTGTTTGTACTTTTGGTATTATATACAAGAAATCATCGCAAAGCGGATGTTGTAAAGTTTTCTATGTTTTCTTCTTTTTTTTTTAATGTTTATTTATTATTTTTGAGACAGAGACAGAGCGTGAGCAGGGGAGAGGCAGAGAGAGAGGGAGACACAGAATCTGAAGCAGGCTCCAGGCTCCAAGCTGTCAGCACAGAGCCCGACGCGGGGGCTTGAACCAACAAACTGCGAGATCATGACCTGAGCTGAAGTCGGATGCTCTACCAACTGAGCCACCTAGGTGCCCCTCTCTATGTTTTCTTCAAAGAGTTTTATAGTTTAAGTTTGACATTTAGGGCATAGATCGATTTTTGAATTAAGTTTTGTATGTAGTATTGAGAAGACTCAACTTTATTCTTTTGCATGTAGATATTCAGTTTTCCAAGCACCGGTTTTTGAAAACGCTGTCCTTTCCCCATTGAATAATCTTAGCACCATTGACAAAAATTTGTTTGGTCATAAATGCAAAGGTTTAACTCTGGGCTTCCATTTTTATCTATCATCCTATATATCTGTCTCTATGCCATTACCAAACTATTTTGACCATTGCAACTTTGTAGTAAATTTTGAAATTAGGAAGTTTGAGTCCTCTAAGTTTATTCTTTTTAAAAATTTCTTTGTTTACTTGGTGTCCTTGAGATTCCATATGAATTTTAGGATGAGTATTTCTACTTGTGCCAAAAAACATTCTTGAGGTTTTAATAGGGATTATATTGAATCTGTAGATTACTTTGAGTACTAGTGATATCTTAACAATATTAAATCTTCCAGTCCATGAACATGGGATGTGATATGGAATGACATGGTAATTTATGTCCTCTTTAATTTATTTCAGCAATGTTTTGTAGCTTTTATTGAACAAGCCTTTCCTCCTTGTTTAAGTTAATTCCTAAGTATTTTATTCTTTTAGATCCTATTATAAACTGTTTATATAATTTCCTTCTTAAAGTGTTTACTGTTAGTGTATACAAATACAGCTGATTTTTGTGTGTTCATTTTGTTTCCTGCTACTTGGCTAAATTTGTTTATTAAGTTGTAGCAATTTTCTTTTGGAAACTTAAAGATTTTCTACATATAATATCATATCACCTGAAAATATATATAAATTTTCTTCTTCTTTTCTAGTCTGGTTCCTTTTATATCTTTTTCCTGGTTAATTGCTCTAGCTAGCACTTCCAGCACTATGTTGAATAAAAGTGCTGAAATAAAACATCCTTGACTTAAAAAAATGTTTATTTATTTATTTTGAGAGAGAAAAAAAGAAAGAGGATTCAGAGGGAGGCAGAAAAAGAATCCCAAGCAGGCCCTGCACTCTCGCTCAAGGCTTAATACAAGGCTGGATCCCACAACCCTGGGATCATGACCTGAGCTGAAATCAAGAGTCAGATGCTCAACTGACTGAGCCACCCAGGTACCCTGCCTGTTTCTGATCTTGGAGAAAAGCACTCAGTCTTTCCCCATTGAATATGTTTGCTCTGTGTTTGTCATATGTGACTTATTATGCGGAGGTAGTTTCTTTGTATTCCTAGTTTGTTGAATGGTTTTGTCATGAAAGGGCATGACATTTTGTCAAACACAAATTATCACAAACTTGCTGACATTAAATCACTTAAAAAAAAAACCTTAGTTTCTATATGATCCATATATGGTTTGGTTGTGTCCCTTACTCAGAGTCCTCACTAGGCAGAAATTTAGGTGCTGATTGGATCTGAAATCTTATCTGAGGCTTGAGGATTTCTTCCAAGTTCACTGGTTGTTGGCAGAATTCATTTTTTTTCTTGTTATAGGATAGATGTTTGTGTTTCTGTTTTATTACTGGTTGCCTGTTGGAGAACTGCTTTCAGGCCTTAAAAGCTTTCTTCGTGTCCTTGCCCTGTGTCTTCCTCATAAACAAATCCCAGTAATGCTGTTTGCTTCCTTCCAGCCCAACCAGGTGGTGACTGCTGCTTCATGCTACCTTTTTTAAGGGTTGTCCACTAGGGATGACTTCCATTTTTTATTAACTCAGTTAACCATTATAGACTTAATTATTAATGCAAAATCCCATTTACTATAAAGTGCTTGATATTCCATCACATTTACAGGCCTTACTTACACTCAAGAGGAAGAGATTATACAGGGCATGTGTACCAAGCTATAGGGATCTCATAGCCATTTAAGTAATCTGACTGCCAGAATTTGAGAGGCAAGAATTATCACCTGTAAAACATCAAATATGCATATAAGGTAAACCAGAAGAGCATAAATATACTTTAAAAACTAATTTGTCATCTCTGGAGATTCCTAGGAGTTCAGTGAATTCTTTGGAATATTGATAAACACAGAGAAAGAAACAATCAAGCATGTATTCTATCTTTAATATACAGTTTGACTTTCAGTGTAACCAAAGCTAAGAGTTTCTTTACTGAAAAATTCCAAGTAATAAATTCAGAAAGAATGACAGAATTAGAGAGTTACCTTTTTGTAAGTGTTAATGAAATAATCTAGGAAACTATCATTAATCACTATAAAACTAGTTGCTGAAAGATTTGTCAAAATTGTTAATAGATAAAGCTGACAACCCTGAAGCCACACTGATCCACACTAATGGCACGAAAACTAGGTAGACCACACAGTATGTGTCTTCAGAATGATGCAATAGGGATTTTGCAAGATAGTTACACATTTATTTCCCCCAATGGATTGGGCCTGACTAGAATCCAGCCTCTAAATCTAAATGTCTTTTGTGGGGTTATGAGGTACACTATGATGATGCAAATTTCTAAATAAAAAATGTGAGATAGCCAACAGGACAAAAAAGTGACATAAGAAATAAAGAGATAAGAATTTCTATGAATTAGAAGAGATTTAAAAGATAGCAACTGGGGGGACTGGGTGGCTCAGTCTGGTTGAGCATTCGACTTCAACTCAGGTCATGATCTCATAGTTCATGAATTCAAGTCCTGTGCTGGGCTCTGTACTGAGAGCTTAGAGCCTGGACCCTGCTTCAGAGTCTATGTTTCCCTCTCCATCTGCCCCACCCCAGCTCACACTCTGTCTCTCTCTCAAAAAAAAAATTAACATTAAAAAACATTTAAAAAGACAGCAACCAAATACAGTGTATGGGTTATCTTGGATCCTGATTCAAAAAACAAACATAAAAATACATTTATGAGGTAATTAGAAAAATGTGAATATGGAAAAGAATTAGATATTAAGGAATTATTTTGTATTTTTTACACATTTTTTATGTTTATAATTCTTTTAAAGTTACCATTGAAGAATTTATAGGTAATATAATAATGCTTTGAAATGGAAATGAATAGATAAAACCATATTAGTGATATGTTGATAGTTTGGGAAGCCAGATGGTGGCTAACTGGGATCTATTATTCTATCCTGTCTAGTCTTTTGCACATTGGAAAAATAAATCCATAACAGTGATTTTCTGGATTTGGTTCATTGGCCATATTTTGCTGAATTTTGCTCTGAATTAATATCAACTCATTCGTGAGGACTGATTAAACCAATAGTGGTAGTAATTTAGGTTTTAAAAAGTTTTTTTTATACTATCGTGTGATAAGCTCTTTGGAATTTACAGTTATAAAATTGATATTATGACTGCCCTGAAGAATCTTCCAGACAAGAAGTGGTATAAAACACACACACATACTCACAAATGAACAGTTAGTTTAGTTTTTGGTATATGAACAGCCTCAAAATGTTCATACTGATTTGCACTCCAAACTATCTTACTTTTTATAGATTTAAGATGTCATAGAAAGTCAAAAATTGATGTTTTCTGCTTAGGTATTTTTGGTCATTGTATCAAATTGAATTATACTGCCTATTAATTATAATTCAGGCATAACAATTCATTTTTAAGGTGTGACAACCAAAAAGGAAGAGAGATTTTTGTTCTATTTAGCTTAGGTTTTAAAAATAAATGGTTATTAGCAGCATAAAGGACAATTAACCTAATGTAATGAGAGTTCAAAACAAAACACTAGTCTTGTTCCTGTAAGCTAATTACTGAACATGAGGGTGCACGGATGCAAGGGATTCCTTCTCAGGAAGGGGGCCACGCATCTGAGAAAATGTCCACATACCAGATGAAAGGAATTTTGTGGCCAGAACAGAGATTGATACATTGGTCTAGTAACCACCCAACATGAATTTCTTTCCAAGTCTTAGGTGGTAAGTGCTTGCAACAAAATTTTAAAAAGTGATCACCCAGAGATATTTACAATTTCAAGCCATTACTCAGCTTATTTAACTAGACAAAGTGACACCAAACACCCATATATACCTTCAGTGGTGGAAAAAGATTTGCCACACTTTAGCGGTGCAGTTTTGGAATGAAGTGTCACTAGCAAAAATGCTTTTGGGGAGGTGTCAGTGGGATAGAAAAAACTGTGCTATTCAGGACAGTAGTACTGAGTCACCTATACATGGTTTCCTGGCAATATCAAAAAAGGTATCCTGAGGAGAAATGGAGGAAAAATCCACACGATATATATTTTAAGTAACTGTACAATTTAGTAATTTAGTAGTAATTAGAGGAATTGGGGTAGAATTTAGAAGGGAAGGACATATTATGTTCGATATCATTGCTTTCATTTTTCTCTAAGACACATAGTTGTGCCCTATCCAGTTGATCTTTATTTTTTGATTACTCCCTGATATTTTAGTTTCCTGTCTTTCCTCAAAACTGAAGAAAGTAATTACCATAGATATTGATATCTTCATTATTGAAAAATACATATTAACACATGCTTTTATTTTTTATTTTTTTTTAATTTTTTGATGTTTTATTTTTGAGAGAGAAAGAGACAGTGTGAGCAGGGAAGGGTCAGAGAAAGAGGGAGACACATAATCCGAAGACAGGCTCCAGGCTCTGAGCTAGCTGTCAGCACAAAGGCAGATGCGGGGCTCGAACTGACGAACCAAGAGATCATGACCTGAGCGGAAGTCGGACGCTTAACTGACTGAGCCACCCAGGCGCCCCAACACATGCTTTTAAAACTAATTCAAGTTCCAATATCACTCCAAGCTTTAACCCTATGACAATTTTGAAAATTTCGTCTTCTGCTATAATTAGAAGGATTTACAATAGTTGGCATCTTTGCAGTTGTTAATACCCTACACGAGAAATGTTATTTTTATAATGCATCAGATAATAGAATATTTAAAAAGACAAATTTCTAATAAAATAGAAGGAGCAGGACTCTTGGGGCTCAGTGGGTTAAGCAGATGACTTCTGATATTGGCTCAGATCTTGATCTCAAGGTTGTGAGTTCAAGCCTCTCATTAAAAAGAAAACACACACACACACACACACACATACACACACACACCCCTAAACTAAACTAAAGCAAACTAAACTAAACTAAACTAAACTAAACTAAAATGGAAGCAGCGAGATTTTAGAACTCTGCCCAAAAGAACTCATATTTTATGTTTTTGTTTATTTTTCTTTTCTTGTTTTTTTCATTTTGTTTTTTTGAAGTCTAGAAATCTAGATAAAGCAAGCATATTTTTGACTGAAATTTCTGCTTTTTTCTGTCCCTGAATTCTAGTGTAGATAGTTCCCAAACACATGGAAACATTTCTCTGTCTTAGGACTTCACCAATACCTTTCTTTTTGGTTCTATTCTATTTAAAAATAAAAATAAATATTGCAACAGCTTGTCAACCCCCACCGGTAATCTATTTTCAGAAAAGTCTCATCAAACTGTCCAGGAAGAAAAAACTCTTCTAAACGTATTGTCACTTAAGAGTTTTCAAAGTACTTTTAATATTTTACCAATATGCTCACTCAGTTCCTAATTATTTTTGGATCCTGCTGAGTAATTTTCTCAGCTTCTTAGTGTGGTGATTTGCATTCCTTCTCACATCTGGGCTCTTTCTCTGCCTTTTATTTTTTATTGTTTGGATTGACATAGGAGCTTCAATTTTCTCTTGTTAAGAAGACAAGATGATTTTTTTTCTTAAAAATGAATATTGCCTACAAACTTCTAAGTTGTCTCTAAATATCTTATGTTTCTGTGCTTAAAAAATGCAGCAGTAAGTATTGCCTTGTTTTCCTTTGTCAGAGAATGCTGGCTCTTGGATTTTGAAAAACAAAACATATATTCTTAGTTTCTTTCAAGAGGGAATGCATGAAACTTATTTTTAGATGAGATGAATGGCTTCCAGACAATGATGGGAATAACTAAAGAAAATTCGTGACCACTTATTTATTTATTGTTGAAAGCATTTTCAATAAAATATAAGGCTATCTTTTCCAATATAAGGTTAGATTTTGAATCACTTGACAATGAACTGCTGTCACTTTACCACAAAGGATTTCAAGATACCAAGATGACAGCTATCATGATGATGATGACAATGATGATGATGATATCCACCTACAAAAGGCTGCTACTGTTTCTTTTTGTTATTTTTGATATGTAACATCTCAAAATTAAACCAGCTCATTATGCCTTAAAGATTCAATTAATAGAATAATGAACTACGAGTTAGGAATCCTGACCTATTCTCTAGCCAAGTTTGGGAAATACCATCTTAAAGTCAATCCTGTATTATTTATAAGCTTATAATTATTTACGTATTTTCTTATGTCTTATGTATTTGTTCCTACTGACTGAAGCTTTGTAAGGCCAAGAGCCACATCTTTTTCTTTTTATATTGATATTTAACTAGTTCTTAGCATACAGGGAAGAATTTTCAATAAATCATCAGTGAATGAATGAATGAATGAATCTCTAACATATTTGATTTCTTATGACCATTATATATCAATGCAAAATTATTATTCACTTCTTCAGTATTTTGAACATAAAGCAAAATCTTCTTTTTAGAAGGATTTGGAGTCTAAGACTTTCTATTTCATCTTGGACAAATTTCCAAAATACTTTTTTTTTTCAAAATGGTTATCTATATGTAATATTTAAATATAAAACCGAGTATAGTTCAATTATTTGACAGCTTTAAAATTTATTTGTAAACATTAAGATATCCATTTGGGAATAGTTCAAGAGGAATTTATAAACAAGTGGTTAACTAGTCTTATGTTGAAATGACTCAAGTATTACAATACTTAGAACTCTTTGGATAGAATTATAAACATCACAAAAGAAATTTAAAGTCATAAAATATAAAGATATGAGTAGATTTAAATATGTATGCAAGAGCTCATTTTTTGTATCTATAATTATAGTAAAAGATATTGTGATGAGTTATTAAACAGAGAACATTGTGTTTGCCAAATTCATAAGGAAGGACTTCCCATATTAATTAATGATAATATTGTAAGCCCTAAGACAACCACTATTGTTTTAAAGAGGTGTGAATTATAAGCCAATAATTGAAGCTCTAGATAATTAGAAAGAATGCTGAACAAATCCAAGGTAGGAAGAAAAAATGGAAAAAAGAAAAAAAGAGAGATAGCATAAGTAGAAAACAACTACCAAGATGGTAGGTTTTAATCTAAAGGTATCAGGGCAGCTGGGTGGTTCAGTCAGGTAAGCCTCTGACTGCCCCTGTGTCGGGCTCTGTGCTGACAGCTCGGAGCCTGGAGCCTGCTTAGGGTTCTTTCTCCCCTTCTCTCTGCCCCTCCCTTGCTTGCTCTCTGTCTCTGTCTGTCTCTCTTTCAAAAATAAATAAACATTTAAAATTTTTTTAAAAAAGATATCAATTATTGTCTTAAATGTAAATGTCTAATCTATTACATTGAAAAGAAAAGAAGATGATATGGTTGACTATGAAGCAAGACCTGACTATATGCTTTCTATAAAAACCCACTGTAATTATAAAGACATGGATATATTAAAAGTAAGGGAATGGAAAACCATCATGCACATATTACACATTTATTAGAAAGACTGCACTTTTCCCATGTATTTCCTGGGGAGATTTGTCAAACAGACAAATTGCTCATATAAGTGCAGGTCAATTCTGGACTCTACTCAGTTCGGTTAATTTATAAGTATTTTTTTCACCATGCTACATTGTTTTGGCAACTTTGTTGTAAGTCCTGATATCAGATAATCTGAGATCAATACTTTTGATATTCTTTTCAAAATTGTTTTGGTAATTATAGGTCTTTTTTATTTCCGTACAAGTTTTATAATCAGGTTTTAATTTTACAAAAAAAGCCTGCAGGATTTTGATTTCTATTCCAACAAATCTATGATCAATTTTAGGGATAACTGACAATAATACAGAGACTTCCAAGTTTTAAATATGTCATAGCTTTCTATTTAAGTATTCTGTATTTTTTCCAGTAATAGTTTATAGTAATCAGTGTACCAGCATTGCATATTTTAAATTATTTCATCCTGTGTTTTTAGTGCTATTTGATGTAATTTCAAATTTTACTTAACACCACCGCCAACAAAATTATGCCAGAACATGCATTCTAAACCTAAATGCAATGACTACTTGTTAAACTAGAAGATTTGAATAGAAACAAGATTCTTATAACATGAGATATAAAATGTCTGGGACATAGTCAAAATTGGTCACCACACTAAGAATCAAAGAAATCTCAACTTGAGTGAGACCAGACACTCAATAGACATCAATTGTAAGATGACACAGATGTTAGAATTCTTGGAATGGGACTATAAAGCAACTAGTGAAAATAATTGTCCCTGAAGCAATGTGGATGCTCTTGAAACAAATGAAAAAATAGAATACCTCAACACAGACAAAAAACATAGAAAGAAAAATCAAATTGGAATTTTAGAACTGAATGCAATAGCTCAAGTATAAATCTCACTAGATGGCTCAAAAAGAGAATGAGGTTGAAGAGTACACTTATCATGATGAGCACTGAGTAATGTATAGAATTGTTGAATCCCTATATTGT
The DNA here is from genome assembly GCA_028646485.1 of Cryptoprocta ferox. Taxonomy (NCBI): domain Eukaryota; kingdom Metazoa; phylum Chordata; class Mammalia; order Carnivora; family Eupleridae; genus Cryptoprocta; species Cryptoprocta ferox. The sequence continues at coordinate 20,955,717 of CM053573.1, forward strand.
ACACCTGAAACTAATATGACACTGTATGCTAAGTATACTGGAATTAAAATAAAAAAATTTTAAAATAAATACAGAAAGATACCCCCAAACTTCTTATTTTATTTAAAAGTAGAATATGTGAACTTGAATTTAGATTAATAGAAATTATCCAGTGTGGACAAGAGAGGAAAAATAACAAAAGAGGACAGAAGGGGGACCTGGGTGGCTGAGATGGTTTAGCAGTCAACTCTTGGTTTTAGCTCAGGTCATGATCTCACCATTTCTGAGTTTGAACCCTGCAGCAGGCTCTGCGCTGCCCGTGCAGAGTCAGGTTGGGATTCTCTCTCCCTCTCTCTCTGCCCCTCCTCCTCTCTCTCTCTCTCTCTCTCTCTCTCTCTCTCTCAAAATAAATAAACTTAAGAAAAATAAAAGATGACTTAGTCTCAGGACATGTGCAACAGTAACAAAATGTTAGAGATCTAGAAGGAGAAGAGGTAGATCATGGTCAGCCAAAAACATTTGAAAAAACAATGGCTGAAAGCCTCCCAAATTAGTGAATGACATAAACTTACTGATTCAGGAATATTAGCAACACCCTAGTAATGTAAATATAAAGAAATTTGTCTCCAGGGACATCATGACCAAATTCCTGAAAACTAAAGAGAAACAAAAAAAAATCTTTTAGATAATCATAGAGAAAAAATGCAGTATTTATTAAGAACAACTTTTTTTAGGATTTTATTTTTCAGTAATGTCTACACCCTATGTGGGGCTTGAACCCACAACCCAGACACTAAGAGTCACATGTTCCATTAACTGAGTCAACCAGGTGCCCCTATGAGGAAAAACAATGTAAGCCACAATGCATTCTGAGATAGATATCAGAAGGAAGTGGCACAGTAGTTTTCAAATATTGAAAGAAAATAACTGACAACCTAGATTTTTATCCCCAGTAAAATTATTCTTCACTAGTGAAGGTGAAATTAATACATTCGTAAATGGAAGGAGAATGAAGAGTTTGACACCAGCATACTTGCCTCTAAAAGAATTGACAAAGACAAGCTGATAATGGAATGAACTTGTAACATCAAGAAAGAAGAAAGAGCAAGTTGTGGATAAATATATATTAAATAAAGAAATTATGCTTTTCTCTTGTGTTTTTAAATTGTATTTAACTGTTGAAAGTCAAATTGATATACACAAATATTTAGGTGAATCTTAAGGGCATTATGCTGAGGGGAAAAAAAGGCAATTGCAAATGTTAGATGATACACAATTTTATCTCTAGAATAATCTCTAAGTAATAATTATAAACATGGAACAGAATTCAGTACTTGCCAAGAGTTAGGCTTGGAATAAGACTATAACTATTAAGGGGGCAGGGGGCAGGAGGGGGGTTGGCGCCTGGGTGGCTCAGTGGGTTAACCGTCAGACTTCGGCTCAGGTCAAGATCTCACAGTTATTGAGTTCCAGTCCTGTGGCAGGCTCTGTGCTGACAGCTCAGAGCTTGGAGCCTGCTTCAGATTCTGTGTTTCCCTCTTTCTCCACCCCTCCCCTGCTCATGCACGGTCTTTTTCAAAAATGAAATAAAAAATTAAAAAAAAATTTTTTTAAAGAATATAACTATTAAGGTACAACACAAAAGGATTCTTTGTGGTGACGGGAGAGTTCTGTATTGTGACTGTGCTGACAGCTACATAAAATTATGCATACAAAACTTTATAAAACTTTGCCGAAAATTTTTTTAAATGCATGTAAAAACTGATGAAATATAAGAATCCAAGCATAGTTTTCTGAGCTAAATTGTATACTAATGTCAATTTTCTGTTTTCAGTAATGTACTGTGATTGTGTAGGATGTGATCACTGAGAGAGCCTGATGAAGACTCCACAGGAAATGTATGCACTACAATTGCACATTATTGCATGGCAACGTATTTCAAAATAAAAATACTGAAAAATGGATCAGTACATATTTCTTCCTCTAATTTTCTGATCTTAGGTTGTATTGATATTATTTCTTCCTTAAATGTTCAGTAAAGTCTACCAGAGAAATTTTCTGAATCTGGAGTAGTCTGTGAAATAAAAATTTGTTATTGATTCAATATGTTCATTAGATAAATGACCATATACACTTTCTAACTTTTAAGCATTTTAGGTAATTGTTGTTGAATTTGTCTATTTCATAAAGTTGTCTAATCATTGGTGTAAAAAGAATTCCATTATTAACATTGTAATATCTCTGCATTTAATACATAGTCATGGACTGTCTTTTGTTAATGACTTTGTAATTCATTGATTCTTGTTTTTTATTGGTAAATTAGCTATTGTTTTATTATTATTCTATTTAAGTGAAGAGTAAAAGTTGATTTCATTGATTTTTTATATTTATCATCTGTTCCATTTTATGGATTTCTACTTTTTTAAGGTTATTTATTTATTTTGAGAGAGACAGAGACAGTACAAGTGGGGGAAGGGCAGAGGGAGAGAGAACCCCAAACAAGCTCTGCACTGCCAGCCTCAAACACATAAAGCCATGAGACCATGACCGGAGCCGAAACCAAGAGTCAGACACTTAACCAACTGAACCACCCAGGTGCCCCAGGGATTTCTACTTTTATCTTTATTTTTCTTCTTACTTTGTATTTAGTTTCTTCTTTTTTCTAGATTTTTAAGATAGAAACTGAGATCATTGTTTTTAGATTTTAAACATGTTTAATAGAAATCTATAGGAGTATTGGTTTTTTTGTATGTCACACATTTTGATATGTTGTGTTTTTATTTATATCAATTTCACAATATAGCTTAATTTTATTTCAATTTTATTTTAATTTTTTTTTTAAGTTTGTATATTTACTTTGAGAGAGGGAGAGAGAGAGAGAGCACAAGTGGAGGAGGGGAGAAGAGAGTGAGGGACAGAGGATTTGATGCTGGCTCTGTGCTGACAACAGACATCACAGTGAGGGACTTGAACTCACTAACCATGAGATCATGACCCGAGCTGAAGTTGATGCTTAACCTACTGAGCGATCCATGTGCCTGGCCAAGTTTCTTTTAAAGTTTATTTATTTATTTTTGAGAGAGAGAGCACAAGCTGGGGAGGGGCAGAGAGAGAGAGAGAGACCCAAATCCAAAGCAGGCTCCGGGCTCTGAGCTGTCAGTACAGAGCCTAATGTGGGGCTTCAATCCATGAACTGTGAGATCATGATCTGAGCTGAGGTAGGTTGCTTAACCGACTGAGCCACACTGGTGCCCAGGCAATTTTTAAAAACATTTTTTGCCTTATTTATTTTTGAGACAGAGAGAGACAGAGCACAAGTTGGGGAGGGTCAGAGAGAGAGAGAGAGGGAAACACAGAATCCAAAGCAGGCTCCAGGCTCCAAGCCCTCAGCACAGATCCCAATGTGGGGCTTGAATCCACAAACCATGAGATCACGACCTGAGCTGAGGTCAAGATGCTTACCGACTGAGCCACAGGGCCCCCAAATTGGCAAATTTTTAACAACAGATTGATATATTCAGATCTATGATTTGATAGATTAGCTTCGTTCTCTCTGAAGGTGAATTAAGTAAGTACAAAGCAATCAGGATATCGATAATTTTTAAAATATTAACAAATGATAAATATAAACCAAATTCTTCATAGCAAGAGTATATGCATCTTGTTATAGTCATGTGTGATCTACTTTGATTGTTGCCCACACACCAAGCCACAAAAGGAGGCTCAATATAAATCAAAGAGCTGTGTCATCATCCACATTCTTTGACATCAATGAAAACCTGATTATGATTTCATAATCACCCAATGTAAAATATCAAAATATACTCGTTAATAAACAACATGGCAAAGATCAAATTAAGATGAGAATCATGAGCAATTTAGAACTGAAAAAAACATCAATACAACAATTCTATGGGATCAAATAGGGGGAGTAAATTGAAAGAATTTATCATTAATGTAAGTATTTGGAAAGACTCAATATTAATAAGTTGAGCAACTATCTTTAAAAATAGGAAGAAATGACTGAGTCAAACTAACAAAATAAATCTAAGAAAATAATAAACATAACAGCAGAAGTTAATAGAAACTGTTTTAAATCTCCTTATCAGAAGTCATCATCATGACTCCAAAATCAGGTTAACACCAAGAGTTTCTTTTATAGTCTTTATTTTCCTATTCTTAATTTTTTTAATTTATTATTATTATTATTATTATTTATTTTTTTCTGAGAGAGAGAGAGACAGCGTGAGCAATGGAGGGTCAGAGAGAGAGAGGGAGATACAGAATCCTAAGACAAGCTCTAGGCTCTGAGCTGCTGTCAGCACAGAGCCCAATGTGGGGCTTGAACCCATGAACTGTCAGATCATGACCTGAGCTGAAGTTGGATGCTTAATGGTCTGAGCCACCCAGGTGCCCCTTTATTTTCCTATTCTTACACACTGAGCTAACTTAATTCTTCTCTCTTTTGTAACTATTACAAGAGAAACATTTGACTTTACATGTTCTCTATACAGCTTCTTAATCCTACTATTTGCTAAACCCTCTAACACAGATGAGAACAGTGTTGATCTTTTGTAGAGTTGGGCTGGATTTATTTATCTTCCTCTCATGCTTCACATCTATTCTTTTTAAATTCATCTCATGCCTTCTTCCGTCTCAGATTTCTTCTTTGGTTTGCTAGAGTATGTACATACGTAATTAGCTTTCCCAGAAAATGTGTATAATACATGTATTTTATTCATTTACTCCCGTCTAAAAATTATAAAACCGTTTCCCTTTAAACTTTGTTTTCTAGTCACTTCTAGAATCCACTTTGCTGAAAAGAGGTCTCCTGTTAATCACATTTTATTTGTTCTTTCATTGGTAGCTTATATGTTTACTTTTAAATTATTTTCTTGCTTTTGAATTTTATCTCAATATTTCAGGCCTGTGCTTTTTAATTTTTTTTTCCTATTTACTCTTTTTTTTCTTTTCTCTATTTTGTCAATTACTTCCTTAAAATATCTTAGAAAACTTGGGTATTTTTTTTATTTATATCTAAAAGGATAGGTTGATTAATAGAAGTACAGGCTGTCACTTCCATTCCTCTGCTAAATCTTTCCCCTTAGACAGCTCACTTTCAGCTTCTGTTGTGCCTGGGGCATTCTCATGATAATTCACTTAAGGGTGTAAATTGGGTCACAAGCAAATGAATGTGTCAAAATAAGAACACAGTTTGAGAATTGACTTTCCAGCAAATATATGCCAATCCAAGTTAGATTCCTTAATAGTTAGCTGTTATAAAGTTATTTTTCAATTTAAATACACGACTAACATACATTTCACTAGCAGTCCTTGAATCGATTATCATGATTTCTGTGACTTTTGTTTTCCCCAAGTCACAATGCATATCATTTTCCTTTACATGTTCTGGAATAAAGCGCCCTCAACTTTCGTTTCTTAAATTTTTTTCATGTTTATTTATCTTTGACATAGAGAGAGAGAGACAGGAACGAGCGGGGGAGGGGCAGAGAAAAGGGTAGACACAGAATCCCAAGAAGGCTCCTCCAGGCTCTGAACTGTCAACACAGAGCCCCAAGCAGGGCTCAAACCCATGAACCCAAAGATCATGACCTGAGCAGAAGTCGGAGGCTTAACAAAGTGAGCCACTCAGTCCCCGCTCCTTTTTAAAATTTATTTAATTAATTAATTTTTTTTTAGCTTTAGTTTCTAAAGCTATCATGGGGTCTCATAGTTCTCCTATTCTCCAAAAATTCACCAGTTCCTAAGCAACTGAGCTACCCTTCCTTATCCATTTTGACTGTTTTCCTCTTTCTATGTAATCATCATATTACTAATATTCTAAAATAGCAGGGAGGTGAATCCATTAGATCAGTTAAAATTTAAATATTTATTTTAAAACTAATATTTTTTCAAAACATCAGTAATTAATTTCCTCTGTCAGTTCAATCAATATGTAGAAATACTTTCAGCTTCTAGGTATGTGGCCAACTTTTATTACTATGTTTCCCTATGTTTAATCAAAACTTACACATACATACACACACATGTGAATAGGCATGCACATTTGGTCTATGTATCTACATGTTTTCATTGGTGTTTGGTAATAGGGTTTTTATTATTATTATGTTTATTTATTACTCAATTATTTTTGAAGTTTTCCTCCTTACCACTTATTGGTCACCAGATTACTCATTTCTAATCAGAGAAGAAAACTATAAGTAACTTAACAGCCATTACTCAAATGTACTCAGTTGCTTGGAAAATAATTTATTTATAAATAAAAAATAGTGTCATGACAAGATTCTAAAGCTGTATGAAAATGACATATTATTTTAACTAATTAAAGTACCTTCAACTTTTTATGTAAAATTTGGAGAAATTATGATAAGTATTATAATTTTGCCACCAACTGCAATTGTAGAAAAAACACAGGCAATTACAGTGAAGGGGGTCAGATTTCAATTTCTTGTTATCAAAGCTAATGCTAAGTGGTTTGCATTTCAAAAAATTTTATCCTTTGGGAGAAACAATAGTAATCAGGGAAATAAATATGGAAAATTCACTAAAAGAAAGAACTAAAGGAATTTTCTGGATGAATTTTGTTTAGTCAAAAATGACTGTGGAGACAAAATACTTTTATACTATTTATGATATATTGAATTCTGGAACTTTTAACAATCAACATTTAGCTATTATTTCTTCTAAATTAATGCAGGCTGGATTTATAAGCATGATTGAGCAGTGGAATTGCAATCTGTTATGTAATGGTTATATATTACTTTGATATAAATTAAAAATGAGTTATTTGAATTAAATCTTCTTTAAAAATAAATACAATATGTTTCTAGTGCAAACTTGCAAATACAGAGTGTTAGCATTTCCACATGTTCCACTATTCCAATAAGTTACTCCTTTGGTATATCACTTTTGAAATGAGTTATGTATACATTTACATGTTAGAACTCATGTGTTTTGCATGCTAATACTCTTTTCAAAGTTGAAATTTTGTATATATACACACAGAGAGAAAGAGAGAAAGGGAGTGTGTGAGAGCACTTCTATACAGAGAGCTTTGTCAGTTAGCTTATCTTAAAACATTTAAACATGTGCTTATTTTTGGCTTTTAAGATTCACTTTAATTTGTCTGTTCAGTAGTGATAGATTATTTTTTCATTACTACTTAGAATATTCAGATTTACTGGTAACATTTTCCACCTTCTAGCCCCCATTTAGTGATTTCCCTAGACCTTTCACATCATGCTGTTTGAAATGATGAGTTAGAAAACACAGTTTACTCCTGATATATCGCTTTTCTAACACTTCACACAACCCATGAATCATTTGCCAAAGCTAAATATTTTACATGACACTCATTTTAAATATAATATGGTCAATGATATTTGTTAAATTGTCTTATTTCTATCTAAAAGAAGATATTTCATTAAAGTTAATGTATATATGTATATGTATGTATGTATCTATCTATCTATATATATATAAAGTGGAGTTTTCTTCAGACCCTATCTTTTGCCATTTTTCAACCTAACATTGGTATGATTTTGCCTTATTCGATAAAATACACATGAGTAGACTCAGCAAGGCATACATCTACTCGGAAAGGAAGAATTGCTCTTACTGTACAAAGGGTTTAATCAGTTAGACAATTTACTTTAGCTGTTCTTCCAAACTAAAGATAACAGTGCTTCCAGCACATGTTTCAAAACACTCCTAATACCAATATCCCAATATTCCCTTTTTTTTTTTTTTTTTTTTTTGTGGCTATCTTACTCTTCTCCACTTCTCTCAGAGTAATTACTGACAGGGCATCTGGCTTACAAGAGCATTCCATATAGGTAGATTTTGGTCAACTGAAAGAAGTATTCTGACCTCTGTCCCACTTCCTCGAAGAAATGTTTGGGACCAAATATATCATCATGACTTTGAGCCTTTCTATTTCTACTGAGAATAATGTCATCAATTTTTAAAAGAAGTAAAGCATGGACAGAGTTCACTGCTATAGGCTGCCATGGCTGGAATAATGCCAATGTAACATATAGATGGAAATGAGTTAATGCTTAGTTTTATGTACAGATCTACAATTAGATATCAGAAGAAATAACATTTCATTTACAGGCAGGGATATGGAAAGGTACAGCAGTTTAAAGGTTGAGTGCGTTAAACATTTAACGCTGCTCATCTAGCAGAAACCACCAGAAGGCTGATTTTCTGTCTATTGCATTATACAATGTCTTACATGGAATGGTATCAACCAGCAGAAACAGGTCAAAATAGAAATTTATGATACTATATGGCTTATTAATTTCCCAGGTGTGACCAGAAAACTGGGGAGAAACAACTCTGTGTTTGTCTGAGCAGACATACTCTGAGGCTTTTAAAACTCATTCAAATAATAACAATAACAATAATAGTAATCATCATCATCATCATCAACATCATCATCATCTTTCTAGATTTCACTAGATTCCCACTAGCCCTCCCTTCAGAGGAACTATTCAGGACCATCTCTATGCCCTTTGTTATCATTTCATTTTCAATTTAGTAAGCTCTATTACCTTAGACAATCTTGTTTACTGCCTGCTCAGTTCATTCTTGGACCTATTGCCAGCTGGTTTTCTCTTACATGAGTATAAATTGTAATAGTGATCAAAACTACAAAAACAATCATAAGTTTAATTTATGTAATCTCTTATTTACACCAAACTAAGTCATCCTATGTGTTTCTTTATTGTCTATAAATCTGTTACTACTTTTTAATTGCAAGGTGATTTTTGTTAAATTGAGTTAATCTGACTATGTGAATACTATCTGTAACTTACTAACATACAAAAAAAAAAAAAACACAGACACAGATATATTCCTTACTGCGTTAGCATTGCCCAAGTAGTCTATATTATTATAATCTTGCCCCACTTCTAGTTTCTCCGTCATCTTTTCTCCAAAACCAAATTCTTCCATGCTGGTTTTTGGAACTGCTACTCCATATCCAGGAAATACAGTAATATCATTAGCTGCTATTTGAAAATGATTGCTTCACCATTTCACCTTAAATGAAACTTAGCTTTGTTCCAAAGAAGCCCATATCCCTGAAACTCCCCCAAGCAGTTTTCTCTTATTCCCTATATCATACACCCGAAAATTATTACATGGCTTTGTTGTTTTACCCGTGCACTATTGTCATGTCATGACTATCATTCCTGTATCAAATTAAGAAAGAACTTCTATGCCATCCACTTGATCTATACAAATGTCACTGATACTACCTATAATTGTTTAAAGACTTAAAGGCATGGCTTTTGTGTTTTCACTTCAGGCTCAATCATTCTTGTAGACAATTTTCCCTTTAAGGATGACCAATATAACACTGAAAAACAAAATCCTAGAATTCTGGTCAGTGCAGTTCATTCACTTGTGCCCCATGCCAGATTTTGGAAAACTACATGACATAAGCAGGGCTAGTCCATCGCATTTATCATTTAAACTGGGACATTTCTGAGAATAAAAATTGGTAATAATTATCTTTATGCTGGGAAAATCGGCATAAATAAGTACTATCCTGGGTGCCTGAGATATATGGTTATTCTTCCTTTAACTGTTCCATTTCCAAATATGATTGATATAATATTTTCTATTTGTTACAATCTGTTTTCCTCAGTAAGCATATAGTATTCAAATAATATCTCAAATGAATATGTCACTTGAATTAAAAAGAAAAAAGTAACAAAGTTTTATATGCATTCAAAAGCTTGTTTTGGATTATGTAGGAATAAATGAATATATGCATTATGTATTTAATATGTGTGTATATAATATGTATAAATATTACATACATAGACATTAACAGCATAGGTGCTTCTGTGTCACTTGCAAACAAGTTTGGAGTGGATATCAGATCATGATAAAAGCAAACTGTAGTTATCTTATGAAAAACTATGTTAATCAAACTCAAGGATAAAGGCTTCTGTTTCAAGTATCCTTGGTCAATAAACACAGTTAGTTGCTTTTATTAATCTGTTGGATCTAGTTTATGATGCCCACAGAGTATTCCCTAGAACTAGTTGTTATAGTTCTCAAAACTCTGCTAAGCAAATATGTTCTGTTTCTAAGGATTAATTAGGCCCAGAAATGAAATACTCTATTGACTTAGCTGCTTTCTTGTCATCCTGCTGAAAAAGTTCTGTTGCCATGTAGAGTAATAACAGAAGAGCAAAAACACTTTCAGAAATAAAAATAAAATGAAACTAGCGAAAATAGAAGCTTTCCTGGTACCACTTTTCAAACATAGGTCACTCGATTTCAAAATGTTTATAGTACTTCTCCTGCAGCCACAGCTTCATGGTGGCAATGAACATGCTGTAGAAAACAGGTGGCTTCTTGATGAAGAAGGAACTGAATTTCTTTGTTAAGACTCTGAAGTGCCCAGAGAAACCCCACCCACCCATCTTGCATACAGTGAAACCTGTAGACAGGAACCAATTGATTTTTAATGTGATGGCAAAATGAATAAAATCATTCCTTGGGGTTGAATGTGTTTACTTTCCTTTGGATACTTAACAACATAGAGCTTTATATTTCCATGTTGAGATGAAGTGGAAGCTAAAGTCCAGAAATGAGAAGATATGAATATTTTTTTTTTTACTTTGTAACTCCTTATAAGTTTGATGAGAATGCCAAAACCATCAAACACTTGTGTTTTCTAGATAGACAGATAGAGGTCCTAGAAGCAGTAAGCAATATGTTGATGCTGCAGTCCGGACAACGTGGACTGTACGGAATGGACCTGTGGGAGTATTTCAATTGGAAACCATTGCCAGGAAACCAAGAACTCATGGATAAGGTGGAGAAAGACACCACCATTTGTTGTGCTAAATGGAATAGGATAAATCATGTGAATGGTAAGGATCTTGCCAATCCAGAGATCCTGGAAGATAAAATTTCCTGTCTTGCTTCCTAGTTTCTGTGCAACACCCCTAATTCAAAGTGATGTTTTCTACATCTCCATTTGAATTTAGTTTATATCTTTCCCCATCAATATTCAGCTAGTGGCCAAGAAATGGAGCACCAGGAACTCTTAAATGGCAGATAGCCTTGGATTTGGTTCACCTTGGATTTGCCTATACTTTTAAGATCCTACTTGAACTTCTCATTGTGTATAGATTATTGTGCTTTCTAGAGTTCATGTATATATACTAGATTAAAAAGAGAGCCATATAGCTGTAATTCTCTTTTGGAATTAACTTATTCTGATCACCTTTATATTTAACAACAATAGCATGGAAACAAGATAAATTCTAGCTGAGGGTGGAGATGAAGACAAAGTTGACAATATATTAAATAATGTACATTTAGTGATCATCTAAAATTACTTCAAAATAACTTACTTATTTACTAACATGTGATTTATTTATAAAAAGGATGAAAATAATGAGTACTCAAAAGACTCAGAACCAGAAGAGCATATGTAATTTGAGAATGTTTTTCTCCGTTATTGGTATGGTTCTCCCTAGTGATGACTACAATTGTGCCTGAGTAAATAGTGTCAATGTGCTCTCACATTTTAATAAAAGTGTTTATTTATTTATTTTTGAGAGAGATAGGCATAAGCAGGGGAGGGGCAGAGAGAGAGGGAGACACAGAATCTAAAGCAGGCTCCAGGCTCTGTGCTAACAGCTCAGAGCTCAATGCAGGGCTCAAACCCACAAAGTGTAAGATCATGACCTGAGCAGAAGTCAGATGCTTAACTGACTGAGCCACCTAGGTTCCCATGAAATTTCCTTTTTTTTAAGAAATCAACTTCATTATTCCTGTCACATTGCTTTTCAGATTTTAGTATCAGCCATAATGCTGCCCATTATCACTGGTGACTTCCTTTTATTCATTAATAAAAGAAACCTGTTGTTTCAAGTGAGAACACCGATGGAGATATTATTTGCATAGGCACAGTGAAGGAATGATTAGATTAATCAAAATTCTCTGATTAGCAGAATACTTCCCGATGTCAGTCTCTGATAATTACTCAAATATCATCAAATTACATATTCAATTGAAAATATTGTTGCCTAAGCTTTCTTACCTACTTCACTTCTTATAAATAAATGCCTGCACTTGCTGCTTTAGAGTTCATGAAAATCATCTAGATTATTCACGACGTAACCAATGAACCTGTGTTTAAATATCTGCTGTTAGACTTTATTGCCTATTTTTATAATCAAGGGAATGCTGCTATTCATTATAGAATAGACTCAGAAAAAAATGCTACATATTTGTTTTTATTTTTAAGGGAAGATAATGGAACTACAAAAGCCCTGGAAATCTTCTTATCTACATTCATATGAGCAAAGAACTCTTTCTCTGGGACATAATTATATCTGTTTTAGAGCTTAGAGGAAATTACTTCAGAGGGTGAAAATTAATATTTCTTAAATATTTTCATACATTTTTAAAATTTTTTATGTCTTTATTTTATTTTGAGAGACAGAGACAGAGAGCGAACAGGGAAGGGGCAGAGAAAGAAGGAGACACAGAATCCAAAGCAAGCTCCAGGCGCCTAGTTGTCAGCACAGAGCCCGACACGGGGCTCAAATCCATGGACTGTGAGCTCATGACCGGAGCCGAAGTCGGACTCTTAACCGATTGAGCTACACAGGCGCCCCGAATATTTTCATATTTTTAAAGTTCTGGTCATGTATATAACGAGTGCAAAATATATAATGTTTCATATTTTAAAATAATATTTTGAATTTGCTCATGTGTGTACACAGTTATTACTCCCACTGTTCTTACTTCAGGGAGAAAGTGGAAGCTGTCAGACTGGAGCTTTTGCTCATCATGACATATCAAATCCTGAACCTATGCATTTGTAATGATAATGTTTCACTTTTCTGTCTTTGCAAATGATGAAGTTTCTCAGCTACCATGGTCTTCTTGCTCTTTTGTAAGGACAGCTCATTCAGCAAATTGCTTTTTGGTCCTCATACCCTATGCCCCTTGTAAGAATTTTACTTCAGCATTTTATATCCCTCACTAACTAGTATCTCCAATGGCCTCTTTTCAGTGGAAAATTCCCATCATCATATAAAAGTCTTCTAGGAGTTCCAGAACAAAATAGTAAACAAACAAACAGAAACGCCCCACACTAGCCACCACCCCATTCCTGTCTTCACCACTCACAGAAAAAAAAAAAAAACTTTTTCCACTATGTCGCTTGCCTCAGATTCTCTCTTGAAGTGCCTTTATTTACAGCCCCCTGCCCCTAATGCATGGAAACTGCCTTGGATTGAGTTCTATACTGACAAATCCAACAGTTTCTTTTCTGGGATCATTTTACCTAATCTCTTATTACCATTTGATCTCTTATTTTGAAACTCTATCTACTATTGACCTCTCTGATCACTCCTGATTGAAATCACTTATTTAATCATTTAAGTTACCTAATCTCCTGGGAATCCTGTAATATGTTATGTTGATATAACAAGGATCATACCTGGAATTTTGAGTGTGACATAGTCTTAGATTCTCGCAGAGGTGAAATTAAAATATAAACAGCAGTCACAGCCTTCTTTTCCTACTAGAGATTTGCCAATGGTCATATTTCCAGTCATAGTCACTCATCCCAATAGGCAGAGTTGATTCAATTAAACTGTAAATTCTAGTCAGCTCAGCAAGGTTTATATTTTTTTCTGAGGGCTGATAACACAGACAAGTGTACTACCAGATAGGTGCAAATTAGCAGTAGGCTCCATCCGTATTCCCAGAGTTCAACAAAACACATGCAAAAATAAATGAAGTAAAATAAACTTTAACCCCTTAGCATATAATATGCAACCCAAAAGAAATGTGATATATGCCTATTAAAATTAAATACTTCTCTCAAAAATTTCTGCCCTAGTAGAAATACATAAAATATATGTGGATTGGGGCGCCCGGGTGGCTCAGTCGGTTAAGCGTCCGACTTCAGCTCAGGTCATGATCTCTCGGTTGGTGGTTTCGAGCCCCGTGTCAGGCTCTGTGCTGACAGCTAGCTCAGAGCCCGGAGCCCGTCTTCGGATTCTGTGTCTCCCTCTCTCTCTGACCTTCCCCTGCTCATGCTGTCTCTCTCTCTCTCTCTCTCAAAAATAAATAAAACATTAAAAATTTAACATATATATGTGGATTGACTATAGTTATGAAAAACCATTACAATTTTGAAGAAAAACAATGGAACAAGGAAAAAACATCAGTCTCAGACTGATAAATGAATAGGTAAATCTGTACTTTGCACTAAATAATTTGCTTGTCAGAATAACCTTAGAAAATAATTTGTGTTAGGTAGAAAACCCAGAAATGTTTGAAAATTGTTAAAATGTGGTAACCAGCATACTTTTTGACATTGATACAAGAAGAATAATGATAGACTTGCTCTGTAATGAGCTCTTATACTTCAGGATCATTTGGAATGAAATCAAATATAACCACTGCTCTGTACAACTCGTTCATGCTTATACCATACATATATCTCTAACTATCATTCTATCATCTATCTATCTACCTATCTATCTATCTATCTATCTAATCTTCAGGAAAATCAGACAGCAAATTTTTAAAGGAGAGAATATTTCCAAATGTAATGCCATGGAGGCAGTTCTCAAACAATGATGGGAAATAATGTTTGGTGGATAAGGTTTCCAGCTTCCTCCCCCTTCAGGTGGGAAAGCTCTGAAGCAGGTACTCCACAGTCTTCTGGAGGTCTCCAATTATGCAGTGACATCTACTCACTGATGCTATCTGTATTGCATTCTTTTTTTCATTTACTGCTCACTTTCCATTGCCCCAACATCATTTCCAGGAATTACTTCTTGAGGAGATTACTTGCACCCAAATTCTTTTCAGCTTAGAAGGTAAAGAGCCACAAGAGGACATTGTTCATACTACAAAACAAGAAGACAAGAAAATCAGTACAATCCTAACTTTCCTCAAGTCCATCAGAGAGCTCAGGTTTCAGGATTATCAAGTGAACCAGAATGATAAGCCTCTCCAAGGAGAGAGAAGAGAGCATGGTAGAGCGGCAGCTGTCTTGAAAATGTGAAGAAAAAAACAAAACAAAAACTGAAAGTTAATAAATTCTTAAGTGCCAAATGGTGCATATAGTGTGACAGTTTAAAGTTCTTTGAGTCTCCAAATGCAAGGGGAGTTCACACACACTTGTGAGATCTTTTACACTTCTATCATAAGATCAATTATGGGCAGGGCAGAAAGTTGGAAGATCACCCTCAGTTGTACAAAGGCACAAAGCCTTGACCATTTCTAGACCCTTCTGTTATAAAAGACATAGGAAGATCAACATTATAAGTGATTTGATTAAGGGCAGGAAACTTTTCTGTCCAAGGACTATATAGCCTAGATCCACTGCCTCAAGGTAGAAACAAAGGCCATCTACCTACCCCTGGGGGAGGGGGTAAGGAAGTAACCCTGCTGCCAAAAGCAAGCAATATCACTGGGGAAAAGTCAGGAGACCCCCCATGCTGTCCTGTGTCCCAGGCAATGGTACACTCTTCTAAGGGAAGAATAGAAACAAACATTAATCTCTAGTGGAAAGCTAGGAAACTAGCTGAAAATTCTGCACTGATTTCAGAGAGATATGAATTCCCATGGTAAGGAGTGAAAACTTGTTCTTACCTAAAATTTTCTAGCACAAGGCAGACTTTGGTTGTCAAAGAAGCACTGACAAAACCCAAAGGACAGGGCACTGAGGCTAAAGAAATTAAAGAGACAATCACCCCTACATTCACTCTAATGCGTCCAGCAGGAAACAGGAACGGTGATCTACCACTCAGGAGAGGAGGGGCAAAAGTACATACATAGAGAGATTCTCTGTGGCATATATACGTTCATGGATCATCAATGGTGAGAATGTAGTAGGAAGACTGACATGTCTTTGACACTCCAAGCACCACCACATTCGTATATGGTACTCACTGACCAAGACTGAAAGAATTTGAAGTCTTAATACAAAGGTGATAAATATAGTAACAACAAAACCCAAACCCAAATAGGACTGGAAAAAAGAAAAGACATTCCCATTTCTAAGGGTAAATAGTATTTACCTCATTCTCTTTTCTTCATTTATGCACAATTTTCATCATAAAATCTATGAAGTTGTGTGACATAATAAAGACAGAAATACCATGATCAAGGGCTAAAGTAGTCAACACATCCTGAACTAGTGATCATCCAGCTGCTAGATTAATCAGACAGAAACATAGCCTTTATGTGAAATGCTGTTGGTAATATAAATATGTCTACAAGGGCTGTGCTTGAAAGAATGATGGTAGTTTCTATTTTGAGGATATTAAGTTGCAAGTTAGCATGTGAGTATATCTACAAGCAAATACTAATATGAGACCAGGTTTTGGAGACATGAGGAAATAAATACATAAAATACTTAGAATTCAGAATCATCTGTGTAGAGAACTCTGAAGAGTGTGTGAAATCAAAAAACAACAACTTCAGAAAACACTTATATTTAAGATGTGCATACATCAACAAAAATACAGAAGCCCGATTATTACTAATTTGGGATAATAATCAGTTGAATAATTCTGTCACAAATTACAAACCAGGCAAGAGTTCAAGACTGAAGAAGTGAATGGGAGATGAAAAATAAAAGCAGGATCGTAAGGTGCAATGAGATTGATAGGCCAACCATTCGGTCCCTGTGCCCTCCTAGATATCAGCTTTAGTAAAATGTTGGTGGAACAGGTCAAAATTAAAACACATTTTACAGTCAACAGTTAAAGAAAAAACTATTTTTTAAATAGTTTGATACATTATAAATAACTTCAGGGAAATATTTTTTATGGTTATATATGCCTTAGAGTTAATTTCAATTTAATGGGATATATGAAGCTTAAAAATTTTTTTGTTTATGTTTATTTATTTATGTGTGGGAGAGACACAGAACACAGGCAGGGGAGGGGCAGAAAGAAAAGGAGACACAGAATCTGAAGCAGGCTCCAGGCTCTAAGCTGTCAGCACAGAGCCAGATGCGGGGCTCAAACTCACAAACCATGAGATCATGACCTGAGCTGAAGTTGGATGCTTAACTGACTGAGCCACCCAGGCTCCCCAGTGAAACTTTTCTATCAACAAAAATAAACATCAAAGAACAACCGATTTTTAATATAGTTGTTTTGTAAATTAATTTATTTACTTTTTAAAGTTTATTTTGAGAGAGAGAAACAGAGCACACAAATGGGAGGAAAGACAGAGAGGAAGGGAGAGAGAGAGAGAATCCCAGGCAAGCTCTGCACTGCCAGGGCAGAGCCCAATGTGGGGCTTGAACTCACGAATGGAACCATGAGATCATGACCTGAGCCAAAGTCAGGAGCTGCACAGGACCAACTGAGCCACACAGGCCCCCATGTATTTTTGTAATTTAGAATAAAGAATGACAAAATGAAATCCTTAAATTCTAGAATGACCAATTTATATAGAAATACAAAACTCAGGGTGCCTGGGTGACTCAGTCAGTTGAGCATCCAGCTCTTGATTTCGGCTCAGGTCACTATTTCATGGTTTGTGAGTTCGAGCACCATTTGGGCTCTCTGCTGGCAGTGTGGAGCGTGGGATTCTTTCTCTCCCTCTCTATCTGC
The DNA here is from genome assembly GCA_028646485.1 of Cryptoprocta ferox. NCBI lineage: Eukaryota > Metazoa > Chordata > Mammalia > Carnivora > Eupleridae > Cryptoprocta > Cryptoprocta ferox. The sequence goes on from CM053573.1 coordinate 20,973,347, forward strand.
CGCACCCCTGCTTATGCTTTCTCTCTCTCTCTCAAAAATGAATAAACTTTAAAAAATGTATAAAACTTTAGTTGTAAATAAAATACATGGATTACAATAGCAAAAGAATAATAGAATAAGTAAACTTTAGTTGCATCATTTTATGCCCAATAAAAAATAGAAAGTGTAATATTTTACTAATAATATTTAACAGTTTAAATTTTGGTTCACAGAGTGCCTGGGTGGCTCAGTTGGTTGAGCGTCTGACTCTTGATTTTGACTCAGGTCATGATATCACTATTTGTGGGCTTGAGCCCCACATTGGGGCAGCACAGAGCCTACTTGAGATTCTTTGTCTCCCTGATCCTCTCCTGCTTGTGCTCTCTCTCACACATAAATAAATAAACTTAAAATAATAAATATATAAGTAAATGAATAAATAAAAATATATATTTGTATATATATTATGGTTCACATTTTCAAACTACATTTCAATTTAAACATCAGTTTTCTTTTTGAATTAGAATTTGTGTGGCTAATATTATTGTTAATATTTTTGTTGGTATTTTAGTAAAAATTGTAAATTACATGGGAAATTATGTGTATATGTATTTATATACATAGATATATGTATATGCATACAATCTATACATCTATTGTGTGTGTATTTGGTCATTCTGCTTCTAAATTGTGATAAAAATAAAAGCAGTACTCTGGTTTCTCCTGATTATTACAATTTCCAGTTATTTTATCAGAAGTAAGGGGTGCCTGGGTGGCTCAGTTGGTAAAACATCCTACTTTGGCTCAGGTCATGATCTCACAATTTGTGGGTTCGAGCCCCACGCTGGGCTCTATGCTGATAGCTAAGAGCCTGGAGCGTTCTGATTCTGTCTCCCTCTAACTGTTCCTCCCCCACTCATGCTCTGTCTGTCTCTCTTTCAAAATAATAAACATTAAAAAAAAGAAATTAAATTAAAACACTGGTATAGACTATATCTTTATTTTTGTTTTTGAGAATTTATAAAGTGTTCATATTCCCAGTACATTCAAGTCCAGATTTATTTTAACCTGCCCACTAATAACAGTTTACTATATATTCTTTCTAAAATAATGGAAATAATTATTTTCCCTTATAAAACCCTCAGGAAATGATACATTATAAATGCATTTTAAGTAATTAACACTGGTTAATTGATAAATCTATTATTTATGTTGCCAAACGTGCTGTAAACAAATATACTCTAATAGGAAATTTTTATCTCATTTTTATCCATTTCCATTTAGATATATAATATTTTGTACTAAGAGTTTTTATCACATATTGAGAATGGTTGACCAAATTATATTATTTAAAAGTTCAAGTTTAAGGGGTGCCTGGTTGGCTCAGTCAGTTAAATGCCCAACTTGGGTTCAAGTCATGATCTCACAGTTTGTGAGTTCAAGCCTCACATTGGGCTCTGTGCTGACAGCTCAGAACCTAGAGCCTTCTTTGGATTTTGTGTCTCCCTCTGTCTCTGGCCCTCCCCCAATCACACTGTCTTTTTCTTTCTCTCAAAAAAATTTTTTTTTTAATTTTAAAAAATGTTTAGGGGCCCGGGGTGGCTCAGTTGGTTGAACTTCTGACTTAACGCTCAAGTCATGATCTTGCAGTTCACGAGTTCAAGCCCTGCATCAGGCTCTGTGCTGACAGCTCAGAGCCTGGAGCCTGCTTCGGATTCTGTGTCTCCCTCTCTCTCTGCCCCTCCCCTGCTCATACTCTGTCTCTGTCTCTCTCTCAAAAATAAATAAAAACACATTTAAAAAACATAAAATTTTAAAAAATTCAAACTTAAGATCATTGCCCATATGTGTCTGTAATATGTAACATGAATTCTAAACAAATCTCCATTGGAAGGACAAATCTAGAAGACAGAGCTTGTTTTTATTCTGAAATTTAAAAGTTATTTGACTATGAGTAAAATGCCGTTGGACTGAAAAAGTCCACATTGTTAATTATGTATATATTTCATTATGTGAAACACAAGAGAAGTATCAGCAAAATGAAATAAATCATATGTTCCATAAAGGACCTCAGCTCTTCTTTATGGAAGCAGTGAATCTCTCATGTTCATACCTTATAAGAATCCATCTCGGCATCTATTCACTAATCTCTAACTTTTTTTGATATGCTGATACAGATTGTTTATCTGAGAATTTTAAACATATCAAGAATGAATGATTTCATAAATATTAATTTTAAGAGTTACAAATGGATATTAGTTCAGAAGGCTAGAATTCTACATGGCAATATAGTATAATAATAATAAAAGCTTATTTGTATATGATTCATTCTGTTATGGATTTTTAAGTATAAGAATGATGCTTAGTATTTTTCTTCCTGAGGAAAACTCTAATACACTCAGCAAATATTAATTGTGATCTGGAGAAAAAATATATGAAAACTTAAAATCTGGGAGGGAGCTTCACTATTTTAAATTCAGAACAGATACCTATAAGATTTATTTTAATGACACTGCATAACAAAGTATCATATAATTCTTACATGGTTTTAGGCACACTGAGCATAAAAAGGACCTACTTTTAACAAATCTCTTAGAAAAGACATTTATGCTATAACATTATGTCCTCCTAAAAGCCCTGTAGTCCCTTGACTGATACATTATTTGTACATCTATCTTTCAGACCCTCCCACACAATCTAAAACATATAAGCTCTGCTTTTAAAAAAAATGTCAATACCTACTAATTGCTTCCTGAGTAGGTTTTGGTGTTATTTCAATGAAAGGTATAATTTAGCAAACAGATTTAGCAAGCAGCAGACAAAACAATTAGTACAAAGATCTTTTGTGAAAGAAGTGGCTGGCAGTCCACCCGCAGTGAAGGCTGAATTTGTAATTTAGAAAACAGATTTAGCAAGTGGCAGAACAACAATTAGTCTAAAAATCTTTTTGACAGAGAAAGAGCTCACAGAATAGGAGGAAGAAGACACATTTGCATAAAAATGATATGTCAATTTCACTGAAAGCAAATAATTTTTCCTCTGCACCTCTTAACCTCTTCTTTTCCTTATGATTTTCTTTTTCCTCATATATTGCAAGGTGGTCAAGGCACTGAGTATCTCTAAAGTCATGACAGAAGCAATGTTGTCTCACCTAGTAGATCCACCACACTTTTAATGAATGATAACCACAATTCACGGGGAAGCAATATGTATTGGGTTATGCAAGAAAATGAACTTGTTTCCCTTTTCTCTAATGGATCTATGTTCCCTTGATTATAACTTAGACTTTTCAGATAGAAGTGATATATTAGTCACAATTAAAAAAATTTGGCAACTCAAACCAACCTGTACTTACAGTAACTATCTAAGATATCTTTCATTATTAGGGTTCTCATATAGAAGCAAAAAAAAAAAAAAAAAAAAAAGAGAGAAACCATTAAAACTGTACAAATGGACCAAAGAATGGATTCACAGTAAGTTTCACTGGGTTGCAGTAGCTTCAAATTTCTTCCCCTTAGGAAAGGATGTTAGTGTTGTGAATGCTAGATCCTCAGGGATAGGGCCCTGTGCAACTCTTAGATTACACTCTATCAGGGAACCCCTGTCAGAAACCAATGAAATCCGTTAAAGCAAGAGGCATTGTTCAGCAAGGAAAGGCCTTACTGGTTGATCTTAAGCTACTCTAAAGTGTGCTACTGTAGCGTGATGAGAAGTCCTCCAAAACCCGTGACTGTTGTCATTGACCTCTCTTGACATTTACATTCACAAAGTCATTGGGGTTTTTGCCATGTTAAAGAACTTATTCAGAGATACTAGGTCAGACTCTCAGGTTTAAAGTTCTTTTGTTTCATTTTGATTTGTCCGTTGCCAATAACCAACCACTCTTGTATGTTTAAACATCAAGCCCTTGGAGATGCTGCTGCAATTCTTTACCCTTGCTCCTGCTCACACACCATAAGAAAGAGCTCATAGGCCTAGACTGTTTCTAAAATTAATGTTGCACAACTACACTTACAAATGATATGTAGGGGCGCCTGGGTGGCTCAGTTGGTTAAGTGCCCGACTTCCGCTCAGGTCATGATCTCCCAGTTCGTGAGTTCTAGCCCCGGGTAAGGGCTCTGTGCTGACAGCTCAGAGCCTGGAGCCTGCTTTGGATTCTGTATCTCCCTCTCTCTCTGTCTGACCCTCGCCACTCATACACTATATCTCTCTGAAAAATAAATAAAACATTAAAAATTGTTTTAAAACACAAATAATGTTTATTTATGTAATTCTACAATTAAAACATACTCAGTTTACTCAATTCAGAAAATGCCTTCTGCAAAAAATCCCTTGTACATTCTTATTCAATTTCCTGCTTCCATTTGTTACTCATATGCATTCAAGAATTTTGCTTTTTTTTGTTCAATGATACTGTTTTAAATGTTTGTTTCTTCATATTTGCTATTCTCAAAATGAAGTTGACATTTTTTTTTCTTTAGGAGGCTTTCCAGGCATTAAAGTCTCTGTTGCAGTACTCAACTCTGTCACTGTAGTGTGAGAAGCATCTTAGATAATAGGTAAACAAATGGGCATGATTGTTTTCAAATAAAACTTTATTTGCAAAAACAGGTGGCAGACATGATTTGGTCCACACTAGCCATATTTAGTCAACCCCTAATTTAGGAAATCACTAATTAGTGTTAAGTTGTGTATTCATTCATAATGTGTTCATTCTGAAAGAAGCTTCATTGACCAAATGTTTAGAGAATAATTGCTCACTCTAGGCCAATTCCATAAAATATGAATTTGGTATTGAATAACAATTATTTTTCAAAACATTACTCTTCAGCTTAGTGAAATATCTTCCAACTCTTCTGATATTAAGTGGTAATAGAGAAAATAATTTTATTTTTAAAGTGATATATTATAAAATATAAAATGCATTGGAAATAAAATCTTATAAAAATAAATTAAGCCAAACTCCATATTCCACAAATAGGAAACTGAAAGCAACAATGCCACTATATCATAGTTCTAGAAAAAAACAAGATCAGGATCTAATTTCATTGGGTCTTTATTATTATCTAAATATTGGGGGGGGATATTTGCCATTTTTTCTTCTAAAGAATTAGTTTCTGATGTAGCATAAATTCTATCAGTCAACAATTTGCATGGTCAAATATGCTACTTACTTAATTGACTTAGTAATAGAGTTGTTTCTTAAATGTTGAAATCCATAGTCTATATTTTAAGATAACATTGCATACAAAATTAATTATTAAATGCTGATAAACATTTATTGAATTCATACAAATTAAATTCTTAAGTTTATGATTTCCCTTTGTTAGTGAGACATTATAAATGGAGATGGCTTCTAATATAGCAAAAGAAATCTGCTGTTGTCTGCTTATATAGTATTATATAGTATTTTTGGACTGGTGTTATGTTTTTGTACTTAGTATTTTACATTATATATTATATATATGATTTTTTGGTGACAAATTTGCCCTAGAAAATGGCTAAATCAAGTATCAGAAGACTTAAACATTGATGTTAGAACATTACTGTTAACTAATAATGAAAACAATCAGCTCATTCAACATTTCCATAATTGACATTTTAGATAAGCATAAGAAATAGTCCTTCAGTTGAGATTCATACAATTAAAAGTTAAATTGTAGATGACATTAATACTTACAAATGTAAACCACAGGAACTATTATTTCATTTAATTGATTCAATAACTGGATTGTATGATTTAAATACGCATAGGATCAAAGGTTGAATAGGGCTACAGTTTATATAAAGCATTATTTACAAACTAACCACTCTGAAATTTACTATGATAAATTCTTTAGATCAAAATAAGTTTACTTCCCAAATGGCCAAGAGTATAATGCTTTGATGACCTTAACGATAGTGGAAATAGTTAATACATTCATCTATTCTTTTATCTAATTTAGCAATTGCTCTATTTCTTCAAGTCCAAAGTCTACCAGTTCTTCAGTAGTAGCACAAGATTATGAAGTCATAATTTTTGCCTCATTGTAAATACTCTATCCATTCTCAGGACTCCTATAGCATTTTATTATTCTCATATGATAGTATTGTTTTGTTCTAAATATTCATATATATGTTTATCTCTGCTAAACTCATAGATTGTAGAGAATCCCTATGTTACTGCATTTACATCAGTTCATCATCTAGTATTCTGTTCATTTATTTCAATAGTTATTTAACTTTGGCAGGCTAAATAATGCTCCTTCCCTAAAGATGCCCATATCTTAATTCCCAGAACCAGTGAATACATTACTTTACATGGCAAAGGAACATTGCAGATGTAATAAAGTTAAAGACTGAGATGAAGAGACTTCTTGAGTTATACAGGTGGGCTCAATATAATCACATACATCTTTATGAGAGGGAAGCAAGGGGTTGGAATCAGAGATTTGAAGATGCTAATCTGATACCTTTGAAAATAGAAGATGGAGCCATAAGCCAAGGAATATAGGCAGCCATTAGAAGCTAGAAAAGGTGAGGAAACACATTTGCTCTTAGAGTCTCTAGAAGGAAGAGAGTTCTACCTTGATTTTAGGACTTGTGACCTCCAGGGCTGTATGATAATAAACTGTTTTTTTTTTAAACCACTACCCACTAACTTTGTGATAATATTTTATAGCAGCAGTAAAATAAAAACTAATACATTAACTTTATTTAATCTATATATCTTTATATGTGCATCAATCTATATAGACATATGTATTTATAATACATATATCTATGTATCTACCTACATGATTTAATAAGTGGTTTGAATTGCAAACCATTTTTCATTTGGGGTGGGTTGTATTTCAGGCATGTTCTGGGTAAGTACTGTTGAATGACTCATAATATTTATTGTAACAACAGTTAAGAGTGTTGTGATAACACCTGGTACAGATGTGTGCATTAAGAGTCCTATAGAAGAAGGGAGGAATTCTCTGTAAATCAGACTTGAGGGTATAGAAAAATAAAAAAAAAAAATGAGGTACTTTTTTTTAAAAAATGTTTTTAATGTTCTTTACTTTTCAGAGAGACAGAGCTTGAGTAGGGGAAGGACAGAGAGAAAGGGAGACACATAATCTGAAGTAGGCTCCAGGATCTGAGCAGTCAGCACAGAGCCCTATGTGGGGCTCAAACTTATGAACTATGAGGTCAGGACCTTAGCTGAAGTCCAACGCTTAACCAACTGAGCTACCAGGCAACCCAAAAAATGAGGGACCTTTGAAGAATGAGGAATATATGCTAGACTAACATGGATGGTAGAAGAAATAGTTATGAAAGAAGATAAATTATTCTTATTACCATTCTTATTTAGGTAAACTCAAGTTGATTGATTTTCTTGGTACAAGTACTATGTGGAGAAGAAGAGTAGAATTAGAGAGTTAAAAGAGATATCAGATTATTATTCACCATATGAACTAAATTAGAAATTTTAACTTTACTCAGAAAGCTATTGAGGGTCACTGAAGACTTTTATGATCAATTAATATAAAATGAGAAAACCAGACACAAGTAGAAAGCTTAACTGGAAATACTGAGCCTTCATTAAAATGGTGGTGTTGCCGTTTATTGAAATTATTAGCGTAATGGATTCTGTGGGCTAAAGAATCTAGTTTAAGAAGGAATTTTAAATAGTATTTTATGAAATATAAATGTTGAAATATGATAGTTGTGCTAGGGATGTGAATAGAAGATGAAAAATCTATGTACCCTTAAGGAAAACCTGAGAAGCTGCCAAAGTGACTGTGCAAAAGCTTGTTTTGATTGTAGACCTATGAGATAATCCATCAAGGAGCAGACCCCTTCAATGACCAAGGGTTCTTGGTCCAAAGAATGCCAGTCATTACATGCATATCTATCATAAAATATCACAGTCTTTTTCTGTTACAACTGACACACAAATTCTCACCCAATCACTCAACCTTAGCTTTGTTAAATTCCTTACTCACAATTTTGCATCAAGAAGTGATGAAACACCTGTTAATTGCATAAAGCTGTTCCCTTCAGGAGACCTTCCATTTATGAACTGACATGCTGTATGCAAAAAAAGGGAAGTAAGATTGTGGTTGTTTTGATAGTCAGATGACATTGGCAAATTGATATGATGGAGAATAGAAATAAGATTAACTCTCCCTTTAAGGTAACGAGGATTCTAATCTCATACTTTATTTCTTCCCTCTGATCTGCCACATGAAATGTGAGGTCACAAAAGGGAAATGAATAATATTTCATGATCACTATGTATTTAATATATTCACTAGGGGGGTTAGGATTTGCGTTTATACTGTCACAAAATGGTATAACTGTCATTTGATTTAAGTAATCAGTTAAAATATTAGAACAAAGTCTCAGAACTAATTCACTAAATTCAGAAAATAGGTATTTTGTTATCATAATAAGTCTAAATAAGTACTGGGTTTTGAGTTATGATTAATTAAAAAGAGTAATGTTGATAGAACATTCAAAAGATGATGGGGAATAAAGATCAGCAATGCCTTAAAAGAAGAGGAAAAAAAAAGAGGAAATGTTTCCATGAAGATGTACAACCATAATAATTTGAGAGTCTGTAAGAATTTCTTAGTTCAAGGACTTCCAATGTTGGAACCTACAGTCATTTCTGTAAGAATCAAACAAATGACAAGAATATGTTTAGCAACATGACCCATTTTTTCTGAAGATAATCCTCTGTTTTCTATAGTTAACTGATTCTTCATTTTTAATTAATAAAACATTTTATACAATAAAAACTTTAAACAGAATTAGATATTTTGGGATGAGTAGTGATGAGAATTATAATATGAATTTACTACATTGCTAAATTTTCTCTACCTTTTTTTCTATTTTTTCTTTGCCACTAATGAAGTCTGTTTTCCTGTGTTCTTAAACTCTTCCTTGTCCTTAGTACCTATCAAAAGACTGCCACAGTGTATGCACCCAATACCTGGTGTTTGAATAAGTTGAATGGACTGCATGATATTTAAAAAATGGAAAAACTGTTTCCAAATACTTAGAAGGAAATGACCAGTAACTCAAATCTGGAAAGCATATTTGTGATGGTTTTGTATCATTTATAACAAATAAATTATATTACAAATTAGCAAATGACTTGCAAAAGTATATGGGATAGAGTTTTTCTGATTTTGTTTGATATCTTGAATTTATAACCTTTTTATTATCAGTTTTGTACAATTCTCATTTCCTCAGATTCAACATTTGCATTCAGGCTGTGTTGAAATATAGAAGATTCTTACACCAGATAAGATAATTAAAGTATCGAAGGTTTCCAATTATAACTATAGCCGGATATTAATTTAGTCATTCCTAGAGTGTTAGTGGGTCGCAAAAGGTAGTCCTGTCAAAAGGTGATATGAAAACAAAAATTACGATGATATTCTTTTTTTCACCGCCACTAATATAAGTGGCATGAATTGCTTCTACATTTTCTCTTTCTCACTTCTGCAGTTTTCATTCTAATAACTTATTTGCTCTTCAAAGCTGTCCATAGTGCTTAACAAAAATATCTTCATTACATAACGAGGGGAAAGAGGAAAGTGCAATGTGATGTCTGCTACTTAATGAAATATTGATCATGATCATTGGGTATTTGGAGAAACAGTTGCAAGCTTACATTTTTAAATAAAAAAGTAGAAATAAATTGATACTCAGCTAGCATCAATTTTTTCACTTGAAAAATTGAATTATTTCAATTTACAAATAATAAAAACTGGAATTATTTCATTTTACAAATAATAAAAAAAAAAAAAAAAGAAGATCCAAGGCACTGATGGTCTTATGAACTATCATCCATGTAGTTAGGGGAAAAGTGAGTACTCGAATTGTTCTGTCTCAAGATAGTGTTCTCAATTTATATTTTTACACTTATGTCCCTGTAGTGTAACTTTGCCTATATTTCAGGATATTTTCTAATACTTTCTTTAATACATTTTTTCTATATATATTTTATATTATTGTCAAGAAATAATAATACAAACTTCATATTTTATAGTGATTTCAATTTTTTATAATATTCTCTCATTTGACAGAAATTAGGTAATGATATCCCTCTTTCTCTCATATTTCTGCTTGAATACTCTACTGGATGAGACACCAACCCTTTTTCCGTATGGAGGAAGATACTTTCTTCCTTGAACTGTTCATTTTATCAGCTTCTCCAATGACATAAAGGATGTTTCAATGAAGAGCCTTTACACCCAATCCATATTCACCACAGAATGGGAGAAAATCTTGAATTAAAGGCAAGGATCAACACTGCATCTTACCTTTCTCTTCCTTTTTCCATTTCCTGACCTCATAGGACAAGCACAAAGGGGCAGGTTGGCTTTCTACAGGCAGGTTGTATGGACCCCATTCATTCAGCTGTTGAGGTATTGTAGGGGATAATGTTCTTCAGTCTCAGCCCCACTTCTTCTCTGCAAGAAGTATCTTGGCAATATTTTAGGAGTTATAGGAAGGAGTGCCATCTAAATGGAGCTTTACTGCCTTTCTTGTTAGAGATGCTTAGATAGATACTATCAGTGAGGTGTGTGGTACTTCAAACCACAGCAGATAGCCCCAGGCAACCAGAGTGCAATAAAGATATGCCAGGCATTATTATATTCATTTTTTGCTGAGGAGGAAATGGAAGTAACATAATTAATCAAAACGAATACAGAGCTCAGACCCAGGCCTGATTTCAAATCTGCTTCTTCCACCATGCCACACAGAATAACTAAACTATTAATTTTAATATTAGAATTTTTACAAAACTTTAAAATTGCCATTTGTTCTTGGATTTGCAAAAGTCTCTTTCCAGCCTAAATTTTTCATCTTCCTTTTTATGTGCATAAACTCCTACACTAGCCCAACAATTCTATGAATATCCTTTCCCTATCATCATACAGTTTACTTAGCCTGTGTTATTCATACAGTGTTATTCATGCAACATTAATTTCAAATTTGGGGATGCCTATTATAAAAATAGTAACATGTTGAGACGTAAACAAAAATCCCTTAATTTTAATTAAGACTTCATGAGGTTAGGAATTTAATGTAAAATACCGAGTACTACACCACTCTTTTTGTTATCTATAACAAATATTACCAATTTGCCACTGTTAGTGATAATAACTGAAATATATTTATTTATTTATTTATCTGAGAGACAGAGATAGAAAGAGAGAGAGCATAAGTGGGGGAGGGGGCAGAAAGAAAGAGAATTTTAAGCAGGATCCACACTTATGCAGAGCTTGATGCAGGACCCAGTCATGACCTGAGCCAAAATCAAAGGTCAGATTATCAACCAACTGAGCCACCCAGCACCCCAATAACTGTGATATTAGATGTCTATACCTTGAAAAGAAATCTTTAACAAACCAAAACATTAAATACTCATAAACTGACACAGCATTCAACAGTAAGACTTTCAACAGTTCACAGAATAGTGAGAAAATCAGATGCTAACAATATAATAGATGGTGTCCCAAGGAAATTCATCTTTTTCTCATTAGATCACTTTTTCCTTTCTAAAGGCAGAAACAATATCTTATTCATCTAGGTGGCTAAAAATTATAAAAATAGACTCTTTAAAAGTATTTTTGAAAGTGTTTTTGACACAAGAAATAAATGAATGTAGAACTCACATTGCAACAGGGTAAGGATTGGCCAGTAGTCAAAGTTGAATAAAGTGAGGCCAGAAAATAAACGTGCTCCTAAGAGCTGAGTCAAGGTAAAATTTCAGTTTTGCTATTGTTGCTGATTTTTGCTTATCTTTAATAGACAGGATCTGAACTTGTTAGAAAAGAGAAAAGACTACATATACACACATATATACCAATATACAAAACCTTGTTTTTTGAGCATCTTATTCTGGAAACATGTTTGTAATCCAAAGCACTTGTATATCAAAGTGAATATAAAGAGCCATCGGCTCAGTTGTGATCATATGACATTTGGCATCACGTACTACTTATATTGCAAGACATTGATCATTTATCAAGTTAAAATTTATTAGAAATATTTGCTCATTTTCAGAATACTTGCAGACCAGGTAACTCGCAATCCAAGGTTTTACTGTGTATACACACACACACACACACACACACACACACACACATATGTGTGAAAATACAAAATGCTTGGCAGAGAAAATAAAATTTGGTAATAATAAGTATGCTCTTCAAACTCTAAATTATTTTATCCCCAAACACTGCAAGGCCATATCTCTAGAGCTTTGCTCTCTTATGAGTAGCTATGTAAATTTATATTTAAATTAATTTAAATTAAGCAAAATTAAAAATTCAGTTGGACTAGCCACATTTCATGCACTCAGTAGTCAAGTGGGCTTGCCTGAGAACAATGCAGATCTAGAATAAATTTAATATCATAGAAAGTTTCATTGATTAACAGTAGTCTAAACGCAAATGTGAGTGAACATATATAGTTTGGAATAAATTCTAGTCTACATGAACATTATCTGTCACATGTACACACTGAGTGTCTCCCTGGCATTCTACTTTTCACAGTTAGATATTCATCTGTTGTGTTAGAGAAGCTCATCTCATTCCTGTAACACTCTTATACATTTGGTATATTATGTAAAGAGAATAAAACATCTTCCAACTGTATGATATTCTTTCTATGGATTCATTTCTGGAAGATTTCTTTCATTAACTTTTTTGAAGTATTCTTACTATAGAAAAAATGAATCTGAAACAAACTTCCGGTGCTTCTTTGGGGCCGCGATCCCTGCTCTGGAAAATTATAGGTTTGCTTTGTTATGAGATCTCCTTTCTCCCATAGAGTATTTTTTTCTTTTTTATAGACTTTTAGTTGACATTTATGCTTTAATGGCAATGCAATTTTGGAAATGAACACAGTGATCAATTAGTAAACCTTTTAAAGACAAATGTAAGTTTAGCATATTAGTGGGAGTTGGAATAAGATAGAGGACAAGTAGCAATACTATGAAAGGAAAAGAAGAATTCAAATTAAATTCTCTGCCTTGCAATAATTAAGGTCATGCCAATATAAAAGGAAGCTAAAATGTTATAGTCTTAAGGATGTTGAACTGTAAAGACTCAGAAGAGTTCTCAGTATAGTTGTTAACATCCAAAGATGATTGCCAAGGCTTGTGTGAAGAAAAATATTCCACAACTCCATATACACATTTTGACCGGGCTGTTCGAGAATATAATAGGTATTCAGGGTAATTAAAAAAGGTGAGAGACACAAGATCTGGGGTTCAAATATTTGTAAGTGAATGGAATCATGGACCAATGATCTGGGAGTGACCCTGGAAGGTAAAGGCATAGTCAATACCAAAACTACTATCTTTGAAAGTCCAAAAAGGTGACATAAAGGTCCCTCAATAGAAGTATCGGAGTAGAGTATCTGAAAGAGAAGTACATGTATACAATATTTGTTGAAATAAGAGCAATATCACCATGGGTTATAGTAAAAACAAGTATGGGCAGAAGAAAAGGGGTGAGAGTAAGTTAGAAAAATAAATGAACAAAAGAGAGTTGTGTACAAGGAATTTTTGCAAGCAAAGAGATGAGAAGGTCATTTGCATTGTAGTAGATGTGTTGAGCAGGGATGATTGGAACACTTAATTAGAAGTGAAACGTATTCTGACATTTTTAAGTCTGATTTACTAGATCCAGAAGAAAGGGTTCATTATCACCTGAGTATCTAAACTAGGATATGGCCATCTGACTTAAATGATTTTCTAATCTTCTTTTGCTAGTGTTAAAAAATAATATGCACATTCAATTTGTTGTCATGAGACAGGATGAAGTCATTTATATAATAACATATTTACATGTTAAAGTTCTATTCAATCTTTATACCTCAGCTCAAATGGTTCCTTTTAATGAGACCTTCATTAATCTCTGTTCATTATTGGGTTCACTTTTAAATAGTAGGTACAGAATAGCAAATTACCTGACAGAAAAGGAAGTAATAAGCAGCCAGACAGATGTTGTAGAAATAAGATAATAGATGAAGATCTGGGAATCAGCATAGTTCTAGAAACAATGGTAGGGGGCCATTTAATATGACTCTACCTTTTATAGCACTAAATGAAGTAAGGTGAATGTTGAGAGGAGGCGAGTGTGTTGACCATTGTCCATTCATTTGAAACTTTTGATAAAAATATTATTTGATCTCAAAGGGAAAGCTCTCAGTTTTCCCCCATTGAGGCTGATATTAGCTGTGGGATTTTCATATATGACTTATGATGTTAAGATATGTTCATTTTATCCCAACTTTCTTGAGGGTTTTTATTAAGACAGGATGCTGTATTTTGTCAAACGCTTTTTCTGCATCTATTCAGGGTATCATATGGTTCCTCTCCTTTCTTCTATTACTGTGATGTATATATTGATTGATTTGCAGATATTGAACTAGATTTGCAGCCCAGGAATGAATCCCATTTGATCATGGTTAATAATTCTTTTAATATACTGTCGAATTTGCTTTGCTAGTATCTTGATAATTTTTGCATCCATGTTCATCAGGGATATTGGCCTGTAACTCTTCTTTTTAGTGGGGGTCTTTGTCTGATTTGGGAATCAAGGTAATGCTGGCTTCATAGAATGAGTCTGGAGAAATGGAAGTCCTTCCGTTTCTATTTTTTGGGACAGCTTGAGAAAACTAGGTATTAATTCTGCTTTAAATGTCTGGTAGAATTCCCCTGGGAGGTCATCTGGCCTAGGACTCTTATTTGCTGGGAAATTTTTGATAACTGAATTCCTTCACTGGATATGGCTCTGTTCAAATTTTCTATTTCTTAGCAGGAAACAACCTCCTTGATCTCAACCACAGCAATTTCTTACCCAACACATCTCCAAAGGCAAGGGAATCAAGAGCAAAAATGAACTATTGGGACCTCATCAAGATAAAAAGCTTCTGCACGACAAAGGAAACGATCAATAAAACTAATAGGCAACCGACAGATTGGGAAAAGATAGTTGCAAATGATATAGTGAATAAAGGACTAGTATCCTAAATCTATAAGGAACTCGCCAAACTCCGCAACCGAAAAACAAATAATCCAGTGAAGAAATGGGCAGAAGACATGAACAGACACTTCTCCAAAGAGGACATCCAGATGGCCAACAGACACATGAAATGATGCTCAGCATCACTCATCATCAAGGAAATACAAATCAAAACTACACTGAGGTATCACCTCATGCCGGTCAGAGTGGCAAAAATGAACAAATCAGGAGACTATAGGTGCTGGTGAGGATGTGGAGAAACTGGCACCCTCCTACACTGTTGGTGGGAATGTAAACTGGTGCAGCTGGTCTGGAAAATAGTGTGGAGGTTCCTCAAAAAATTAACAATACAACTTCCCTATGACCCAGCAATAGTACTGCTAGGAATTTACCCAAAGGATACAGGAGTGCTGATGCATAGGGGCACATATACCCCAATGTTCATAGCAGCACTTTCAATAATAGCCAAATCATGGAAAGAGCCTAAATGTCCATCAACTGACGAATGGATCAAGAAGATGTGGTTTATCTATACAATGGAATACTACATGGCAATGAGAAAGAATGAAATCTGGCCATTTGTAGCAACATGGATGGAATTTGAGGGCGTTATGCTAAGTGAAATAAGTCAGGCAGAGAAGGACAGATACCATATGTTTTCACTCATATGTGGGACAGGAGAAACTTAACAGAGTACCATGGGGGAGGGGAAGGGAAAAATAGTTAAGGAGAGGGAAGGATGCAAACCATAAGAGACTCTTAAATACTGAGAACAAACTGAGGGCTGATGGGGGCAGGGGAGAGGGGAACAGGAGTTATGGGCATGGAGGAGGGCACTTGTTGGCTTGAGCACTGAGTGTTTTATGGAAACCAACTTGACAATTAACTATAAGAGAAAAAATTAAATAAAAATTTAAAAAAATTCTATTTCTTCTCGTTTGAATTTTGGTAGTGTGTGGGTGTCTGGGAATTTTTCCATTTCTTCCAGATTGTCCAGTTTGATAGCATATAATTTTTCATACTATTCTCTGATAATTGTTTGTATTTCTTAGGTGTTGGTTGTGATCTCTCCTCTTTTATTGGTGACTTTATCTATTTGGGTTCTCTCTCTTCTGTTTGAGAAGTCTGGCCAGGGATTTGTGTCAATTTTTTTTATTCTTTCAAAAAACCAGCTCGTAGATTCTTTGATCTGTTCTACTTCTTCTTTCCTTTCTTTCTTTCTTTCTTCCTTTTTTTTTTTTTTTTTTTTGGGGGGGATTCTGTGCTATTTTTTTTCTACTCTAATATTTATTATTTCTCTTCCTCTGCTGGCTTTTGGGTTTCTTTGCTGCTCTGCTTCTAGTTCCTTTAGGTGTGAGGTTAGGTTCTATATTTGGAATTTTTCTTGCTTCTTGACATAGGCCTGGATTGTAATGAATTTTCATCTTAAGACTGCCTTTGTTGCATCCCAAAGGGTTTGGATTGTCATGTTTTCCTTTTCGTTTGCTTCCATATATATATATATATATTTTAATATTTAATTTCCTGGTTGACCCATTAATTCTTTAATAGGGTGTTCTTTAACTTCCATGCATCTGGAGGCTTTCCAAATTTTTTTTGTGTTTGATTTCAAGTTTCATAGCATTGTCATCTGAAAATATGCATGGTATGATCACGATCCTTTTATATTTGTTAAGGACTGTTTTGTGACCCATTTTCTGATCTATTTC
>CM053573.1:20990557-21007226 GCA_028646485.1 Cryptoprocta ferox
GGAGAAGGGGGAAAGGTAATGGGGGGTGATGGTCTTGGTGGAGGTCACTTGTGGGGAAGAGCACTGGGTGTTATATGGAAACCAACCTGACAATAAACTATAAAGTTTAAAATAAATAAATAAATAAATAAAATAAAAAATATGCAGCTACATATTTATGTACATTTACAAGATTTTCTTCCTCCATTTCATAAAATTTTTGTTTTAAGAAATAGAAAAGAAATGCACATTTTCTGTGTTACCTAACTGAAATTTAAATAAAACGTTGGGGGGAAGAAAGAAATGCATGTTTTGTAAATAATCTTATGAATCAAAATTATTTATTAATATTATAGTAGGTAGCAATTATCTTTCCACATTATTTCATTGCATATTTCATTTTTGCTTACATTTACAAATTCAATATTATATAACTTCCATATTATTCTAAATTAAGTGTTTATTGCATTCTAATTTTCATGACAAAAAGTCTGCTCCACTAATCTTACTTTAGATCACAGGCACTGTATTTTCATGTCAAGCAGTTATCTCAGTGTGATTTTTCGATCCTAGTTCATAAACACAGTGAAAAACAATATGCCTTTCTTCACCTCTCAACTCTGGGCCAACCTGAGAAAAAAGGTACAGAGACATTCGTACGGAATTAAAATATTAGCTTCAGTTCAGAAAAACTAATTTGTAAAGTATACTTAGATCTGTGGCCAAAGTGTTTGCAAACTGTTCCTACTCATCATTGCCCCCAGGACCATTCTGGACAACAGCCTATCTTACCAGAGGTGGCAATCCCCCAGCGTTGGTGCATTTAGTCAGCTTTACTGATAAGAGAAGAGCAATACAACAAGAACATGAATGATGCTGAATTCTTGCTGCTTTCAATAAATTTCCTCCACCCAATCAAGAAACATGAATCAAAAGATGCTATTTATCTCCATGATTGAGAGGCCGAGCTAGAAGGCACAAATATTCCTCTAGACAAAGTTCCCGCACATAGAAAGAAGAATCCTTGTAAATGGAGGTTCCCCTTGCAAGAATCTTTGCTGAGAAATTGTTCTAAACATCGGGAGAACATTCTATGTATTATTTCCTAACAACCTGAACTCCCTTATTTTTTCCTATGCTTTTCTCTCAGAGAAAATCCATATTTGAATATTTTCATACATTCACCTCTGGAGGAAGTTAATTTTTCAAAACATACAATTCATTTATTTATTTATTACTTTGATAGAGGGGGAAAATGCTCAGAGAGAGAGAGAGAGAGAGAGAGAAAGAAAGAGAGAGAGAGAGAGACAGTGAGAGAGAGAATATTTTTTTTTTAAACTTTATAGTTTATTGTCAGGTTGGTTTCCATATAACACCCAGTGCTCTTCCCCACAAGTGACCTCCACCAAGACCATCACCCCCCCATTACCGTTCCCCCTTCCCCTTCCCCCCTCAGTTTGTTTTCAGTATTCAAGATTTGAGAGAGAGAATCTTAAGCAGGCTCCATGTCCAGCACGAAGCCTGAGGCTGAGCTTAAATTCATGACCATGAGATCATGACCTAAGCCAAAATCAAGAGTCAGATGCTTAACCAACTGAGCCACCCAGGCACCCCAAAATATCACTTGTAAATACATAGTCTCTTTTTCAAATCCTTGATTACTTCTCTGGCACCTCAACTTGGGAACACAGTGATAAAACAATCCCCAATATGTAGCACCTCCAAGATTATTCCTTTCCTTCAAATGCTCCCTCCTCTTCCAACCCTGTTTTATTGATCAAGACTACATGTTTCTGGTTTCATTCTTCAAAATGAAATGCCTCCTTGCACTATATTTTCAGGGATATGTGGTATATTAACTAATGTTCAAATAGAAAGAAAACATGGTAATATAATTAGGAATGCCTCAAAAGGTATAACCGTTTCCTCTCCATTTTTCTGAAAACTCTTGTTCACTAGTTTTAGTGGTTGGTATTGTTTTAATGAACATGGAAGCTACTACAAGCAGTTTAGTGAAATCTTCAAACCCTGATATAAAGTACTTAAAGATACTTTATATCTTTATGTTCTTATAATAACTTGTAAGTATCTTTAAAAAACTTGTAAGTATCTTATACACCTTGCTACGTTGATTTTCTTATTTTTGTTTTTGATTTGTATGATTTTTTATTTAGAGAAGAAAATGAGCCTTAGAAGGTATTTAATGACTTTCCTATAACTACAGTCAGTAATTGGCAAAGCTAGGGTTGTAACCAGGGAAGTCTGAATCCAGAGATCTGATTTTAGAAAACTATGCTTTAATGTGTTATGTTTTCATTTCTCTTTCTCTCTCATCCTATCTCTCAGTTTCTTTCTTTCTCATCCATATTTCTATCATCTCTATTTCCACTGATTACTCTATTTACATATCTATTTTCTATTGATCTGATCAACTGTGTATATATATATATTCCCTCATGCTCAACTAATATATTTGATGGAGCAATGGAACAACGTAATTCAAAAGTGATGTTGTCACACATTTATTGAACAGTTATTATGTCAAGAAAACTGCTGGGAATATAAAAAGGCATTACACAAAATCAAGATTAGTTGTTTATGTTTAGAAAAAAATATTCCTTGCAAAATTGATTATAAGAAACTTTACATACAGGCTCCTCCCCCTACACACACACACAAACACTTAGGAGCAAACTATCACACACAAACAATTTGTGACGCATAAACATAAAGTTAACCTCTGTAACAAATGGTTATATCCAAGGAAAAGTTCTACCAGTGCACCTGAAATATGATTTACTATGTGCAATGCATAACTATTATGTAGGAGAATTATCACTTATAGGAGAGAAATATATTACCAATGAGAGTAAATAAAATAAACGTCACCCAACAAAAGTTGCATCAAGGAGTTGATCTGAATTATTTAAATATGTCTGGTTAAAATATGCTTTGTTTGCTTTGGTTTCTACTATAGAATCCTCAGATAAATCTGCTAGTTGCCAATTGACTCTGGAGATTGAAAGTTTCTTATCTTAAGGACATTAAAAATATTCTTTAACCATACCTTTCTTTTATCATGAAGCTCTGTTAACTTCTGAGAACTTGACATTACCAAAGAGAAGAACTTGATAAATGAGATTTTAAAATTATAAATATGTACAATTATATATATATATATATTTATATTATGAAAAATATATGTGTATAATAAATACATGGTGCTGACTATAGCAATATGAACAATTATCAGCTAAATTTCATAAAGTTTAACTTAGTTCAGCCATTGCATTTTAGATAAAACAATCTAAAACATGGAAGGAAATCTCTAACAGTAATACAGAATATGAAGAAAGTCTCAATTGCTTGAGTAGGTCACAGCAATTAAATTGCTTTTTAACAGGTCTACTTAATTCTATTATTCCTATAAGATACATTTTTTACAAAGTTCCTTTGAAAATATTGCTCTTTTGTTTTTATAATCTTTTTTAAGCTTTTAAAGACACATACATGCACACTTCTTATTGCCTGTCAACCATTTTATTTCATTATAAAAGTCATTTTGTTAGGGTCTTGATTTAACTAATAGACTGCATTCATTAGGGCAACTGACCAACTCAAGAGTCCCTGCTGCTTTATTCAATAGAAGTAGCTCCTGGAGTTTTGTGTTTAATTTGCTCTATTTTCCCTGGTTCATAAACCATGAAAACTTTGATTTTATTCCGTATTTTTTTTCTTTCGGCTCTCTGATTGAATCAGCTTCCAAGGAATGAGACATTTGGGTGACTTATACCTGCTCCATCGACATTCTTTCTTGCCCAAACTTTTTTTTTTTTTTTTAATTTCCGCTACAAGGATTTTCTAGGCTAAGTATTCATGGATGTCCTTTGTGCAAATGTATTATATAGAGTGCCCTTAAATTTTCATGCTTTTATCAAAACTGATAAGAAAAAGAATATTAACAGAGGTCTTTAAAGTTTTTTTAATATGTGTATTTGTAGGGTTAATTTGACTTACTTGCTGAGTATAATAATTCTAGCTTGTAAAGATCTTTAATAAAGAAGGTTCTAAAGAACTTTGATAGAGTTGTTTCTTCTACTATGCACCCTGTTTTCTGTACCATGTTGGTTCCAAGATTGTTAAGCATGGGACTCTCTTCTGGACAATTTTGTAGACTGCAGGCTCTGGACAGAGTGACAATGAGGGGGGCACGGGAGTTGAAGAACCTTGTTTTCTTACACGCAGCTGCTAGATCACTCATTCTAGCACTACAGAAACAATTCTGTATCTGCAGACCATAAAGGGACTTAATCCATGAACTTTGATGAGAAACAAACAAACAAAATGCAGCCTTTTGTTTTTACTAATATCTAACGAAATTCACACATCATAAATGTACATACATCATGAAAGGTAGTATGAAAGCATCTGTAACTTGTCACCAATTAAAATGGCATATAGATTCATACTGCATTACAAGTGCTTCAGATATCTTGAAATATGTTTTCAGGCATCACTACTTTTATGTTTCTTATTAGAGTATTTATAGAATGTTCATGTATATGTTTACATATTATATTCATAATTTGATAATTTATTATATTATGTTATACTTTATTACAGTTATATTTATTTTTATATTATATTTCTTTATGTTCCTTCTGCCACAAGTGTTCATCATTTTATGATTCAATATGAACATATAAATAACTGCCTTTTTAACAGTTTTGATATTTTGATTAACATATTTAAGTATAATTTGATTCTTTGTAATCCTAAGTATTTATGGATTTACAAAAATTATGGTAAGTACACAATGAAAGCAAAAATAGACAAATGGGATTATTTTAAACTTACAAGTTTTTGTTCATCAAGAATATAATCAACAAAATGAAAAGTCCACCTACAGAATGGGAGAAAATATTTGCAAAACATATATCTGATAAAAGGTTTAATATCTAGAATACATAAAGAACTCCTACAGTTCGACAATAAAAAAAATTAAATAATCAAAAGTCTTGAACAGACATTTCTTCAAAGATGATATACAAATGGACGTATATGTAAAGATGCTCAAAATCATCAGAAAACATAAATAAAAATTAAAATGGGATATCACCTCACATCCATTAGCATGGCTACTATTAAGAAAACAGAAAACAACAAGTGTTGGCTGGGATATAGAGAAGTTGCAACCCTTGTTCATTGTTGATAGGATTATAAAATAATATAACTTCTATTAAAAAAAAACCAGTATGACAATTTCTAAATTAAGTAAAAATAGAACTACCATCCGATCCAGCAATCCCACTTTTAGCCACATTTTGAAAAGAACTGAAATCAGAATAACAAAGAGATATTTGCACACTCATGTTCACTGCAGCACTATTCACAATAGCCAAGAAGTGGAAACAACACAAATGTCCATCAATGGAGAAATGAGTAAATAAATGCGGTATATACATACACTGATACAATGCAGCTGTACAAAGGAAGGACATCCTGTCATATGCTACAATCATGGATGAACCTTGAAAACGTTATGCTAAGTAAAATAAGCTGGCCACAAAAGGACAAATACTGTTTAATTCCACTTTTATGAGGTACCTAAAGTAGTAAAATTCATGGATACAAAAATCAGAATGATGCTTACCAAGAGCTGAGAAATGGGTGTTGTTATTAACGGATATTGAGTTTCATTTCTACAATATGGAATGGTTCTGGAGATCGGTTTCACAACAAAACAAACACACTTAAACAAAGTGTACATTTAGAAATTGTTAAGATGGAAATATTATGACATGTATTTTTTACCATAAAAAAGAAAAAGACCAAAGGACAAAGTTGTAGGCTTCATTCAACTTGCCAAGATGTAGTTTGGTGTAAAATGGTTACATAAAACCTCTATACTGGAACAATATTGGACATGTCTTATTTGCCCCTTCATACTGATTCTCTCAGTGCAATACACTTATTAATTTTCTCAGATGAGTCATCATGCAACCCCTAAGTTTAAAATAATATCTCTGAAACCTTTAGCATTTTGAAAGGACAATAACATAATAAATAGTAACTCTTGCTAACAATTAATTTAGATTTAATTGAGACCACCAGACATATATCTGAAAAGATTTTAAAACATTCAAAAAGAAATCTCTCCTTCTTCTCACTAATAGAGTACATATCACTCCTATAATTTTCCTCATATTTTTCAGATTTAAATAAGAATTTTTAAATTCTAGTTAGTTAATTAGCAGTTCAAGCAGAATAAGATCTCATCTTTTAGACAATTCATGCCAGGTATGAGGATAAATGACATGATTATTTGATTAGAGCTGAGCTTTGTAGCTGAGCATTTGAATAAACCAAGACTTACTATATTCCTGTACTCCATAACATCTTTTATCTCCTAATCCTTTCTTGTTTCTGAAAAGGCACAAATTGAAAGGGAGTTTATAAGTTTCATC
Source organism: Cryptoprocta ferox (assembly GCA_028646485.1). Classification (NCBI taxonomy): domain Eukaryota; kingdom Metazoa; phylum Chordata; class Mammalia; order Carnivora; family Eupleridae; genus Cryptoprocta; species Cryptoprocta ferox. The sequence goes on from CM053573.1 coordinate 20,997,004, forward strand.
TCAGAAACAAGAAATAACTTGCAATACAGGGCAGATTGATGGTAATTATCTCCAGCTCCCTATAGTACTATTATTATTAATAATAATGGTGATTCAAATTGGAAGCTCTTTGAATATGAGTAAGAGGTTGTAAAAACTGAAATTTCAACCTGATGAATTCACATGCAATCACTTATATTTATAGAACGTCCCAAAAGGATGGAACTAGCAATTGCATTGAATGTATTCAATTGGATCTGGCCTTTCAATTTATGTTTTGGAGCTACTTTTATATAGCAGTTCATTAAAAAAAATGGTTAACAGAATTGAATGCTAGATTCATTTTTGAAAAATAAAAAATGTTCAAGCATAAATTGTTTTAACCCTTGCTACTAATTATTGTAGTCAATGATGAAAGTAATACCTTTATGACTTTGACCGTGTTCATGCTGAAAGGAGAAATTTAGGCAGGTTTTGAGTGAAATCTTACCTTTTCTGGGTGATTATCTCAGAAGAAATGAGAGAGACAGGTAGACAGAAAGTGGGTAAAGCCAACATAATGTCTGTTATTGAGGACAATATCTGTGCAGTATTGGAATTTGTTTCTACTGGGACTCATAAATGACATATAGCCTACATTCTTGAATTGCCAACTGAAAGAAAGAAATTTGAAGCATTCAGTACTGTCTTCTGTCCAACTGTTTGAGGACTGTGAAATATTAACTCTTCCACATTACCAGATTGTATGTGTATAGTCATGATGAGTGGGTGTCTATGCTGATAAAAAAAAGAAAACAAAACAAAACAAAACAAACAAAAAACACTGTAGCAAAAACTAAAAAAAAAAAATAATAAGTGGAATACACTTGAAGTGGTATTCTGTTAGCCTGAGAAAAGTCTGAAATAGGAGAGATGTGCACAAAGTGGAGGTGCTGAAGGCACCAGAAGTCTCCGTTACTGTCCACCCCTTTTACCACTCAAATCAACTCAGGTTCTCCATTAAGTTCATTCCAGTAGTGAGTCTGTAGGAAAGTGACAAGCTGAAAATTTTCCAGGTGAGTCAATATAAGACGATTGTTGAAAACATCCTTGATGCTGTAACTGATCCTGAGGCCATAACTAATATTCATCAAAGCTGTCCCTCAGGAAACTATAGATTTTCCGTATTGGCTCTTCTGAGTGGTATGAGTAAGATTTTTCATTACTTTTGGTATGTCATAGTTGCTAAAATTATTTATTAATAGTTTCTACAGAGCCTTGAGATGCTGAGAGGAAATGTTCGGGACATACTTTTCCCTTCCCAAAAGTTTTAGCTATAACTGTAGCTTTCCTTTCTGGGATCCAGAACCTCTAATCTAGCAGAGCTCATGACTACAAAAGTAGGAAGATTAAATTCAACTAGTGGGTTACTGGAGTGTGGTGAGAAGAACCAATACAGTTTTCACCCATTTACTCTGCTACTGGGTACATACATCATGGTCATTAGTTAAATAAATATACTACACCTCGAATTACAGAGTCTCAAAAGTATTTTCCCTGAGCCCTGAGAGAAATTAACTCTGCCTATAAAATTACACTCCAGTATTTTACTAATCTGGTTGCCTCCTAATGATGTGGCATGTGCTTTTATCAGTGGACACAGCAGTCATGTGTCAATTGTTGCTATTCTTTCAAACAAATGGATGGTACACTGGGTCTGAGCCAATGTTGTACAGGATCTCATACTGTTAAATTAGGCATTCAGTAAAGACATGTATGGCTCCCATGGCTTCAATTCCAGTAAGGATACATTGCTGCCATTACATGTTGTAAGATAGAGTGAGTTGAATAATGTCACCCCCCCCCCCAAATTCATATATACCTGGAGCTACCTAAAATGTGATCTTATTTGGAAACAGATCTTTAAAGATGTAATGAGTTAAGGATAAGAATGAGATTATACTGGATTCCAAAAGGCCCTAATTCCAATAACTACTGTCCTCATAAAAGGAGAAGACATAGAGACAGAGAGAAGAAGGCCATGTGAAGACAGAAACAGATATTGGAACTATGTAGCCACAATTCAAGGGATGCCTGGGACCACCAGCATCTGTATGAGGCAATAAAAAATTTCCCTCTAAAGACTTCAGAAAGAGTGAGGCCCTGCTGATATCTTGATTTTTTTTAATACGTATTTATTTTTGAGAGAGAGAGAGAGTGATAGAGAAACATGAGCAGGTAAGGGGCAGAGAGAGAGAGAGGGAGACAGAATCTGAAGCAGACTCCAGGCTCTCAGCTATCAACACAGAGTCTGACGTGGGGCTTGCACCCACGAACTGTGAGATCATAACGTGGTTCAAAGTCCTACACAACCAACTGAGCCAGCCAGGTGCACCTGATATCTTGATTTTGAACTTCTGGCCTTCAGAGCTATGAGTAAGTAATTTTTGTTTGCTTATTTTAAGATACCCAGTTTGTGGTGATTTATAATAGCAGCCCTAGGAAGCTAATACTTAAATATTCTGCTGTGACTCACTTATTACTGTCTGAACAGTATCCTCAAGGGATGATATCATACAAATTCACTGTGTAATATTTTCTGCTGGGAGACAGATGAGGCATTTAAAAATAGTAGAAGCTAGACGTTTGCTCATTTTGCTCTCTTTTGCTTAACATACACATCCTTTTCCATTCTTTTACTTTCAGTTGACTAGGCATGGAATTGATGGATCATATGATATCCATGTGTTTAACATTTTGAGAAACTTCCAAATTATTTTCCAAAATGGCCATGCCATTTTATATTCCCAGCAACAATATATTGGGGCACAAATTCCACTTTATCCTTGCCAACACTTGTTATTCCTTGTCATTTTATTACAGTCATTCTATTGGGAGGAAAGTGCTATCCTGTTTTCATGAGCACTTTCATAATATGAGATGAGGTTTGGCATCTTTTCATGTGCTTACTGGTCATTTATAACTGATGATGTTGATGGGTTTCTAAAGATCATTCTTATATCTTCATGGTTTACTGATCAGGCAATGATTGTTCAAACGCTTTGAGCTGGTAAGACTTTCTTCCTTTGCTAATGATCTATGTTCAGTCAGAACAAATGTTTGGGTTACAGAACAGTTTCAAATTCCAGCTTGTTTTCAACTCTGTCCTGGTGTTTCCATTTTACTGGACTGTCTCACATTCTCTCTCTGTGTGCACACAGCCACATGGACACTCAGCAATGAGTCCAATATGTTAATGACTGTGTCCTCTGTGGGCTATCCTATGCCTACACAAAGCTGTTTCAGTCAGCCAAGGTATATGGTAATTTAGCAAATCCTCTTTGGTCATATGTTCTGGATCCTCCTAATAAATAACTGGCTACTTGGCTACTGCTTACCCCAGCTAGGATCAAATCAGACTCCCTAAGACTCTCGTTGTTCCCATTATTCATCACTGAGATTAATATATTACTAATAATTTCTCTGGATGTGGTGTTTTGGATTCTGTTCTAAAAAAGTGGCACATTTCCTTTCAGGGGGTTGGTGAGTTTTATGGCTAGCCTATTTTGGTTAAACCTGCTACGTAGGAAATCAGAGCAACCTCAGGCAGTAGGTTCCCATTGTTCTTACTCAAAGTTCAGTGGCTTTTCATAAATAGCTATTTCCCAACTAGTTGAATGCCTTTGATTGATTTTCATAGAATTGGAAATGATTGTTTTGGACATTTATTTTTTCCAGTTTTATTATTGCCTTTTTATTATTTTCCAGGATTATGAAGTTCTTCATTTGGCCACACTGCAGTATGTCTTTAAAATTAGAAACTCTTTGGGGCTCCTGGGTGGCTCAGTCGGTTAAGCATCCCACTTCAGCTCAGGTCATGATCTCATGGATTGTGAGTTCGAGCCCTGTGTCGGGCTTTGTGCTGACAGCTCAGAGCCTGGAGCCTGCTTCAGATTCTGTGTCTCTGTCTCTCTCTGCCCCATTCCCCCCTCATACTCTGTCTCTCTCCTTCAAAAATAAATAAACATTAGAAAAAAATTAGGAACATTTTGGAATAGAAATTTTCATTTACTATGCTTAAATTGTTTGTAAGATTTATAATAGTTTTGATTTTAATATTCCTTTATTCTTCCTTTTGGACTGACTTCTAAAATAACATTTTACAAAAAGGGTTTATTGGACTCAGATGGTGAATAGGAATGGCTATTTATCCTGGAACTCTGAGGGTTAAAGTTTCAAAATAAGATACATCAATACCATGACCACATATGCACATGGATGATGCTATTGTTATTGTTAATAGTGCCACCCTTTCCAACACTGTTTTAAACAGTTAATGAGATAAGGTTTGCTTTTTATTCTTTTTTTAAAATTTTATTTAGTAGTCTGAGATAGAGAGAGAGTGAGCGAGAGCAAGTGGGGGAGGGGCAGAGAGAGAGAGAGAGAGAGAGAGAGAGAATCCCAAGCAGGTTTTTCAATGTTAGTGCAGAACCTAATGTGGGGCTTGAATCCATGAACTGTGAGATCGTGACCTGAGCTGAAGTCACTTAACTGACTGTCCCACACAGGTTCCCCAGATTTGCTGTTTATTCTAGTGACAGTGAGTATGTTCTCACATTGATGTGTTTAAAGAAAGAAGGCATTAATTCCTATTTTTTTTCTCCAGGTGTATCACTTCTTCAGAGTGAAGACTTCTACTTATACTATAAAGACTTAGATGGCTAACTTCAAGAGCTAAGAAATTAAAGGTGAAATCATTTTCTCCACCAAGCTCAAGGTTATTTGCTAGTGATATGTGTTAGGGAAAGAAATGAGCCCAGTGTGGGGGGGGGGATGCCAATCTGTTTTCAAAAACATAAAGTATGAGTTATTTTAGTCATGCTTATTGTGAAAAAATGCTTAGTAACATGAATACTTAGTAGTGCATTCTTTCAAATGTATTGTGCTATTAAATGTAACAGATTAGAATCATAATTTCTACATATGATTAAAAAGCAGCTGTTGTATTTATTCTCCTACATCAAATTCCTCTCATAAATACACAACATTTATTTAAAAATCTGCCATACTTATTCAGAAAATATTCATTGCATCATTAATTTCCACACTATGACCTACAGGTTATCAGATTAGTCACTTCTCACCATTAACATAGTTAATGTTAAGTTCAAAAAAGTCATATGTCAAAAATACCTTGGAAATCTAATATTCAGACAGTGATCCAAAATGATAGGCAAATTGGTATTGAAATTTAAACGTCTATATAAAATTATGTTATTACTTCCCAGTGACATTAAGTAACAATAATTAAATAACATGAGAATATATGCTACTGATGCATTTACAAAACAAGATTTGTTTGTAAAATGAAAGCTGAAGGTAAATAACTACTAGACACAAGTATCCCCTCCGAAATAATCTTCAGAAATTAAACATTTATCAAGAATAGCTTTCATATACAGTAGCCACAAAAGGAAAGCATAACTCATTAAAATAATATGACAACATGTATATTGAAAGGATTATTAAATGTTTGACACAACATAATTTTTACAGATGGCTCAGAGTTTAAGTCCAAAATGAATGTGATCAAAATATGTTAGATGTTGTAAAATATGCTTAGAAAATAGTAGTAAGAGCACAAAGATGGAGACAATGTAAAAAGTAGGCAAATAGCCTGATCATACACACATATATAAACCCCACTGTGTTTGAAAGCTATTTGGAAAACATAACAGTCTAATCTGATATACAGCGTTTAGGAGGCTGAGTCTGTCAACTCTGTGGACATTGCTGAGAAAGGAGTAAACAAGGAATTTGTTAAGCACCACAAGTCCACTGCAATATGCAGGAGACAATTTTGCTTAGACTTAGGCTTAGACTGATATTATCAGAAATACTGGAGGTATGACTGTGACATTAGAGCAGAAAGATTTTCTGATAAATTGGATACTGGAAAATATACCAAAGAACATGGAAAGAGAGCTGTCAAGCCTGAATCTTAGGTTTTTGGTCTGAGCCACTGGGTTAGATGCTAGTATCAATAGCTGAAATGGAAAATACAGGAGGAGAAGGTGTAAATCCAAACAACCTATTGAGGGTATGCTGATTTTGAGATATTTCTTCATAGACAAACTGAGATGTTGAAAACGGTTTAAGATTGTTTTTTAATTTTATTTTAGAGAGAGAGAGAGAGAGAGCAGGAGTGGGGGCGAGGGGAAGAGAGAGAGAGGAAGGGAATCTTAAACAGGCACCACACTTAGCGCAGAACCCAACACAGGGCTTGATCCCATGACCCTAGGGTCATGTCCTGAGCCAAAATCAAGAGTCGGATGCCCAACTGATCGAGCTAACCAGATGCTCCTTGTTTTAGATATTTGAATCTTGAGTTCAGAGAGTAGATAATGACTAAATAAAACATTGCAGACAACATCAGCTTTAAATATCATTTAAAGGTAAGAGGAGAGTTAAAGTAATGTTAGGAGTGATTGCAGTTAGAGAAGAATGAAGAGCAGGGAACTGAGGCTTGTGGGACTGCAACACTCACAGACTGGCTCAAGGACAGGAAACCAGGAAAATAGACACTGCACTCAACACTCAAGAACAAGTTATTGACCTCCACTTAAGGAAAGCATGTTTACAAGGACAGATATGTCTTTCCATTACTATAACAGGGGAAAACCTTAATATGTATTAGCAGTTGTATATATAGAATCCTATTGTGTTTCAGATGAGAAAGAGAATGCTTTTGGTAGGAGATAATTTCAGTTTTCTTGAAGTTGCTGCTCTGTGTTTTCTTTCAAATAGTATTTTTTGTGATGATGGAACTTAATTTAATTTAATTTAATTTTTTAAATATAATTTCTTCTAAAGTTAGCTAACATACAGAGGACACAGTGACTTCAGGAGTAGATTGCTGATTCATCACTTACATACAACACCCAGTGCTCATCTCAACAAGTGCCCTCCTCAATGATCAGCACCCATTTTCCCTTCCACACTGTTCTCCCCATCAACCCTCAATTTGTTCTCTGTATTAAGAGTCTCTTATGGTTTGACTCCCTCTCAATTTGAAATTTCCTCCATGATCTTAGGTTAAGTTTCTCAAATTTCACCTATGTGTGAGAACATATTATCTCTGTCTTTCTCTGATTGACCTATTTCACTTAGAATAATACCCTCCAATTCCATCCATGTTATTGCAAATGGCAAGATTTCATTCTTTTTCATTGTTGAGTAGTATTCCAGTGTGTGTGTGTGTGTGTGTGTGTGTGTGTGTGTGTGTGTACCACATCTTCTTTATCCATTAATCATTTGAAGGACATTTGGGCTGTTTCCATAATTTGGCTACTGTTGATAGTGCTGCCATAAACATTGGGGGTACATGTGTCCCTATGAATCAGCACTCCTGTATCCTTTGGATAAATTCCTAGTAGTACTATTGCTGGGTCATACGGTAATTCTATTATTGAATTTTTGAAGAACTTCCATACTTGTCTTCCAGAGTAGCTGCACCAGATTTGATTCCCACCAAAAGTGCAGGAAGGTTCCCCTTTCTCTACATCCTCGCCAACATCTATTGTTTCCTGAGTTGTTAATTTTAGCCACTTCACCCAGTGTAAAGTGATACCTCAATGTGGTCTTGATTTGTATTTCCCTGATGATGAGTGATGTTGAGCATCTTTTCATTGTATGTTAGGCACTTGGATGTCTTCTTTGAAAAAAATGTCGTCTGCCCATTTCTTCACTGGGTTATTTGTTTTTTGGGGTTTTGAGTTTGGTAAATTCTTTATAGATTTTGGATGTGAACCCTTTATCTGATATGTCATTTGCAAATATTTTCTTCCATTCCATTGGTTGCCTTTTAGTTCTGTTGATTGTTTTCTATGCTATGAAGAAGTTTTTATCTTGATGAGGTCCCAATAGTTCATTTTTACTTTTATTTCCCTTGCCTTCAGAGACACGTTAAGTAAGAAGTTGCTGCAGCTGAGGTCCAAGAGGTTGTTGCCTGTGTTCTCCTCTAGGGTTTTGATGGTTTCCTGTCTCACATTTAGGTCTTTCATATGTTTTGAGTTTATTTTTGTGTATGGTGTAAAAAAGTAGTCCAGTTTCATTATTTTGCATGCTGCTGTCCAGTTCTCCCAGCACCATTTGCTAAAGATACTGACTTTTTTCCATTGGATACTCTTTCCTGCTTTGTCAAAGATTAGTTGGCCATACATTTGTGGGTCAAATTTTGGGTTCTCTATTCTGTTACATTGGTCTATGTGTCTATTTTTGTGCCAATATCATAGTGTCTTGATGATTACAGTTTTGTAATAGAGGCTAAAGCCCAGGATTGTCATGTCTCCAGCTTTCGTTTTCTTTTTAAACATTAATTTGGCTATTCAGGGTCTTTTGTGGTTCCATACAAATTTTAGGATTGTTTGTTCTAGCTCTGAGAGGACTGCTGGTGCTATTTTGATTGGAATTACACTGAATGTGTAGATTGCTTTAAGTAGCACTGATATTCTAACAATATTTATTCTTCCAATCCATAAGCATGGAATGTTTTTCCATTTCTTTGTGTTGTCTTCAATTTCTTTTGTAAATTTTCTACAGTTTTCAGCATGCAGATCTTCTATCTCTTTGTTAGGTTTGTTCATAGGTATTTTATGTTCTTGGTGCAGTTGTAAATGTGACTGATTCCTTGATATCTCTTTTTGTTGCATCATTATTGGTGTATAGAAATGCAATCAATTTCTGTACATTGATTTTATATCCTGTGACTTTGCTGAATTCATGTATCAATTCTAACAGCTTTTTGGTGGACTCTTTTGGATTTTCCACGTAGAATATCATGCCATCTGTGAAAAGTGAAAGTTTGACTTCTTTTTTTCTAATTTGGATGCCTTTTATCTCATTTTGCTGTCTGATTGCTGAGGCTAAGAATCCAGCACTGTGTTAAAAAATAGTGGTGAGAGTGGATACCCCTGTTGTAGGGAAGGAAGCAAACATCCAAGTCCAGGAGGTACAGAGAACTCCTTTAGAATCAACAAAAACAGGTCAACATCATGACATATCATAGTGAAACTGACAAAATACAAAGATAAAGAGAATTCTTAAAGTAGCTAGGGACAAACAGCCCTTAACCTACAAAGGTAGACACATCAGGGTAGTAGCAGACCTGTCCACTGAAACTTGACAGGCCAGAAGGGAGTGGCAAGATATATTCAATGTGTTGAATAGGAAAAATATGCAGCCAAGCATCATTTATCCAGCAAGGCAGTCATTCAGAATAGAAGGAAAGATAAAGGCTTTCACAGATAAACAAAAACCAAGGAATTCATGACCACTAAACCGGCCCTACAGGAGATCCTAAGTGGGGCTCTGTGAGTGGAAAGCAACAAAGACTATACAGGACAAGAGACATCACCACAAACACAAAACCTACAGATAACACAATGCACTAAATCCATGTCTTTCAATAATCACTCTGTAAATGGACTAGGGACGCCTGGGTGGCTCAGTAGTTTAAGCGTCGGACTTCGGCTCAGGTCATGATCTCACGGTTTGTAGGTTCAAGCCCCGCATCAAGCTCTGTGCTGACAGCTAGCTTAGAGCTTGGAGCCTGTCTTTGGATTCTGTGTCTCCCTTTCTCTGACCCTCCCCTGCTCATGCTCTCTCTCTCTCAAAAATAAATAAAAAAAAATTAAAAAAATATGCTTGAATGTAAATGGACTAAACGCCCCAATCAAAAGACATAGGATATCAGAATGGATAAAAAACCAAGATCCATCTATATGCTGTCCAAAAGAGACTTATTTCAGATCTGAGGAAACCAGCAGCTTGAAGGTGAGGGGATGGAAAACCATCTATCATGCTACTGAAAGTCAAAAGAAAGCTGCAATAGACATACTTGTATCAGACAAACTAGACATTAAAGACTCTAAAAAGAGATGAAGAAGGAAATTATATCATAATTAAGGGGTCTATCCAACAAGAACTAACAATTGTAAATGTTTATGCCCCCACTGGAAAAACCCAAATATATAAATCAATTAATTATAAACATAAAAAAAACTTATTGACAATAATACTGTAACTGTAGGTTACTTTAATACTCCACTTTTAGCAATGGACAGGTCATCTAGGCAGAAAATCAATAAAGAAACAATGGCCTTGAATGATACACTGTACCAGATGGACTTGACAGATATATTCAGATCTTTTCATCCAAAAGCAGCAGAATACACATTCTTCTCAAGGGCACATGGAACAGTTTC
>CM053573.1:21007726-21056688 GCA_028646485.1 Cryptoprocta ferox
TGTTTGTTTTTCGGGTGTGGAGTTTGGTGAGTACTTTGTAGATTTTGGATACTAGCCCTTTATCCGATATGTCATTTGCAACTATCTTTTCCCACTCTGTCGGTTGCCTATTAGTTTTTTCGATTGTTTCCTTTGCAGTGCGTAGCTGCAAATTTTTTAAAACAAACAAAATCAAAACAACACAAAACATAAACCAAAGCAATTGCCATATTTGACAACACTAGCAAATTTAAATTAAGGAAGAGCATGGAGAAATAGCCAGAGTATATGAGTCAGATTAACCTAAGATTTCTTTATTATAAGAATAAACTGTAGTTACCACTAGGGCAACATTTCTAACTTTTACGGCAAAAAAACTTATCCCCAATTTGATAATTCTCAGATAAAGTTGTCTTTCATATCACCTCAGATAATCTTAAACATCAATTCTCAGATATCCTCAGAAAATCTCAGATAAAATCTAAATAATAATGACTTTAGTTAGGCCCCTGTAAGGAAAGCTGGAGATGGGAATTCCTATAAACATAATTCTTGAGGTAGTGTCCTCAGAAAGTGGGTAGAGAAGGTTGACAGAGCAGGCCAGACAACTAAGCAAGAATGAGACTTCAGCTACAGAAAGCTTTAGTTTGGCTTTTGGGGTCATCTAGAAAATGAATTGCACCATAAAGTTGGACCCACTTTGAGGGTGTATCACTGTGTGTTTACACCCTTGCATCCATAAGACAGACATTGGATGGGTGGGTGTCCTGGGAGGAGCGACAGCATAACTTCCTGGATGAGACACCTCTCCTTACGTAAGGACCACACTCTGGTGTACACAACTGACAGCCATTAGCAGTCAACCATCAGCGCAGACAGGAAATAAGTGCAACACCTCAGTTAAGGGGCCAGGTAAGGTCAGGGTATCCTTATAGTTCCTTCTTCACAACACATAGATTAACTTGTTTATCAAAAACACAATAATAGACAAATTCTGTGAAAAGTATTACAAAGAACATTAGTGTGGCTGACCAGAATTTCTGCGGCTTCAGTTGGCCCCGAAGATAATAACTAATATGCTGATCCCCACATTCTCCTGTGCATGCACCTATCACTTCTTCAGAAATCACTGTAGAGGCACTTGTTGGTGGCATCCCTGGTGGTGGATACTGACTCTGAAACAGTATCTCTGAAGAGTCTGAGCACCTGATAACCAAAGGACCCTATAAGACCCCGTCTGCAGATAAAATGTTCACAGCAAAATGTGTCATAGAAATACTAAAAGCTATCCTGCTGAATCACCTGGGCCTGCCAGCCTATTGGGAGGCTACTCATAAATTCTAAAAAGATTTAAATATAAAGTTAATTCAAAAGAAGTCATAAAAATTAAAATAGAAGCTTATAGATTGAAATATATACTTGAAGGTCAAAATAATATAAAAACAATAAATTCCAATTTATAATCTAGATCAAAAATACCATTTTATATTTATATATTTTTGAAAAAAGTTTGAGAAGAGAAAAGGAAAAAATATCTACTGGATATTTTGCCTTTAACTGGGGTGGAAACTGGGAGACTAGAGAGTGTCTGGGATATAGCTTGACATTTCAAAATATACAGTAACTGAATTTGTTTTTAACTAGATGTAAACAGTAGGAGAGTTCTAACCAGAGCAACAGATTTATAAAACACTATTAAAAAAAGAAAAGTGTTATAACAAATTCATTTCACACTAGAAAACTATAGGAATTTTTGAGTCAAAATAAAAAGATGAAAGAAGTCAGTTAAGTATTACAAATTTGCCAAGGAGGTTGAACCCATACATATCAAAAGTTTAAAGCCAAGGTATTTCTAACGCATGAATTTGTTTCTTTATATAAGGGAACTAACCAAGGTGAAAAAAAATAAAGAATTATGAGAAGATACTTCAAACAGAAGCAAAAATGAAGCATAGATGGGCATTAGTAACATCAAAATGAGCCAAACTCAAAGTATAAAGGATGAACTACAGCAAAGATGGTAAATTTATACCAATAAGTAGTTCAAAAGTAAATAAACCTACAATTATCAACTTGTGACCATGAGTTCAGTATACATAATGTGTAAAAACAAATATTACTTGAAGGGAAAAAAAAAGTTACATTTTTCACTCTGATGAATCAAGAATTCAAAATAAATTCAGGGTATAGAAAATATTACCAAGGGTGTCATCCTAGTTATAAAATATGAGTTTCCATATTTAAAAAAAATCTTGAAATAAGAACCATTGCACAGGTTTTAACAGCATGTCATCTTTGTCTAAAAGCTATTTTAAATCAATAAGGTCTACCAACTGATGTTTTAGAACTGATAAGTGCCATATTTAGTGGACATTTATATTACTTGAGAAAATTATTTGGCCTCTGTGGCAGGGCAAAAATCTAGGTGGCTGAAACAAAATGGAAGTTTATTTATTTCCTCATATAATATTCTGAGCATAAAAAATTTGGGGCTGAGAGGATATTGCCATGATAGTGAGGGGTCTGACTCATTCTATTCTGTTGCTCTACTTCTCTGAAAATGCAATTTCCTTTCTGAATAAGATGGTTTTCTTGCTCACATTTAATTTCGCATTAACTTAAAAATTAGTGGGAAACATTGAAGAAGGGGGATGTATATTTACGTACAAAGCTTTAAGAATAAATTTTATAAGAAAATTTTAAAATTTATATTTTTTAATTTTTTAAAATTAATTTATTGTTATTTTTGTGAGAGAGAGGGGTAGAGAGTGAGCAGGGGAGAGGCAGAGAGAGAAAGAGAGAGAAAATCCCAAGCAGGTTCCACACTGTCACCACAGAGCCAGATGTAAGGTTTGAACCTACAAACCCTGAGATCATGACTTGAGCCAAAACCAAGAGTTGGATGCTTAACTAACTGAGCCACCCAGGCACTCCTTACAATTTATATTTTAAAAATATAAATACTGACTTAATTGAAGAGCATGTAGAACAGTTTTATATCAAAGTAAAGGAGTTTCTAAAGTATTTACTCATTTTAAAAAACTTTTTCTGTTGGCTATTTGTATGTCCTGTTTGGAGAAATGTCAATTCAAATGCTCAGCTTATTTTAAAAAATCAGGTTATTAGTTTTCTTTGCTCTTGAATTGTAGGAGTTCCTTATATATTCTGAAATTCACCTCTTATCAGATACATGGTTTACAAATACTTGCTCTCATTCTATAAGTTGCCTATTCACTCTGTTGATTGTTTCTTTTATGGAGCAGAATCTTTTTAGTTTGAAGTAGTCCCACTTGTCTATTTTCACTTTTGTTGCCCATGCTTTTGGTATCATATTCATGTAATCTCTATGTCAGTAATTGTCAGGGAAATGCAAGTCAAAACCACAGTGTGATATTACCTCTCATCTGTCAGAATGGCTAGTACCAGAAAAACAAAAGGCACATATTGGCAAGCTTGGAACACTTGAATACTATTGGAGGGAATGCAACATGGTGCAGCTGCTACAGAAAACAGTATAACGGTTCCGCAAAACATGAGTGATAGAACCACCATGTGATCAAGCAACTTTCTTTTAGGTTTTTATTCAAAATAGTTGAAATCAGGCTTTCAAAGAGATATTAACACTTCCATGTTCAGCATTATTCACAAAAGTCAAGATGTGGAAGCAACCTAAATGTCGACTGACACATAAACGGATAAAGAAAATGTGGTGTATACAGACAATGGAATGATATTCAACCTTACAAAGGAAGAAATTCTGTCATATGCAACATGGACGAATCTTGAGGACGATACTAATACATAGAACACAGTCAGACAGAGATAAATACTGCATGATCTCACTTATATGAGGTACTTAAAATAGTCAAATTCTTAGAATCTTAGGGTAGAATGAATGGTGGTTGCTAGAGGCTTTGGGAAGGGGGCCTGGGATAATTACAAAACAATAGGCATGAAGTTTCAATTAACCGAGATGAATAAATTCTAGAGAGCTGCTGGACAAAATTGTACATATGGTTAACAATAGTTTATTGTACACTTAAATTTGATAAGAGGCAGATCTGATGTTAAGTATTCTTACCAAAATAAATTTTTTTAAAAATGTAAAGCATCATTCAGTGGAACAGAAATGGAATTTCATTCAATTCTTATGATGGTTTACAAGCTCCCGTTTTCTTTTAGAGGTGGGAGAAAGTATTATTGTGCCAAATGGTAACCCAAATATTTCTCATTTAAAACAATCATTCAGAAATAAACATCAGTTTATGTCCTTCATTTTATAATTTTGGGGCCAAATGTGAATATGAAATGAGAATTTTGTTGGATTTTAGAGAAGTAAAATAGTCCATATATTTTCTGAAATGTCCATTAAGCTCTCAGGCAGTGGACCATAATCAAACAGATTCATAATTCTTCCATAAAATCTGTGACAATTCATATGTAGTTAAATCAGTAATGACTTGAAGTAATTTCATTGTCATCAAATTATTTTGAGGGCCGTTTGAATATTGGAACCATGAGCACAGAGTTGTGAATCTGGATCAAATCTGTCAGTGTTTCTCCATTTCCTTTTATTCTCTGCTGGGTTCAAATAAATTCCTGGGAACCTCGCTATCCTTCCAACTTTGGGGAATGATTGGGTGACTATACTCTTTTCTCTCTGGTTGGGTCTCTGCTGCAAAAAATTTTAATATTGTGTAAGAACTTGATTTTATGTAAGGAAAATAAAATGGAAAGTGCTTTCCAATCTCAGGTACTTGACATTTAATCTTCTTATGGTTAGAAACTGCCCTCACTTTTTTGCATATAAACACAAACTTTTTCCAAAATAATAACAGTGATTTTTTTTTATATTAACTATTTAACATGCATTTAAAAATTCAAAATACAGTAAAACCTTGGATTGCAAGTAACTTGTCTGGAAGTGTTACGCAAGGCAACCAAACATTTCTAATAAATTTTAACTTAATAAACGAGCGATGTCTTACAAGATGCTGAATGTCACATGATCACAACTGAGCCAATGGTTCTTGAAGTTCATTTTGATATGAGTGTTTTGATTACAACAAGCATGTTTCTGTAATGAATTATGCTCTCAAACCAAAGTTTTACTCTATTACTAAAACGAGTGTATATATATATATATATATATATATATATATATATAGTGCCTACCATGTGCCAGGGCATGTTATATGTGCTTTATAAATAATAACTCAATGGGTATAAATATTTCACTAATACCCATTTTTATGCAAGTTACTTTAGTTCACAGAACTTAAGTAAGTCCCAAGAATCACATAATTATTAAACATGTTTTGGTATTTCTTCACTATACTATTTAATGTTTTTAAACATTTTCTATATCATCTACCACTTGTGTTTTTTATATTATAGGGACTTTACATACTCAGTCTTAACTTCAACCAAACCCTAAGTTGCTTCAAATTCCATACTCTTTTTTGTTCTGTATACTTTCCTTGTTACTGTAAAAAAGAGCAACCCTTATTAAGAAAGATATCATTCCTATTATTTCTACACCATGATTTTTATTTTATTTATTAATTTTTTTACATTAATCTATTTTTGCGAGACAGAGTACAAGTGGGGGAGGGCCAGAGAGAGAAGGAGACACAGAATCCAAGGCAGGCTCCAGGCTCCAAGCTGTCAGCACAGAGCCTGATGTAGGGCTCCAACTCACAAACTATGAGATAATGACCTGAGCCTAAGTCAGATGCTTAACTGACTGAGCCACCCAGGTGCTCCACCATGATTTTTAAATGTAGCACTGTTTTTTGGTTAGTCTCTCTGATTAAATGTTTAAATTATGTCTTCTTTAACAAATACCAGGACAATGTCAATCATGATTACCTGTATTTACTGGTTTTTAAGCCATGCAATACTTCTCAGTAATAATTTTTAAAGTAACAATTATTTTTTTAAAATATATTTGTTGCATAAGCTACGGTGAATCCTTTTCATTAATAAGCAGGAACATGAATAAATAATAATAATAATAATAATATCCCATCTCACCCAAGTGCTTTTCTGAATTCAACAGAAGAGGTGGAAAAAATAGAGAAAAATTACCTGATTCCTCAACTAATCTCTATTTTTCTAAATACAAACAACAATGGCTTAGAACGTTTTTCTTTAAAAACAACAGTTGCAACTTTATTGCTTTCCTCTAATTGAATGCACATCTTGTAATATGATATGATGCTGTTATTTTTTAAAAATTATTTCATATTTTCATGCAGTTAAAGATTTAGACATTAATACAAAGATGACTTTTTTGGTTTTCTTGTCAATTCAGCAAGCTGCTCTTATATTTCAGAGGAAAAAAATCAGAAAAAGCAGCACATCTATTAAACTCAAGACAGGAGCAAAACAGAGGACAAAGAGAGGTTCTTAAAACTGCCTCAGTCCTACCCTATGATATTCCTGGGTCCTGTACAGAACAGCTTGTATTAGATGCATGGACCTTCTTCAATAGATATCAACCAGAACATTAAAGACCATGACATAAAGACTGTCTTAGCAAGATATTTGTTTCAAGTGGGATTTTGAACAAAATTGGAGAAAATATCTGAATCTTTCCAAGTGTTTCTCTCCCCTGGGCCATCATATCCTCTTTGTCTCTGCTGATACTTCTTAAAATTATTCTAGGAAGGTATCTTTGACACCTCCACTGACCCTCGTCCCCACTCGGGATCCACTTTTTTTCAGTTGAAAGCTGAAAAATGTGGGGCTGTCAGGATAAGCCGTAACTATGATTTCATGTTTCTCAAGTTTAACTTGCAGGGATAAGAATCTTCATCATGTTTGCTGAACTGCCAAGCTGGGCATATTTGGGCTTTGTTAGCAAAGTAACAGGTTAATTTTCAGAAACTG
Organism: Cryptoprocta ferox; assembly: GCA_028646485.1. NCBI lineage: Eukaryota > Metazoa > Chordata > Mammalia > Carnivora > Eupleridae > Cryptoprocta > Cryptoprocta ferox. The sequence goes on from CM053573.1 coordinate 21,014,600, forward strand.
GAAAACAATTGACTGCTTTTTTTGTGTGCAGAGAACTTAAATGAGCTCCTACTGAGAGCCCCATTTTCCTGTTTTTGTTTAGATTCCTATAGGGTTAGGCCAATTATAAATTAGGTCTACTCATTAAAGAAGCAATAAAGTCTCATTTTTCTCTGTAGCAAGCTACTTTAGTGATTTTCAAAAAATATTTCTGACTGATGCTAAACTGTATCAAATTCTTAAAATGTTTTATACAACTATAGGAAAGATGGAACTATTGGTATTTGTATTAAAATATTTGAAATAAAATAAAGAGAAACTGATATTTTTTGTTTAGCCTGATATTTCATAACAAGACAGAGATAGTGAAACTTTTTCCTTAGATCATCACATTTTAGATATAATGAAACCCAGGGAAGTTCAGTTAAGCACAATTAAATGATATCCACAAGCAATGTGGCATAATAGTTGAGCAGATGGTCTCTGGAGTTTGACTCTGGATTAAAATACTAATTCTACTACATCCTAGCTGGATGATCTTAGACAAATTAAAAATTTAAGGAGTAATTAAACTAAAAAATCAACCATCTATAACATTTTAGCTACTCTATTATTCCCAATGACATTGATATCAAAATTGCAGCATGTAAACAAGAATATTCATTATTAAAATATTCAATCTCAGAATCAATTCAATATCATTAAAAAGACATTCAGAAGAAATAGTCTATATTTTTTAAATATGTTAGAAGCAGAGAAAGAATGTGAAAATAAACTATTGACACACATGATTTTTAAAAAAAATAAATTTGTTTTTAAGAGGAAAATTAAGAAAATATATTTAAAGCATACTATTCATGACTTGGGAATAATATATAAAAATAAAAATTTATAAAATTGTATAAATATAAAAATCAGATTATGAGGATGGAACCCAAATGAAAGAGATTAGTGTCCTTATAAGACACATGGGAGAGATTTTCTCTTTCTCTTTCCAACTGCCATGTTGGAAAGCAAGAAGGCAAATAAGTTGGGGAGCCTGGGTGGCTCAGTCAGTTAGTTGAGTGTCTGACTTCGGCTCAGATCATGATCTCACAGTTTGTGAGTTCTACCCCCACATAGGAATGTGCTGACCGCTTGGAGCCTGGAGCCTGTCTCAGATTCTGTGTCTCATTCTCTCTCTGCCTCTTTCCCACTTGTGCTCTGTCTCTCAAAAATAAATAATGTAAAAAAAAAAAAAAATTAAAGCACCAAATAATCTGAAAGCCAGGAAGAGGACTTTCACCAGAAGCTTATCATTCTGGGATCCTGAGCTTGGACTTCTTAGCTTCCAGAACTCTGAGAGGTAAATTCCTGTTTAAGGCAGACAGTGTATGGAATTTTATTATGGCATCCTGAGCTAAGTCAATGGGATGATTGCTGTTTAAGACCATATTCTGGAGGCAGTCTACCTGGGTTTCAGTCTTGGTTCTGCTGCTTATTGGTTTTTGGTTTGGTTTGGTTTGGTTTCTGGTTATTGATTTTCTGTTATTGATTTTCTGTTTGTTTGTTTGTTTCCTAGTTCATGTTTTATATATCTTAGCCTGTGAGAAATCTCAGAGCACAAATCAATAATGCTTCTTCCACAAATTTGTGTTTCCTTTTACCAGAGCAAAGGGAAAATTCTAGAATCAGGACCATCTTGGACGCTTTCTTTCTACTTAATCCAGGAGAAAGATCTTTGTTTGCTCCTGGTTTAAAATTGATTGACTGATATTTGCACTTCCCCTCAGGGAAAATCCTCCCCTTTTACTTTTCTTGCTTAGTCTTCATATTTTATCTACCCAAACACACACACAGTTTACACAAGGTATTTTTTAAACCATGGAAACTAGCCTCTCACAGTGTCAAAACTCTAACTACTATACCTGTTAAGTTAACGTTAACTTATTTTATTGTAATATTAAAATGTTGAAATAATTTAAATATAGAAATCATCATGTTTTGTTATAAAGGTTTTATAGCCATATACAGTGTTTTTACATCCATCCTTAAAATTTTCTTTAGTAAAAGTTTAGAAGAAGCAATTACTTACATTTTGCAGTGACTTGCAAATTGTAATGACTGAATTAATAAGGACAAAAGCTTATGCCTTGGTAGGGGAGTGAAGTATTATGTATAATTTGGAAGTTCTTTTCTTTTAGGGAGAGATGTAAAACCAAACCAAGCTGCCTATAGTACTCTGATAGAACTTTAACAAAATATGTTTTTGAAAGTTTCTTCTGACAAGATTTTAGGTATTTCTGTTTGTTTTCAGTTTTGGCTCTGCTGCTCATCAGCTTGTTTTTGTTTTATTATTTTTGTTTGTTTCTTAGCTCAGGTGTTAACATATATATTACTATAGTAATCACATTTACCAAATAATAATAATAATAAGTACTATTATTATTATTATGTTTATTAATTCATTTAGAATTTTTCTCACCCTTACATATTTTCACTATCTGAGTTGTACTGCAGTTGTGAAAATTTGCAGTTCTTTACAGTTTCAGATTATGTTGCAAAACAAGAAAAGAGCAGAACTGGCCTTTGAATCTACTCTATGAAGATTGCTTGGTTATTACTCTTCCTAGGTATATGCTGTAATTCACACAAGTTATTCATGGAAGAAAGGACACAACAAGAGAGTGTTTCATAAATGAAATAGACTCCATCATCAAGTCATGAGCCCCATACCTCTGTTCAGAGGGTCACCCTTTAAGACTTATAATCAAACAGGTGGGGTATGGGCTGGTGGCAGCTCACAGCAATGTGTATTGTATTCAGTATCTTCCTCCACTGCTCTACATTAAGAAAATTCTCAGTCGCTCTCCTTTATCGTTAAGAACAGCCTATTTCCCTTATTTTCCTTAATGAACACAGGGAAGTGTGGGTATAGAAATATGTAGCTATGAAAAGTAATCATGTCGAAAGAATTAAAACAAAAGGCTTTGAAATGTTTTTTTAATGCTTGCCAATTTCCTTCATCTTATATGAAATTTGCTAAAGGCAAATACTCAAAGTAAAGATGATTGTGGACATGAGATTACACTCAAATAATCAGGCATTAGTTACATGAAGTCACAGACCCCGTTTTTATTTCAAATTCTTTTCTTCCTCAATGGATACAAGAATGAGTATAAAATTATAAATTCAGCAATGATTGCTGTGGCAAATATGTAGGCCATTAAGATCATGTCTCATTGTCCTCAATTATTTTTATTTACATTTCTTCTATTCTTTACTTCTCTGGGAAGAATGCCATATACGGATGCTCATTTATTGACTTCACCTTTTTTAAGTAGCCACATGAATATGAGTAAATCAGCTTTTGATGAGATTTGGTGAATCTTATAGGCATTAAGAATAACTGCATCTCTGGGGGCAGCTCTTTTTGCTCACAGGTCCTGACCCTACGCTTTAATAAAGCATATTTATTAATATATGCTTTATTTATTTAATAAATAATAATATTTATTATTCAAATTTAATAATAAATTATTATTAAATAAATACATATTTATTATTTATATAAAATTTATTTATATAATAAAGCATATATTAATAAAGCCCCTACATAGGACTCCAAACTGAGTGTGGAGTCTAATTATGATTCTTTCTCTCTCTCCCTCTGCACCTCTCCCCTACTCGCACAGTCTCTCTCTCTAAAACAACAACAAACCCAAAATAGCTATATCTTTTGAATAATCTCCTTAAATAATAAGTCGTAGTTTGTCTTTTTTTTTTTTAGTTGATGTATAATTGGCACACACTATTCTATTACTTTCAAGTGCACCACAAAGTGATTTGACATTTGTGTGCATTGCAAAATGGTCACCACAATAAATCTAATTCCCGTCTGTCACTTGGTAAAGTTAATGCAATATTATCGACCATATTCCCCACGCTGTGTGTTACATCCTCATGACTTATTTATTTTATAACTGGAAGTTTGTATTTCTTAATCCCCTTCACTCATTTCATACCCCTAAACACCCTCCCCTCCAGCAAAATCTATCTCTTCTCTGTATCTATGAGTCCGAGTTTTGTTTTGTGTTGTTTTTAGAGTCCACACATAAGCGAAATCATGCAATATTTATCTTTCTGTTTCAGACATATTTCACTTAGCATAATACCATCTAGGTCTATCCATGTTGTCATAAATGTGAAGATTTCGTTCTTTTTTTATAGCTGTGTAGTGTTTCATTCTACATATATACCACATCTCCTTTTTCCATTTATTCTTTGATAGACACTTTAATTTCTTCCATATCTTGATTACTATAAATAATGTGGCAGTGATCATAAGGGTGCATTTATCTTTTTGAATTAGGGGTTTTATTCTTTGAATCTATATCCAGCAATGGAATTACTGGATCACATGGTAGCGCTATTTTATTTCTTTATTTTTGTTTCAAGTTTTTATTTAAACTCTAATTAGTTAACATATAGTGTAATATTAGTTTCAGGAGTAGAGTTTAGTGATTCATCTCTTACATAGAACACCAAGTGCCCATTACCACAAGTGACCTCCTTAATGCCTATCACCCATTTAGACCAACCCCCCACCTACCACCCCTTCAGCCACCCACAGTTTGTTCTCTATAGCGGTTTGCTTCCCTCTCTTTTTCTCCCCCACCCTTCCCCTATGCTAACATGTATTATGCTAAGCAAAACAGGTCAGTCAGAGAAAAACAAATACCATACAATGATTTCACTCAGGTGTGGAATTTAAAAAACAAAACAGGTGAACATAAGTAGCTCTATTTTAAAATTTTGAGGGAATTCCATACTGGTTTTCACAGTGGCTACATTGGTTTACCCACCAACATTTCACAAGGTTTCTCCTTTTTCACATCGTTGCCAATATGTGTTATTTATTATCCTTTGGATAGTAGCCATTCTGAAAGGTATAAGATAAATAACTCATTGTGATTTTGATTTTCATTTTTCTGCTAATTAGTGATGTTACTTTTCATATTTTCATGTGCCTGTTAGCCAAGTATGTCTTCTTTGGAAAAATGTCTATTCAGGTCCTATGCCTATTTTAATCAGATTTTGTTTTGTTATTGTTATTGAGATGTATAAGTTCTTTACATATTTTTGATATTAACCCCTTGTTGGATATATGATTTGTAAATATCTTCTCCCATTTAGTAGGCTGCCTTTTCATTTTGATGTTTTCCTTCAATGTACAGAAGCATTTTTAATTTGATATAGTACTATTCATTTATTTTGCATTTTCTTTTCCTTGTCTTTGGAGTAGGGTCCAAAAAAAATTTTTTATAAGATCAATGTCACAGAGTTTAGTGCTTTTTTTTTTTTTTAGGTCTTCCATTCAAGTCTTTAACCTATTTTGATTTAATTTTGGCACATGATGTAAGATAATTTGTCTACTTTCATTATTTGCATGTATCTTTCCAGTTTTCCTAGAACCATTTATTAAGCAGACTGTTTTTTTCCCAGTTGTACACTCTTGTCATGAATTAATTGCTCATACCCACATGGGTTTATTCCTGAGCTCTCTATTCTGTTCCTTGATATATGTGTCTGTTTTTGTTCATTTGTTTGTTTTTGCTTTTTGCCAATACCAGGCTGTTTTGATTGCTATAGCTTCGTAGGATAGTTTGAAATCAGGGAGTGTGATGCCTCCAGCTTTTTAAGTTAAATTTCAAGAACTTTTTGGCTGAACGGGGTCTTTCGTTGTTCCATACATATTTCAGGATTATTTGCTCTACTTTTTTGAAATATGTATGTCATTAAATTTTGATAGGGATTGCACTGAATTTGTAGATTCCTTTGGGCAGAATGAGCATTTAACTAATATTAATTCTTCCAAACCATGAATATGAAATATCTTTTCATATTTGTGTCCTCTTCAATTTCTTTTATCAATGTTTTATAGTTTTCAGTGTACAGGATTTTTACCTCTTTGGTTAAATTTATTCTCTGGTATTTTATTCTTTATGATGTAATTTTACATGATATTATTTTCTTGAATTATTTTTCTGATAGCTTATTATTAGTGTATAGAAATGCAAGAGATTTTTGTGTATTAATTTTGTATCCTGAAACTTTACTAAATTCATTTACTAATTATACCAGTTTTGGGGGGAAGATTTAAGGTTTTCTGTCATGTTTGGTCATCTGCAATTTTTCCTTTCCAATGTGTATGACTTTGATTTTTTCTATGGCCCAGTAGTTGTTCAGTAGTACATTCCAAAACTCTGCCTTTATACTGCCCCTCCCCTCTCCCAGGAGCCAGGTTTTATGTTTTAGATGCCACTTGTTACATGTTGTTTTTATTTTATGTGTACCTTAAATAATTATTGTAGTTTTAATTAATTTTACTACTTTTCTTTTTTAACAATCTTAGTAGCTTTATAAGGAAGGACATTTACAAGATAATTTACACTAACTCCATTATTTTATAAGTACAGATAAAAAACTAAGACTCAAACTGACTGATTTTTAACATTAAATGTCAAAGATTTCTACCATGTGATTTTCTGAAGGCATTAATGAGTCTCTAAATGATAATAAATTTGTTACTGATAAACTTACTAAAAATCAGGTCAAAAAGAATGTATTAGAATCAGAGCTGAAGCTGTATGTATATTCCTTAGTGTTATTTAAACCAAGAGAAATTAAGTTTTATAAAACATCTTCCAATTTATCATTAACAAGGCTTTTATATTGCTTGACTATTCAATAAAGGTAGCCAAGATATAAATCAGCATAAAATTGAATTTCATCTTCAACTCATTGATATAGAAGTCAACTCTTTGACTTCTGACTGCCCATGCTCATATTATTTTGTCATTGTGACTTTAGTTTGATCTCAGAGCTGTGGTCTCCTTTCAAGTGTCCCTAATGGGTTTTATCCATTTTACAAGGAGGATATTGGCAAAGAATAATTTGTTCAAATGTTTATGGTAGGTGTCTAACACTGAGGAAACATTTCAGTAAAACTGTTGCTTAAACCAGCATATTCTGCAACCATCAGAAGAAACTTCTTGCCACAATGTTTCTTTTCTATCAAGCAAAAACAAACAAACAAAATAGACTGTTGGATCTATTATAAACCCTTTCTAATTGTATTTTATTTATTTCATTTGTTCATAAAGAGCATGTTTGAAAAATATATGTTCGGTTGGTAAATTTTCAATGGTTTTCTCAACCTTAAAAATATTTCTTAATTAAATAGATTTACTTTTGGAAGATAGTTTAGAATAATGGAAACTTGTATTTCCATATGCTGATTTTCATCAGTTAAGAGAGAAGGAGAATGTTTCCTCCTATGTAAGACTCATCTTTTTTCATTTTCAGTTTTTGCTTTGATTTTGAGTTTCTTTTATTTATTTATTTTTATTTTTGGAGGGGCCCCTGGGTGGCTCATTCATTGAGTGTCCAACTTCGGCTCACATCATGATCTCGTGGTTGTGGGTTCAAGCCCTGCGACAGGCTCTGTGCTGACAGCTAGCTCAAAGCCTGGAGCCTATCTTTGGATTCTGTCTCTCCCTCTCTCTCTGTCGCTTCCCTGTTCACTCGCTCTCGTGTCTCTCTCTCTCTCTCAAAAATAAATAAATTGTAACAAATTTTTTTACATTTTTTAATGTTTATTTATTTTTGAGAGATAGAGCATGAGTGGGGAAAGGGTAGAGAGAGAGAGAGAAAGAGACACAGAATCTGAAGTAAGCTCCAGCCTGAGCTGTCCTCACAGAGCCTGATGTGGGACTCAAACTCATAAACCATGAGATCATGACCTGAGCCGAAGTCCAAAGCTTAACCAACTGAGCCACCTAGGCACCCATGATTTTGAGTTTCTTGTTGCAAAAATAGACAATTCTTCTGGATAACTTAATTAGATAAGAAAGTATTAGAAGGCTAGATGATAGGTCTTTGAATATATGGAAGGGTTAACAGGAAACTTGAAAAATAGGGAAAAGCCTAGAGCAAGTCTAAGAGAACAGAACACCGTCTTTCTGTGTTCATAATCATACCTGTAGATTCAAAGACCCATGCAAGAATGTCTGATTGGCTGATGTTATGTCTTCTGTACTTGACCTAGTTCCCACAATCTGTGGAGGACTAACTTGCTCATTCTTTTTCTGTTAATGAGGATTCCTCAAAAATACAAAGAGTTCAAATTTTTTTATGTTTTTAATTTATTTTTGAGAGACAGAGACAGCGGGAACAGGGGAGGGTCAGAGAGAGAGGGAGACACAGAATCCAAAGACAGGCTCCAGGCTCTGAGCTAGCTGTCAGCACAGAGCCTGACGCAGGGCTTGAACCCATGAACTGTGAGATCATGACCTGAGCCGAAGTCGGACACTTAACTGACTGAGCCACCCAGGTGCCCCAAAAATACAAAGAGTTCAAACGCTGGGCAAATATTTACTTACTATAGTCTATTCCTTTGGAGATCTAGTATCAAAGGAAACGTCAGTTGATGTACATACTCCTGCCTTGCAAATATATTAAAACTGACCCTTGTTTAACCTAAACACATATACTCCCACAGGAAGCTCAAAGTCTCATCAGTCATGATAGCCAAATCCTAGTTTAGGATTTTCCCATGTAATCATCCTTCCTATAATCTGCCATTACCAATTGTTAATACATTGTGATTTTGTGACACTCTTGGTTTGCTTTAACTCTAAAGTTAATTACTATCCAACAACACAAGGTGCATAGTGATGGGGAAATTAGAAACCTAATTAGTACTTTGACTTTTTTTAAAGAGTTTATGACATCATAATATTGTGTTAAATATCTCCATTGGCCACACAAAACTGTTATATTCAGTTAACTTCCTACTAACAATTGCTTTTGAACAAAGAAAAGACTCATTTGTAACTCTGGACTGGGGATAGTTTCACTTGTACCATAGTGATATTCCTTATAAGACTACAAAGGCATTTTTTAAAACTTTAGTGTAATTCTTATATATATAATATATACTTTATACATAATCTCTCTTTATAAAATATATAGTGTATTAAATTTACCTTTTAATTTTATTTATTTTAGGGAGAAAAAGAGCACAAACAGGAGTGAGGGGTAGAGGAAGAGAGAAAGAGTGAGAGAGAGGGAGAGAGAAAGAGAGAAAGAGAGAGAGAGAGAGAGAGGAGAGAGAATCTCAAGCAGGCTCCACATTCAACGTGGAGCCCAACATGGGGCTTGATCCCACAACTCTGGAATCATGACCTGAACCAAAATCAAAAGTCAGACATTCAACCAACTAAGCCACCCAGGTGCCTCAAATTTACCTTTTTAAATTGAAAAATTAATTAGAGATTGAAAACCAGATACCTGAAGTACAATAGAGAAAATTATGAAAATAAACTTTAAAATCAGGAATATCTAAACATCCTGAAAGCACTGAAGATTATTTTAAAAAACAATATTGAATATGAATATATATACAATGAACAAGGGATTATGAAGAAATTGTTACCATCCCAAATGCAACTAATAAAGTTACATTTATCAACTACAACCTTTAATCAAAACTGTCCAATGCATATTTTGATGATTGTTTTAAATAATTTTTTGTTATTGAAGAATTTGAACAATTAGAACCTCAAATTCTTTAAAAAGGAAACTACTAAGAATTGCTTGCCTAAAACTCCCAATTCTTCCGTGATTTTTTAATGCAAAATTAAAAACAAATAATTACCTGGAATAGATTACTTTTATAAGAGAAACCTCTTACTTAAAATGATGTAATTAAAAACAAATCCATACATTTAAGATTGCTGAACTTTTTTTTTAAAGATCAGTTTCAGAGGTCACCTTGAAGTTGTTACAAACCATAAATTGTGATGTTAACAACAAGTTTTACAGCTGTTCTTAATAGTTTAGGAAAATTATTTTAATTCTTAACTTGCTCAGAATTTTAATCATGTATGGACATTGAAGTTTGTCAAATGATTTTTTTCCATCTATGGAAGAAAGCTCTTTGTTATATATCTAATGCATGTATATTTCATCGACTAACACAGCTTGCAAATAAATAGTCTTGCCCTTAGATATTAAATGTGATTGAACTCTTTTCCTACTTTGAGTTTAATCATGAAGCTTCTCATAAAATGACACTGTGGTATCATGTCCAAATTAATTATCTGTTACTACCTAATTTCTCTCTTGACTGGAGGAATGGAAAAGAAAGAGAAAGAAAATTCAGTTTACATCACCATATTTTCACTACATTTTTAATAAACTCTTTTACGTCAGAATACTGTTGATTTCCAGAAAAGTTACAAAGATAGTACAGAAAAACCTCATATAGCTCTCACTTAGTTTCTCGCATTGTTAACATCTTACTATGATTCATTTGTCAAACTCACTTATTCATTTTCTAAACTCACTTATTAGTTCTAGGAGTTTAAGCTAATAAACTGACATCTGTAACTATCATATCTTAATGTTCAGACACCACTTCTAATATAATAACAGGCATTTCACTCCTTTTCCCTTTCTCAGCTAATTTCTGAGAACCCAACTCTGTGGTGCTAACCTAACTGATATTGTGCTATTGATGTATGGTACAGTCTGCCTATAGTCAATGTCAGCTATGGATGGGACAATGCAAAGGCTAAGGTTGCCTCTGATATTTCGTATTATTTCTCAATGACTTACCATTTTTTTTCTCTGAGGATACAGTCTCTCACTTTCCAGATACGCTGTGAATTTGGCACACAACATCTCACAAATCTATCACTAAATTTTACACATAAACTCAGTCTCAAGTTTTCTTACCTACTATTCCTCAGGCCACCATGTGGGAGGGAGAAAAAGCACCTATAATTTTAAACTATATTTTCTTGCACTAAAAAGTTGACAATTCTCATGGTGTTTCAATTATTCTTACGGGAAAGATCTTCACTGATAATTTACAAATCCTGACAAATGGGTATATATTCTACATCATTATACAAAGAGCGAATTTAAAAAAGCCTATGGGACTGTGCTTTATCACAGCCTGGTGGTCAGACTTATTATATGATGGTGCAAGTTTCCACAACTTGGCGACCACAGGGATCCAGATGGAAGCTGTATGATATAACCTCAGGAATCACACTATATCATTTCTCTCAAATGCTCTTGGTAGAGACATTTACAAGCCTTTTCGATTTAAGAGGTTCGAATCAGAATTCACCTTTTAAAAAGAACACACCTCTTAGAAGTTTGCAAATAATTTGCAAACCTATTTTAAAATTGTGCCAACAAGGTGGTTACTTATTTATAAATTGTGTGAAATTCTAATAGAAAAAGCAATCCTTCTAATACATCAAAATTATAGAGTTACATCCAATTATTGGCAATCAAAGTTCCAGGTACATAGACCATGGCAGTTCACTATTGGATTACTTGAATGTATAATCATCCCAATCTGGTTATGTACAGTATGTAACTATTAACTATCGTAACTAATTCCTAGCCTTTCTTTGTTTTGTAATACATCTATTTTGTAGCAAAGACACATTTCGGTTCAAAGGTATTTAGTTCGTAATTAGATTCATGTCCTTATCATATTAATCTAAATGCATTTCCATTTCCATATATAAAATAAAGCCATTACAAAGGTCTCTCATAACTTGGAGACATCCTGTATATATTATTTTAACAATAACTGTCCTTGGAGAACAGAATCAAGAAACAAATCTATAATGTGGCAGGTGGTTGTCTGACTAACACCCATGGAGACTTCTAGCTGTGATTTGGAAATCTTTTCTACCACAAATCCCAAAGAACAGGTTACCTTGACAACAGACAATTTAAAATAACATATCAGCCACCCTAAAATGCTCTTTAACTTTTACAAAAATTTGGTTGTAGTTGTTTGGGAAATACTATATTAGAAACTATTTTAAGAGATTTGAAAACTTTCTCTTGCTCTTTATCTCATTAATTCCAACTGATAACATTCCTGGTTTGGCAAAAATATGTAATTATGTAATAAACAAACTAGCAGTGATTCCTAGGCAGCATGTTGGTTTCTCTAGAGCAATTTCTCACACTGAAATGGATGATTTTTCTGTCTTATTGACAGATCTACATACTTTGTTAAGATCGTTTAGCAGACGAAGTATCAGAACCACAGATACGTTAAGTGACTTTGCCAGGATTTCCCTGTGAGCAAGAGGAAGAGCAAAATACTGAGAATCGCGGACTTTATTTTCTCCATAAACACCCATAATGTAAAGAGAGGTGTTTGATAGCATTAAATAAAATGCAGAGTAGGAAAGATACAAATAAAAAGAAGACAAAAGGTCACATGGCGGTCAAAGGGTGTCATGACTGATTAGTAAATTGTGAAACTACTTTATTGGATTCTTTTCCACCACTACAACATTTACAATTCTCCAGATACACAGACTGCATTCTTTCTCACCTCCAATTTTTGGCAAAGACTTTCCTGCTCTCTGATATATACTTTTCCTCTTTTAAGTTTTTCTAAATTATTCTCATTCTTTAAAATTACTTCACATGTCACTGAATCTGGAAGCTCATCATGGTCTTTCCCAATTTGGTAATCTTGCCCTTGTTCTGTTTTCTTATAGCAGCTTGAGCATGTCTTGATCTTACTGCCAGGCAAAAGTCACACTCTATTGTAAATCTTGTAAACTTGACTGAGCCCCTCACTAGCCTGCTAACAATTTGGTAGCAAGATCTGTATTTAAAGAGTTTTCTTTTTAAAATGGATTTCCTAGTCCTACCTTGTACATTTACTAGCCCATTGCTTCATCAATATGACAAAGTGAGTGAAAATTAATAAGGAACCTAAATGTATTAACATGATTGTCTTAATTTGGACACTATTTTGGCTATGAAGAACTTAAAAGTTAAGTATAAAAGTACTTTATTGGCTTACTTTTTTTTTCTTTTCCCAGAAGGTCTTATGTAACCAAAGATCAGATATTTCAGTAGGATAAAGTATAGCATATCCATAAATAACTTATGAACATTTTCAAATTATACATTTATAATAATAATTGTTTTTCTTTCTTTATCCTTATAGAAAATTATTGATGCCAAAAATTTGTGTTCCCAGATTTATGAAACAATAATAAATAAAAATAGGATATTCAATTAAAGGTGAATTTCAGAAAGTATCAATTCTTATTATCTTATAATTATTTTATGTTTAATTATATATAACTTGTGTCACAGTGTATTTTTACTTTTTATTTCATTTTTAACCTATTTATTTTTACTTAAGTATTTTTCTGGTAACACCCTGTGGTTTGGCCTTGTCATTTTTTTCACTAGGATAATCTTTTCTTTTCAGATAGGTTATTTATACTATTTAAAATTAATTCAATTATTGATATGACTAAGTTTAAGTCTATCATCTTATTTTTTATATTAGTCCTATTTGGTCTTTATTCCTTTTCCCTCTAGTTTTTGTGTTATTTTTTCCTTTTTTGAAATAATACAGTTTGTTTTTACAATTCATTTCTTTCTCCTCTCCTGCCTTATTAGCCATAACTCTTTATACTATTATTTCAGTGATTGTTAAGCATTTACAGTATAAACATCTTAATTTGTCACAGTCTTTACCTTGGATTACATACCTGGAATTGGTATTATATCACTTCACATGTAACATAAATACTTCAATTTTTCTTCTTTATGTCCTATGCTACTATTGTCTTATATTTTACTTATGGATATACATATATTGTGATTATCCTTACTTTTATTCAAACAGCTAATTATCTTTTTAAAATATCAAAAATATTCTATATTTTAATATATAATCTATATAATCATTCATACCTGTATATCCATATAGTTATCATTTCCAGTGTTCTATATTCCTTAGTTCTATATTTCCATAAGTAAAAACTGTGTTTTCCCATACTTATTTTGAGATTCCTCACAGATAAGCCAATTAGTCATGTAAGAGGAACAAGGTATGACTGAATTTATTACCTTAGGAGTAATGGAACTACAGTTTATTGCATATAATCAGAATGGGACACATGATTTCAGAAGAATTTTGAGCTAACTAAATAAAATAAGGTATGTTAAGAACTAGACACATAAGTAGCTTAAAAACTGAATTTGATAACTATAATAATTCACTTTATATGTAATAATAAACCATTCTTTATTATGAATGTTAGGAAGATATGTTAGTTCAATCCAAAATTTTGCGTAAAAGAGAAAAACAAGGGGACTTTCAAATGAATCTTTGTTGCTAAGTATAGAGATAAACAAAGAGTTACCCATAAGTGATAACTCATGTAGGAAGTAACTTAGTCTTCTCAAAACACTTCATAGATGGGTGGATCTTTGAGTTAGAGTCTAAGGTAAATTTAAGATAAGGAAACTGCCAAAAAACAATAAGTTATAATTATCTGGTATGCATTTATAAATGTATTTCTTTGAGTTTTTTGTTATAAGTATATCTACTGAATAATATTTATATTAGTTATTAGGGTTAGGGTTTTTTTGGTACAAATTTACACATGTTAAAAGAAAAGAGAGATATTTATACAGACTTCATAAACTTTTGAAAATTAACTTGATTTCTTCAACTTGATAGTTGCATTTTCTTTGACTGATTTAAAGCCCTTTATAAAATTCAAATAGAATTCTGACATTACAAACAATTTTAATTTCAAACTCCAAGTAGGTCAGTTGCAACGCAGTGTGGATACATGTCTCAAACATTATGTTGAGTAAATTACAGGGCACAAAAGAGTACATGAAATACAATTCCTGTTGTATAAAGTTCAAAAACAGGCAGAATTATTATATGCTGTTAGAAGTCAAGATAATGTTTAGCCTTAGCTGAGAAGTAAGAAGTAGGCAAATAGTGAAAGAGAATAGCAGGAGAGAATTTGGGGCCCTGATAATGCTCTGTTTATGGATTTGTATACTAGAAAAGGGTGCCTAATAATCTATTAACTTTCCTGAGTGTAGGTTACATGTTGTGATGACTAATTTTGTATGTCAGCTTGAGTGGATCGTGGTATGCCCAGATATTTGACTGAACATTATTTCTGGGTGTGTCTGTGAGGGTGTTTCTGGGTGAAATTAATATTGAATTAGGGACTCATAAAGTCGTTTATCCTTTGAATGTGGGAGAGCATCACTCAGTCCAAGCTGAAGACCTGAATAAACAAAAAGGCAGAGGAAGGAAGAATTCTTCTCTTTCTGTGTGATTGCTTGAGGTGCAACATTGGTCTTCTGCCCTTGGCACTCATGGTTGTCAGGCTTTCACACCCAGAGTATACTGTGAGCTCCCCTGGTTCTTGGTTGTAGGGTGTGGTCTGAATTACCCTACTGACTCTACTGTCAGTCTCTTTCTATATATATGTATATTCTATTGCTCCTGTTCCTTGGAGAATGCTAATATATCCTATTCCATCAATAAATATTTATAAGATTTTTAATCAAAATACCTAGAAACTTTATTGGTTGTAAAAATATTTTCTCTAATAACCATGATCTGCCAGTTAACTTAAAGTAATAGATTCTGTTATAACCTATTCCTGTTATGTTCCTAATTGTTATCTCTTTTTGGCAATCTAAGGGACATCTCAAACCTGCATTTAAAACAAAACAAAGTAAAACATTAAAAAAAATTTTTTGCAAAGACAAAAAGAGAGGCACCATTTTCCCAATATTCTTTTTGTTATTATTGTTTATTTATTATTATTTTTTCCTATATTCCTAAAACTAGTCTATCAATGTCTTAAATTATCCCACTAACAAAACACATGGTAAATCTATCCACTTCTTTCTATCTTCACTACTAGGATCCCCAACTAAGCCTGTATTATCTATCAAACAAATCTCTTACTTTTTTCTCCAACTTTTTAACATTATTTTTCTAAAATCCACTCTTCGCACAGCAATCAGATTGATATTTCTGATTATGCCATTTCATTATCTAAAACTCTCAGATGACTTCCCATTATACCTGGAATAAAATGTAAACTGGGATTAAAACTACATGCTCTGCCCTGCCCTCCTCAGTGCCAGCATTTCACAGAGTGTTAATCTAGCTTCTGCTTTGGTCCCAGGAATGGATGGCCCTATGACCTTAACATTTTCTTTTTATCCTTAAGATGTCCATGAGATCTTATTTAATACTTATCAACCATGTGTCAACCACTTCACCCTATTTTAATTCTCTGTAAGAGTTATTCCTTTGCTTAGTATTTTTCTAAACCCACTAGAATGTACGTCTAAAAGAGTTATGACTTTGTCTCATATATTGTTATAAGCAAAATATTAAAAAAAAGATATATGAGACATAATAGATGTTCAGTGAAAGAAAAAGAATTAAAAGAGGTTGTACATATGCCACTATTTAATTAATGTTTGTTTAATTTTTACTTTTATTATTTGACATGCATATATATATCACTTTTATATTAAATTTAATTCTACTTCAATATGAATATTTTTTATTCATGTAAACTCCTTTTATAAATCATGATAACATTTTTCTCTATGGTCTTTATTAACCCCTCAAATATAGAGCAAATTCATCCCTTTTAAAGATAAGGCTTGACTAATTAGAAAATTAAAAGGAAAAAAGTAACATTAAAAATAAAAAAAAATGTGTCACTTTGATCTTTATTATAGCATCTAGCATTGTCAACTTGATTAAAGGGTAATTACCAGCTCAGAGAGTTAAAAAAAAAAAAAGTAAGGATGATTTTGATGAGATTTCTTCTAATTAGTTTTCAGATAAAAATCAACCCTCACTACTGTGTGTTTAGCCTTAGCTGAGATGGGAAAACCATCCATTTTATCATTATCTATAACTGCATTATAAGTAAAAATTAGATTTAAAAAACTTTTTCTACCAAAATAGGTTTTGAATTGTTTATTAGGTTTTGAAGTATGCCAGAAATTACTAAATTGAAATTACTTACTCAAGCCATGTGTGTTCTCTCAGACTGACAATTGGATGAAAATCAATCAATAAACTTATGTGAGTGACAAGGTATGTGTTGTTTTGCTAATCAATATCATTTACACCATGTACTCGTACTCTTAATGTGTAGATGGACCTTGAGGTATTATGCTAAGTGAAATAAGTCAGACTGAGAAAGACAAATACCATGTGATTTCACTTATATGTGGACTCTAACAACAACAATAATAAAAAACAAATAAACAAACAAAAGTAGAATCAGATCTGTAAACTAAGAGAACAAACCAATGGTTGCCAGAAGGGAGGGGGGTCACGGAATAGTCACAATCAATGAAGGGGAGTGGGCTTACAGTTGCAGGATGACTAAATCATGCGAACAAAAGGTGCAGCCCAGGTAATATAATCAATAATTCGGGAATAGTGTTGTTTGGTGACAGATGGTAGCTACATACCATATGTCGTGAGCATAGCATGAGGTACAGAGAAGTTGAATTACTGTGTTTTCACCTGAACCTAATATCACATTGTGTGTCAACTCGACTCAAATTAAAAAATTTTAGAAACTGCAAGGACATAAAAAAAGAAAAAAAATAATTTTAGATAATCAGTTACCTAGAATATATGTACAAATATAATTTTATCCTCTAATGGCTGATACCTAGAAAAACCTTTACAACTATAAAAGTATGCATTATTTACATATATTTAGAGATTTTAAAAGGTCAGAAATGGAGATGAAACCATGATATAACCAAAATAGTTTCCAAACTAGTAAGAAACAATAAAATTTCAGTTATAAAAAACTTCATATCCCCTTGCTCTATGATTTTAATCATACTTAAAATATTAAATATCCTTGGGGTGCATGGGTGGCTCAGTCAGTTAAGCATCCAACGTCGGCTCAAGTCATGATCTCACGATTTCTGAGTTCCAGCCTTCTGTCGGGCTCTGTGCTGACAGCTCAGAGCCGAGAACCTGCTTTAGAGTCTGTGTCTCCCTCTCTCTCTAACCCTCCCCCACTAGTGCTCTGTTCCTCTCTCTCTCTCTCTCTCATAAATAATAAACATTTAAACATTAAAAAATATATTAATTTTCCTTCACTATATTTAAGATATATTCTTAAATAAATGTAGCTTCTTTTTACTTTTGATTTGTAAAATAGTCCCTTATAAAGGCTAAATGTCAGTTAATAATTGGTGTGCTAAACATATAACAAATCAGCGTGAACATTTTTACATGGAAGCAGTGACAATGATGGTAGCTAGTATAATGTTCTGATATTGCTCATTTTGATGTTGAAGATTGAGAGGTCTTCAAATCCTTTACGGTAAGGTGAAATTATTTCCTTGTTTTCAATAGAAATCTTCATATATTTTCATTAAAAAATAAATGTCACACTATTATCCTTAGGTATAGCCATTTTACCAATCAAAATCTGTATTAATATTGACTAAATTTTAAGAGCCACAGAGCCTGTAGTTTTTAATTTTTTTTTATTCAGGTCAAAATTATTCCAGTGTAAAAACACATTGATAATCCATCTCAAATTCCCTCATCCCACCCCTAAATTCACCTGCAGATGTGGAAGACATTTTCAAGCCCTCTGAAGCTTTGACAATTCATATGGAATTTAGGAAAATTTAAGATAACTGTGTGGTTGTGGTGATACTCAAATAGTTAACATTTTTTTCATAAGTACCAGGGAATGGGGATTAAATTCTACTTTAGTAAAACAAATAAAGCAACAAGCAATTATTGTCCATCTGACTTTGTGATGGATAGTCACAAGACTGATAGATAATCCTGCCGTGGAATACTAATATAGATAATGTCTTGTACCATTTCTTGTAACATTTAGCCATACTGGAGAGTGACTACACATTTCAAAATGATTCTGATATGTGCCAAGGATCCCAACTTAACTGAATTTTAAGTTTTTCTTAAAGGTTAAATGACTTGCAATCACAGTAAAGATGGCAAGAAGGTTATTCAAAGTTACACTGTGAAAGAGAGTAGACCTGATGCCTTTCTTCTGAGTCTTAATTCACATCTCCTCCTTTACCACAATGGAATGAATGTTGGTGTGGTAAAAAGCACCCTGTGGACGTTTTGGGGCTTTGCTCATTGCTATATACTTCCTAAGTTTTATTTCAGTGCCTAGTCCAGAGTGAGCATTTATTAAACAAAGAAATGAATGAATGATTCAATGAATACTGATATGAGAAAGTATCATTCTATCATTGTTCTGAAATGAGTGATGAGTCAAAGTTGTCTGAGCATCAGCTTGCTAATTTGGTGAGCAGACAGTAAGCTCCTCCAATAGTTATGTACAAGGAAAGGAATCCCTAAAGCAGCACAAGTTAGAAAGAACTGGGTACCTTTCTAGGTAATCTCATTCAGTGGATCTTTGAATTAGCGGCTTTCGCAGACATCCGTGTAAATACAAGAATGTAAATGTTGTCAAACATTTAATAATTTAATTAAATAAAATGAAACACATCGCCTATGGATGCCTCATGTGGTATAATGACAAATACCATTGCATATCATTTTGATATTTACAAAGCAGTGTTTTACTAAATTTTCATCCTCATAAAAAACTCCAATTTGGTTAAAATGCATAAAGGTGATTAAGTGGTACAAACTTAGAGTTTTTAAATAAATAAGTTCTGGGGCATGTAATGTACTGCATGGAAAAAAAAACCTGATTTTTAAAAATCTATAGGTGCATGATGACAGTACATTTTAAAGGGCAAAATAGACAAAATGAAACCCAAACTCAAATCTTCAGCTTCAACCCATTATATTTCACCTACACCACATTTATATAAAACTATGATTTATCTTCCACTTTTTTTTTAATGTTTTATTTATTTTTGAGAGAGAGAGAGACAGTGTGAACAGAGGAGGGTCAGAGAGAGAGGGAGACACAGAATCCAAAGACAGGCTCCAGGCTCTGAGCTAGCTGTCAGCACAGAGCCTGAGGCGGGGCTCGAACCCACGAACTGCGAGATCATGACCTGAGCCGAAGCCGGACACTCAACCGATTGAGCCACCCAGGCGCCCCTAACTTCCACTTTCTAATAGAGCCTCAATATATATGAGGTATACATTTAATTCGTACTTTTGATTTTTTGTCTATTGTTTCATCTTTACGAGAAGACTAAATGGAAGTTGCCAAATGCTTGCTTGCCATACAGATTGGTCCAGAAAATTTCACATCTTCATGTCTATATCTAAAGAAGAATGCTGCCAAATGGAAGATCTGAACATTGCTAATAAGGTAACGTGATATGATAGAAAATGGTAAAGTATGAATCTGAAGTTTCATAGAACCCCCAAGGAGATAATAAAGAGACCTCCAGTAATGAAAATTTAACTCTTCCATAAAACATAGAATCTCTTCCCCATATCTTAGACTCTTTAGGACAAAGGACCTCAGGTATTTATGGAATGTAGTTTATTTCACAGACGTTCTGTTCTTTTATTATACTTTCTGTACAAACAAGTCAGTGTTAAAAAAATAGGACAAATAGAAAACATCAAAAATATTATCATAAGCACATATAATTAGTAGTATCTCTTATCCAAATACAATTGAGAGGTATAAAATATCATAACACAATCCTAACCTGGTGTGTATAACATGTATATGTAACATACATATAACATTTATCACATTTTCCAAACCAGAAACCAAGTATGTGAGTTTTATACTTTTTGGCTTTAAAAAAAGGTGGACCAGTTTCATTCTTTTGTATGTTGCTGTCCAGTTTTCCCAACACTGTTGAAGAAACAGTCTTTCTCCCATTGGGCATTCTTTCTGCTTTGTCAAAGATTAATTGACCATATAGTTGTGGGTTAATTTCTTGGTTTTTTATTCTGTTCCGTTGAGCTATGTGTCTATTTTTATGCCAGTACCATACTGTTTTGATCACTACAGCTTTGTTATATAACTTGAAGTCCAGAATTTTGACACTCCCAGCTTTTCTTTTCTTTTTCAAGATTGCTTTGGCCATTTGTGGTCTTTTGTGTTTCCATACAATTTTTAAAATTGTTTGTTCTAGCTGTGAAAAATGCTGTTGGTGTTTTGATGGTCAAAAGTGTAGATTGCTTTGGGTAGTATAGACATTAACAATATTTGTTCTTCTAATCTATGAGCTTGGCATGTTTTTCCATTTCCTAGTGTCATCTTCAACTTCTTTCACCAGTGTTTTATAGTTTTCAGAGTATCAGTCTTTCACCCCTTTGGTTAGTTTTATCCCTAGATATCTTATGCTTTGGGGGGCATTGTAAATGGGATTGATTCCTTATTTTCTCTCTGATGCTTCATTACTGGTCTATAGAAATGTAACAAGTTTCTGTACATTGATTTAGTATCCTGTGACTTTATTGAATTTATTTATCCATTCTGGAAGGTTTTTTTGGTGGAGTCTTTTGGGTTTTCTATATATAGTATCATGCCATCTGTGAATAGTGAAAATTTTACTTGCAACAGACACATGAAAAGTAGCTCAATATCACTCATCATCAGGGAAGTACAAGTCAAAACTACAAAGAGATATCACCTCACACCTGTCACAATTGGCTAAAATGATCAACCACAGAAACAACAGGTGTTGGGAGAGGATGTGGAGAAAGGGGAACCCTCTTGCATTACTGGTGGGAATGCAAACTGGTGCGGCCCTCAGGAAAAGAGTATGGAGGTTCCCTAAAGAGTTAAAAATAGAACTACCCTATAATCCAGCAATCACAGTACTATGTATTTACCCAAAGAATACAAAAATAATAATTCAAAGCGATACATGCACACCGATGTTGTTGATAGCAGCATTATCTACAATAGCCAAATTATGCAAGCAATCGGTGTTCATTGCTTGATGAATGCGTAAAGAAGATGTGGTGTTTGTGTGTGTGTATAATAAAATTATTATATAAAAATGTATATTTCTTATTATTCACAGAATTATATATATCTAAGAATATAATTAATATACATTATATATAAATAGAATATTACTTAGCCATAAAAAAGAATGAAATCTTGCCATTTCCAATGACATAAATAGAGCTAGACAGTATTATGCTAAGCAAAATAAGTCAGAGAAAGACAAAACATATGATTTCACTCATATGTGGAATTTAAGAAACAAAACACATGGGCAAAGGGAAAACAAAAAGAGAGAGAGGCAAATGAAGAAACAGACTCTTAATGTTAGAGATCTAACTGAAGGTTACCAGAGGAGAGGTGGGTGGGATGATGGGTTAAATAGGTGATGAGAAGCAAGGAGTACACTTGTGATGAGCCCTGGGTGATGTATGGAAGTGTTGAATCATTATATTGTACACCTGAAACCAATATTATACTATATGCTAACTACAAGGAATTAATACAAAAACTTTTTAAAAATGCAAAAAATGCTGGAAATTTATTCCTCTTGATTCTTATAAAAACAGAGATGCAAATATAATTATATATTTAGTTTTGAGACATTCGTAAAGTACTTTTTCTCCTGGCCTCATGTACTCATTAAAAAAATCCCATTGATATCATGGGAACTATAGATCATTCATTGAAAATCTTGCTGCATGAAAATTAACTTTCAGATTATAGTTTTTCCACATAAAGTAAAACATTTTTAATCTAAGAAACTGGCAATGAAGTTCTCCAGTATAGTTTTGACAATATGGTTATTTCCCTAATAACTGTAACAATTTAAAATTACATGGTGACTTGGAAGCCAAAAAGAGTTGATTGTGCCAAACTACACCAATATTTTAGAAATGTCTCCCTATTTCTAGAGATCTGTTCCATTTCCTTCTCAATGCTACAATGCAATAAGTTAATGGACCAATTATAGGTTCCTTGGCATTAGAATCAGGTAGAGCTAGGTGTAAATTTCTGTTCCATCATGTATAAACTGGACAAATCTTATTCCTTTGATACTAACTCATAAAGCTGTTGTGGGATATAAGCCAAGTAATTCTGATAATGTGAATGGATTAGTGATTTTCATAAATTCATCTCTCAACTCATCCATTTTTCATTGAATCTCTAATTGCATTTCCATAATCTGCTTGCATAATAAGTCTTTACCGCTAACAACGACAAGTATCCTGAAAGTCTTCCTTGGAATCTGTACTGTATCATCTTCTCTTTATGCCCAAGATAGTTGGTTCCTTAGTTAGCTGATGCCTTTTCTTGTTATATTTTCAATTTCCTTCTTTAGCTGATTAGAAATCTGTGACAGTATGGTTACTTTGTTTTTATGCATTTTAACTTAACAAATCAAAACATCGATGGCAATTATATTGATTGAAAATTGAACCTCATGGTATATCTAAACACAGCTTCAAAGGGTTTTACCTCAAAACAAAACAGAGAAAAATGATTAAATTTGGAAAATACCAAAATAATCTAAAGAATACTATTTAATATCTCTTGTGTCTTAACCCAAGGGGTTGTAGAACATAGTAAAAAGTACTTAACATGATTTTATTAATCAAAAGAGTGATAAACTTCAGTCTTTTATTTCAAGGATCTGTATCAAGACTTCAAATCAGACATAAGACAGAGAGCGAATTCTGTTTGATTAGAGAAGACTTCCTGAGAGTCAATTAATTGAAGTGTATCCTTTGTAAATAAGCAATATGTTTTTCTGCTGCATCATTTTCCAAGATTGGGGAAATAATTTCTGGTAAAGAGTAAACAAGAGGAGCATATTTTGCCTTCAAGAATAAAGAACTTTTCTCAGGTGCAGCATGTAAGTAGTTTTTATATTTCCTAATTTGTAAACAGTATTTGTAGTGCTTATATGTTGATCAAGTAATTTCTATTCTTTCTCTGTATACAGTTATTTTATCTATAAAAAAAAAAGTGAGGTGGAATAAGTTACCATATAGCCTATGGCTCTAAATGAACACAAGACTTTTAAACATATTAATTTAATCTGATGTTGTGATCAAGTTGGAAGGAGTAAGAAGATGAATACGGAAGTCATGAATGGACTTTGTCGTTCAGTGTGGAGACTGAACTCCAGACTTAGAGAATGTTTGTCTGAAAGTATACCTACAACATTGCTATTGTCGTCTCCTCATTTGCCAAATCGTAAAACTGAGACCACCAAAGGATTCAAGAACTCATCAAATGCCATGCATTTAGTAAAAGAAAATTTTAAAAAAGAGCCTGAAATTATATCACTGGTGTTTTGACATCAGGCAACACAAAACAATGCTCTCAACCCTACGAGTAAGCTGAGAGGTACAATTTATTTTTGTTTTGATAAAAAGCTGTTGAAAGGAGCTGTGTTTTAAAATCTATGGAAAGATATCCTTCTAAAAAGTATACGTTTCATCTCTTTACATTTTTCATTAAGCTAAATGAATAATTTTACAGCACCATCCAAGTTTGATTATTGTAAATCAATCAAACCATGTAATTTCTCTTGAAGTGACTGTCTTAGAAAAGAATGTGTTATCCATCTAATGCTGGCCAATAAAATGTGAGGGAAAGTCTGCTACTATGAAATTTGGGGAAAATTTTCCTGCTCTTTTTTGAATTTTTACTGGTTTTAGAATTTTGTGTATGAAGATATGCAGATTACCCTTGAGCAACATGGGTTTGAACTGCATGGGTGTATTTATATGCAGTTTTTTAAATTATTATTTTTTAAAAAATTAAGCATTTATTTACAACTGTCCATCCGAGTTTCCATGGGACTAAATGGAAGTTGACAGGCACAGAGGTCATACCTGCTACACTCTGAGTACCTAGGGAGGCTCTCTGAGGCTATTGGCAGCCTGGGGCCTGGGCAGGGCTGCAGGCCACCCTTTGTGCAGAGGGAGTGGTCATGTCATGAACAGGGACTGTGCAGGGATCCTTCCTTGAAGCATGGGGCCCCGCTGTGCATATGTGTGTCTGCAGGTGATAGCCAGGAGCTGGTGGCACACCTTTAGGCAAATTGGGCACTGATAGTATTCCTCCAGGCTGCTGTCACTGCTGGGGGTCTGCCCAGCAACTGTTTCTGCTAAACCAAGGCCAGCTGGCTATGGAACACTTCCCCCCAGGACCAGGACCACGCCTGCTACTACAGCCACCACTGTATGGCCCTGGCACTCCTCGCCTGTAGGTAGATTTTTTCCAATAAATATACATACATTTTTTCCAATAAAAATACTGTAGATGCATTTTCCTTTTTTTAAATTATTTTCATAATATTTTTTCTCTAGCTTATTTTCTTATAAGAATATAGTATATAGTATATAGTATATATAAAATATGTTAATCCACTGTTTATATTATTGGTAAGGTCTGATCTACAGTAGGATATTAAAGTTTTCAGGGAGTTAAAAGTTCTATGAATTTTCAATCATGCAGGGTCTGTGCCTCTACCCATCATGTTGTTCAAGGGTCAACTCTGTTTGTTGCTTCTGCAGACATCTTGTAACCTTGAGGAAAACAGAATAACATCATGAGGGTGGCAAAAAAGAAATATGGAAAATACTTTTGTCCTTGATGGTGACACTGAGCCATTAAACTGACCTAATCAGGGGCTTCATGATCTGAGAACCTGATTTAAAGTGATAAAATTGGGGGTGTCTGGGTGGCTCAGGCCAGATCCCAACTTCAGCTCAGGCCAGATCTCATGGTTCCTGAGTTCGAGCCCCGCATTGGGTTCGCTGCTGTCAGCACAGAGCCCGCTTTGGATCTTCTGTCCCCCTCTCTTTCTGCCCCTGCCCCACTCGTACTCTCTCTCTCAAAAATGAACAAACATTAAAACATAAATAAAGTGAAAATATTAACGTTTCTTTCTGAAAAAGCCACTTCAGTTTTGTTTTCTATTGTAACAAAATAATCTCAACTGAACATGGCTAATAAATAAAACCTATAATGAAAAGTATGTAGGACACTACAATCATCACCGAATTAAAAAAAAAAAAAACACTAGAGAAAGAAGAGTAACTGTAGTACCTTAGAAGGACGTACTAAACAATTTTGTAATCTGTTATCAATGAAAAGGAATGCATTTATTTCTACCTGTCATTTTACTAATGACATAAATGCCAGAAGGGGAATATCTGATTAGTAGCTTTTGCCATGTGTTTAGTTTTTGGTTACAGGAATAAAATTCAGAACACCTGGGTGGCTCAATCAGTTAAGCCTCCAACTCTTGATTTCGGCTTAGGTCATGATCTCACGGTTCATGGGATCAAGCCCCGCATTGGGCTTCATGTTGACAGCATGGAGCCTGCTTGGAATTCTTTCTCTCCTTCTCTCTCTGCCCCTTCTCCAACTCATGCATGCTTTCTCTTTCTCACTCTCTCTTACAATAAATAAACTTAAAAAATCATCTGATTGGCAGTCCCACAAGAATATATCTAATAAAACAGAGATTTTTTTTTAAAAGCAAATACTATTAAAGATGGTGGGATAGGTAATGTGAAACAAGATTAATGATGTTTTATGAGTTCTTCCACCTGGTGAGAAACCGTGGTAACCACTGGAACAGTAAGTACTCAGGAGTCACCAACTCCAGTCCATAACCTCATGGGGTTTATGGTCAGGAAGGTAGACAATTCATTGCAGTTAGTTTCATAAACACATGAATAGAGTACAATGTTGAGACAACAGAGACAGTAAT
The DNA here is from genome assembly GCA_028646485.1 of Cryptoprocta ferox. Lineage (NCBI taxonomy): Eukaryota > Metazoa > Chordata > Mammalia > Carnivora > Eupleridae > Cryptoprocta > Cryptoprocta ferox. The sequence continues at coordinate 21,041,147 of CM053573.1, forward strand.
GATGGTTCTTGAACAGGCATGATTTAAAAGGACATTTCTTACAAAATCAATCATCAATAAATTAAAAAATGGCATTTCTCTGACAGGCAGTATTTAACTGTGAAGGATAACCACGGCCACCTTGTAAAACCATGTGGCAAGTGGTCGTGGTGGAGGAAAGGGCACAGGTAAAAAGTATGGACCAGGAAAATGTTCAGTGTATCTTGGAAGTAAAAGAAGCAAATGGGCTTATGTGTAGAGGAACCACGGGAGAGAGGGACGACACGTGTTTGACAAGGAATGAAGGGCTCTGCTCAAATACAGCTCTAGATCACAGTAAAGATGTTGAATTTTATTTGAAGTCAATTGAATGCTTTCACAGGATGACGTAGCCCAATTAGTAAGTTTTAAAGAATATCTGTGGATGGCATCTGGAAAACACATATGAGGGGGCCAGGAGTGAAATCAAGAAGATATGTATAAATTCTATTTGATGCTCTAACTGGAGGAGTGTGGTGCCAATTTTGGACACCTAGGCAGAATCAATGTGGGGGCTGGAGTAAGAGTGTGGTTTGAGAATGCCAAGTTTGAGATAGCTGTAAATTGTCCATATGTAATTATGTGACTATTCAGTATTGAAAGTCATATGAATATATTAATTACTAAGGGAAGAAAAGAAAGGGGTAGAAGACACAGGAGAATTTCCAACATTCAGATGTAGCATATGGAAGGAGGCACCAACATGAAAGTATGATCTGCCAAGAGTTCAGAGGAAAATAAAAAAAAAGTATGATATAAATGAAAGCAAAGCGAGAATGGTAATACACAAAAGATGCAGTAGAATCTTTTATGTCTGGCACCCAGTTCAGTTTTCTTCCCTTACCCTGATCCATGGCTTTTCATGCTGTGGAACATGGGTAGGAAAGAGAAAAATGTTGGCTCTCTTTTTTGTCTTCTAAATGGCATGGAAATTTATAATGTGCTATGACTGTAGCACTTGACCTCACCATTTTCTTTTGGAAATCAACAGTGTTTTTTGGTAAATTTCTGTGCTTTGGTAATCTGGTACAAAAGGCTGGACTGTATTCAGTCATCCAGCACAACATGCAGTAACCATAAACTGAAATTAACTATCAGGCATTTATTAAGTATTGATTGAAGATGTGTATAATTTTACTGATAGAACAGAGGGGCAGTGGATGAGTTTCAAGTCCAACTAAACTGGTATCAGGGACAGTCTAACTTAAATGAGAACATTATCACAGTTCTCCAACACTCACATTAGCACTGTTTTCTCTATCATACAAGCATATTTGCTTCTCATTCTAATTGGAATTAATACACATCATTCATTTCCAAAGACAGATTTCCCTTATTTCATCCTATATCCCTATAAAGATGTTAAAATTCTGTCAGTTTAATATTAAACTGTATTAAAATTACCAGAAATTTATTTGGGTTGCAATTTTTTTCTGTTGTTCACATTTAAATTATGATATTGGAATACAAATGCCCCATTCATAATATACTTTTGATGATGTATCCACTCTACCTTAATAATCATATGTGCTTTAAAACCACTTAATATTTATAACATGCTTAAGTTCAAAATCAACCAAAATATTATAATATTATATTAATATTATTTTAGAAATCAGAACAAAAGTGAGTTTCTATAGTTTCTGTAGCCAGGAAAGAAAACATGCACACAAAATGGGCAATAAAAACTTCCCAGCACTTTGCATTTGACTCCCTTGTTTCTCAGTTTCAAACCCTCTTCATAATCATTCTGGTTTCTGTCTGTGTTGAATCTCACAGCTTGTCTTATCACAATGCCAAATTAACGATTCTGAAGGAAATGTTAGTCCATGGAAACATGAATAGACATTCTTAAAAGAGAATAATGTGGCTGGCTATCCAAAGCATCTCATCAAAATACTTGTTTGAGACCAGTATGTTTTGTGTCATAAAGTAATGTTTTTCTTCTATTGTCAGTTCTTTCTGCCTTTTTCTTAGAAATGGATTTCACTGTTTGTATTGGAGAGCAAGTATTCTATCCCTTCATCTTCAAATGAAGGAAACCTCAATCAGTGTGGGTGGGACAGAGTTTATTAACAATTATATAACACCATGGCCCCAGAGATGCTTAACGACATGATTGAATTCTGAAAATAAAGTGTGGGGACTTCAAATGTCTCATAGTTTATCAGTTTAATTTTGACTCCTCACTGTGAAGTACCAAAAAGGTTGTACAACATGAAAAGAGACCTGAGCTCAGTCACTAACTAGCTGTGTGAATGGAATCCAGCCACATAGAATCCCAAGATCTCAATTTTATGTTGGGAATATCAAAGAGTTTGGGGATAATAATTATCAAGGCTCCTCCTTCCATTTCTTTAATTTTCCTATATTGTTTTTAAGCATTGACAGTTTCCAATAACATATTTTCATCAGTTCGTTTTGCTTCAATTATATCCTACTAAGGCAATCAAGTCAGGGTACTGTGTTCAAGTTACTTGATTCAATTTAATTGTTCTCCATAGGCTCTATTATCAGTTTGAAAAATATGTACATTGCTGACAGTTTTATATTCAATTAACATCCTTTCTTCTTTTTTTAAAAAAAAATTAATGTTAAGAGAGAGAGAGACAGAGCAAAAGCAGGGGAGGGGAGGAGAGAGAGGGAGACACAGAATCTGAAGCAGGCTCCAGGCTCTGAGTTCTCAGCACAGAGCCTGATGCGGGACTCAAACTCATCAACTGTGAGATCATAACCTGAGCTCAAGTCCAACGCTTAACCAGCTAAGCGACCCAAGTGCACGTCCTTGCTTTTTTTTTATGTTTGTTTGTTTGTTTGTTTATTTATTTATTTATTTATTTTGAGAGAGAGAGAGAGAGAGAGAGAGAGAGAGAGAGAGAGCAGGGGAGGCGGGGAGAGAGAGAGAATCCCAAGCAGGCTCTGTGCTGTCAGTACATGTATGAAGCTGTATCTCACAAACCATGAGATGCCCTGAGCAGAGATCAAGAGTCGGACGCTTAACTGATTGAGCCACCCACATGCTCCAATGGTTCTTGCTTCTTAATTTTTAGATTATTTTTGTTTATATTTTGATTACATAAAATATTTGTCTTTTCCTAGGTGGAAGTAGAGTGTCATTAACTGATAGTGTTTGAATGATGATTTGCTTTCATTTTTTGTCCTGGTTCATATTCCTTAATTTCCCTCACCTGCTTCCTTCTTTCCCTTTGGTACAATATCTATATCTATATATATATATAAAATTCCTTCTACTTCCAGCTGGATTTCTTTTTATTGAGAAGCTGAACCCTCCTGATAATGCTATCTTTTGCCCCTTACATTTTCAAGTCCATTTCTTTAAAACATGAAGTGCACTGGTTTATTGGGAACATGTTCACAGCATTTCCCCCTCTTGGTTGCATGCTCTATACTTGAAGAGATTTCTATGTCCAATTACCAGTGGGCCGTCTCCCCACTTGTTTCTATATATCCATTTATTCATTGAACATATTTGCTGCCAAGCATGACTCCAAGAATTAGGAATCCAGCAGTGACTAAAATAGATGGAAATGTTTTTCCTTAAGTAGGTTACATTACAGTTTGTGTATATTCAGATATAAATGCACAGAAAAAGTGTAGCTAATAGACCTGATAATAGCATTTCGTTTGTAAAAAAAATGGTCAAGAGATTTTGTTTTATTTTAATTCTTTTATAAGCATTATGTTTTATGTCCTATGTAACTGAAAAGAATAGAAAACAGATTAAATAAACTTTGTCAAAAATATATTTTAGGACAATAAAAGTAACATTTTTATTATAACACACTAGTTTTCTAAGGCATATCTCTCATTCAGACAAAGTTATGATAAAGATTTTAATTTAATACATTGACTATGTTCTTATAAAATTCCTGTATTATTTATATTTCCATTTTAGATATTGTAATACTAAATTTGTAATGGCAATCTTTCATATTTGTAACCTCAAATCTTTTTAAGAAGTAAAAAATTATTTTTCATCTTATTTTTTATACATTTATTTATTTTTGAGAGACAGAGAGAGACAGAGCATGAACAGAAGAGGGGCAGAGCGAGAAAGAGACACAGAATCTGAAGCAGGCTCCAGGCTCTGAGCTAGAGGTCAGCATAAGAGCCCGATGTGGGGCTTGAACTCATGAACCATGAGATCATGACCTGAGCCAAAGTCGGATGCTCAACCAACTGAGCCACCCACGTGCCCCTGTTTTTCATCTTAAAGAAATTTAAATTACTTTTCAAGATTCTTCCCGTGGTATTACTAAATTCATTTTACAGTTAAGAGACATAAGAAATAGATATTTAAGAAATTTACCCACAGCCTCATAGGAGAGAATAAGATACATATATCCAAAGAGATACAAATAGAATGGTTATAATTGTGTAATGGAGTCTGAAAAAATATCAGAATTGATTCAGAATCACCAAGTAGTAAAAGTATCTGGGATAAGAGACTGCTCTGCTGTTCTTCTCGTGATAATGCTGTCCAAAAATGGCACCCAAGCCTGTGTTCATTCATTTTTCCAGAGAGAGAGGAGATTGCCTCTAATCTTCACTGTATATACTTCACAAAGATGCTAAAATAATTTCCCCAAATACTTTTGGCTTCTGTCACCATTCTATGGGCAAACCTTTTTCTTTGCATGAGTTTTACAACCTCCTTCCATTCATACCCACTTTCTTGCTTTGTATTCATTCCTATAAAAACTTTCCCTTGATCAGACAGTGATGTTCCCAGTCCCTTAGATCTCACCTTACTTAGTGCTTCAATACTCCCACTAATCACCACTGATCCCACTATGTCCTCCTTAATTCCTAAGCTTCCTTCAAATTCATGCTCAAGTCCTGCTGCTTCTCTAGTGGCACGTCCTTTTTTTTTTTTTTAATTGAGATGTAATTGATATATAACACTGTGTAACATGAAGGTTATATAAATGTACCAACACATGTTGTATATATCACAGTATGATTAGTGCCATAATATTAGCTAATATCACCATCAAGACACGTAATTACTATTTCTTTTTCTGTGGTGATAACATTTAAGATCTAGTCTCTCAGCAATTTTGAAGTTCAAAATACAGTGTTATTGACTACAATCATTATACTGTGCATCAGATCTCTAGGACTTCTTCATCTTCTAGTTCCAAGACTGTGCCCTTTAACCTTTGTTTTCTGAAAAAATGGGACAATGTCTTAATTGTTTTTTATCCCTATTGCTTGGCATTTAATGACTTCACATTAATCGTAGATGAGGAAAGTGTATTTGCACAAGGCTATAATAGATTCCGTGATTCTAACCATCAGGTTATTCCTGAGCTTGAGAGAAGTCCTGGAAATTTCAAAAGTAGAAGCAGACGTCACATCTTTCAGGATGTGTGTAGTCAGACAGCTGCCCTTTTCTGACCTGAAATAAATGCATTTTAGCAAAGGCACTGGGCAACAAGAGGGATCGGTATGTCCCAACATTCATTTTGCATTAAGAGGATTTCCTTATTACTTCCTAAGGCTTATGTTCATCGTTTTATAAAAGAAAATCAATGAAAATTAATGAATAAAATAATTTTTATTATAATAAGTAAAACTATAAACCAAATGGTTTTCATACTCCAGTATTTGCTATGCTGATGCTCACTTGTACTGTCCTTGGAAATATTTTTCATTAATATCAAAATGGTACTTATTTTGAATCTATCATGAAGAAAAGCTGCTATAGTCTATTAAGAATTAGCTGTTTAAGCTAATGAAATTCTTTCTGAACTTAGGGTCTGACCCTCTCTGTCATAAAGATTCATCATGGAATTTTTCACTTTTGTTTTCCTTGGATAAATAACAGATAATTATAAAATATATTTTCTATCATCAAAAAGTCAGTAATTCTTTTTATTACTTGGGATTGTTATTCAAGATGTCATTTTGGGACATCCATCTCATCACATTGCCTGATGTTACTGAACAAGTTAACAGTGTGCTATCTGTTTCTAACGGAACTCTGGCTCCCTGCTGAATAATATATCTGTGTTTATTTTAGAAAGCTTACATGAAGTCTTTTGCATTATCTGGGAAATGTTCACTTCATATTTATGTAATTATTCTAAAAGTGTGCTTTCTTTTCTTGTCATTTGCTTGTTTTAAATTTTAAAAAGTGTTCTTTTTTTTTTTTTATTTTGAGAGAGAGAGAGCAAGCATGGGCGAGTGGGGTAGGGGAGGAGAGAGAGGGAGAGACAGAATCTCAAGCAGTCTTCATGCCATTAGTGCAGAGCCCAATGTAGGGCTCAATCTCACCAACCATGAGATCATGAGCTGAGCCAAAATCAAGAGTTGGACACTTAACTTCTTGAGCCACCCAGATGTCCCTTAAATTCTTGATATATGGATTAAATTGAATTTTTTCTTGCTCAACATTTAAAAATAAAAACAGCTCAGGGTTAAAAATTCCAAAGATAATGAAGATAATTGATTAAATGAATGAATGAAGATTTATATTTCACATATGATATTATAAACTGATTCTACAATTCAATTTTCATTAAACAAATCAGTATTAATTCATGAAGTTTGGATTCAGAGGACTCCAATACAGTTTTCCTAATACTGAAATGATAATTAATAGTTTATTAAATTATTTAAAAAAGGAAGTATGTGTTTCTAATCCCTTCCCCTATATCAGAAACAAAGTAAGCAAACTGTAGCTTAAAGTGTTTAAGTTACTTCTCCATGGCTGTTGCAGAAAGAAGTGGAGGCAGCTTTGAACCTACAAATGTCTCTTCCAAAGACAATTTTGGAAGTTTGTTACATATTACAGGGTCATATCTGAGGTATTAGAAAGAGCAGATGTGAATAATTGCATTAACGTAACTCAATAATAAGATGTTGGGAATTTTGTTAATCTTTCATAGTTGTAGCCTAAGTTCCCAACCTTCTTGTTTAGCATAAGGATTAATGGTGCTCATGGACATTCAGGCCTCAGGAGTACATGCCCATTATTCACCATGAGTTATACATCTTCCACATATTGAACAGATAGAGGTGATCTCCTATATCTAGAAGAGTATGTTACTGAAAGTCTTAAGGCATTACTGTATAATATATAATGTATGATAAATATATAACATACAGGCATATTTCATACCTTACAACAATGGGATTAAACCAAAGCATTTATTGTTCTCGATATTTATAAATTTCCACATATCAATAAAATGGTAGCATGTTTAGGGGAGCTTGGCTGGCTCAGTTGGTTAAGTGTCCAACTCTTAATTTCTGCTCAGGTCATGATCTCACAGGTAGTGAGTTCGAGCCCCCTTAGGGGCTCCACAGTGTGGAGCCTGCTTAGGATTCTCTTTCTCCCTCTCTCTCTCTCTCTCTCTGCCCCTTCCCATGCTCCTGTTCTCTCTCTTTCTCCTTCTCTCTCTCAAAAATAAACACTTTTTAAAAATGGTTGCATATCTATTGCTTTGTAATATCTATAATAGAATAAAATAAAACATATATTTCTATAGCTTGAATGAGAATGTAAATATGGTTTACATATCATCACCACCAACTCTCTTTGTATAAAAAAAAGAGGGGGGAGGTAGGTATTTTTGAGATAGAGAAGAAATAGACAAATTTATACCTGTGGTAATTGATTTCTAAGGATGTGTTTGCTATTCATAAGATTGTTGGAAATGGAATGGTACCAGTTCTCCTGACTCCTTTTAGCATTTCAAAACAAGTTCTCTTACCTGCAGAAGTCTCACAGTAGTATAATAATATCTGATTCTTAATTATTGTGTTAATTAGCAGATAAAGAATAAAGATAGAAAAGTTCTATTGACTACTTCTGTTCCTTAGAGTTCTAAACCTTTTTTTAAATGAAACTTTTCTATCAAAAATTTATAAAATTCTATTAATTAATTTGGGATCCAGCAAGAGAAGAGAATTTTTTTAAAGTTTTTATTTACCTTTATTTATTTTTGAGAGACAAAGTGAAGCAGAATGTGAGCAGGGGAGGGGCAGAGAGAGAAGGGGGCACAGAATCTGAAGCAGGCTCCAGACTCTGAGCAAGCATTTAGCAAAGATCCCGATGCGGGGCTCGAACCTACAAACCGTGAAATCATGACCTGAGCCAAAGTCACACACTTAACTGACCGAGCCACCCAGGCGTCCCAAGAAGAGAATTATTTTGATATTTGGCCAAAAATTCCCAGATAACAAAATGTTTTAGCAAACTGTGGATTTCTTTGTTTATTTGGTTGGGGTTGTTGTTATCTTAATCCCTTCTAATGTTGGTTTATAGGAGGGGCACTTAGTCATGATCTATATTGTTAAACAGTTGATGCTACCTTTAGAGCAAAGTTCAGCATTCATCCCTAACCTTCGTAGAATTTCAGGATGCTCTCTGACAACTTTTAAGACCAATGGGATTGCTTGTCTTTAAGTGATATATTGCATTGTCCTGTCTACTTCCTGATGGTCACTCATAGCTTTGAATTTATTGAAAAACTGAATCTTTGTCTGAAATATGTGCCTCTGCATCAATGCTGGTACATGATCGATACAAAGAGAAACTTGTTGTGTTTCATTGTTATAACAACTGAACTTAAAAGCCACTTTGCATATGGCATTATGCATTTTTTTGTCTTGCTTTGCAAATTTATTTATATCTTAGTTTAGTATAGGTTATTAGTTATTAACTTTAGTTAGTTTCCTTGCTACCTAAGCAAAAAAAAAAAAGGAAAAATCTTATGTATTTATATGTGGGGAGGGGGTTAGTGATAAAGGAAGGGAGGGAAAAAGAGACAAAGAGGGAGAGAGAGAATGAATGTGAGAAAATGCTTCCTAAAAAAATCAATCTTCAAAAATAAGAACAAAAATGAGAAATCTCTATTCTTTAACAAGTTCAAAATCATGCTTTTTTAGAAACAACAGAAACAAGGTTTTCACCTTTGTAAATCTCTAATTTCTAAGATAGGCTTACTAGGAGTTAGGGCCCATTGTTTGTCAAGTAAAAATAAGTTAGAGGATGAGCTGATTCATGAATTATTCCACTGATTTGACATTATGACCCACTGAGTTTGTTTGGACCTCTTGATAAAAGCACTCTGAAATGTCTGCCACTAAATACTAATGCATTTTGCATTAGATCTAATCAGCGGGAGATACAGAATCTTACTTTTTAAGTACGAAGGGGATAACTTCCAGTATTGTTTTTAATAACTACATTTCATTTTATTATAATAATCTGTTTCTATGTCAAAATATCTCAAATATCCTGTTTTAATGAATAACCAATTAAACTATATATTATATTTGTCCAAATCGTATATTTAATCAATTTTTAAATACCATTGACTACCTCTTCATTGTTAAAGCCATTTTGCTCCTTATTCCATTGTCTAAATGTAAAATAAGTATTTGCTTAAGTAGTCAAAAAGCAACTGAGTTTCTAGACACTGCATATGTTCCTCTATCTTATTTTATATTTCCAAATAAGTTTTAAGAAAGTTGCACTTTTAGTATCAATGAAAATTAAATCAATGATAATTAGGATTAAATAAGAATTTTACTGATGGATCTTTTTCTATCATTTATGGAATCACTACTTTTAACCTTATTGTACCATAATGTTTTAAGGTTTAATTATCTTCTCATTATGTAATGGTGTTTTTGTTTTCCTTTCAACATATCCACTTTGGTAGTGACGTCAAAGATTCATAGAGCTAAAGAGGATATTCTTACTTGAACAAGGTGAGTATGCTGTCATACCCTGTTGTGAAAAAATTATAAACAGGAACAGAAGCGTGGCGCAAATTAGAACAAAGGGTGCTAGTTTAGGAAGATAGTGTGGTTTGTGCATAGTTCTCTCCTCTCCTTTTAGTTTGTTTGTTGGGAAAAAAAAGAAGAAAAATAAAGATATTGAATGTGTATCACTGGCCTTTATCCGGCTTGGAAAACAGCTGTAGTGATTCTCTAATTAAGACTATATTCACCACAGGGGCACCTGGGTGGCTCAGTCTGTTGAGCAACTGTCGCAATTTCAGCTCAGGTCATGATCTCAGGATCTTAGTGGGTGAGATCAAACCCCCTATTGGGCTCAGTGGTGTGCAAGGAGCTTGCTTGCGATTTTCTCTCTCCTTCTGTCCCTCTCCTCTTCCCTGCTCATGCTTTCCCTCTCCTTCTGAAAGCAGAACAACAGGGGTGCCTGGCTCAGTTGGTTAAGTGTCAGACTTTGGCTTAGGTCATGATCTCACATTGTGACTTTGAGCCCCCCAGTGGGCTCTGTGCTGACAGCTCAGAGACCCGAACCTGCTTCAGATTCTGTGTCTCCCTCTCTCTCTCTGCTCCTGCCCAGCTTGCACTGTCTCCATCTCTCTCTCAAAAATAACTAAACAGTAAAAAAATTTAAAAACAATTTTGAGGTGCCTGGGTGGCTCAGTCGGGTGAGCGTGCGACTTCGGCTCAGGTCATGATCTCATGGTCCGTGGGTTCGAGCCCCGCATCGGGCTCTGTGCTGACAGCTCAGAGCCTAGAGCCTACTTCAGATTCTCTCTCTCTCTCTCTCTCTCTCTCTCTCTCTGCCCCTCTCCCACTTACTCTATCTCTCTCGCTCTCAAAATAAAGACATAAAAAATTAAAAACAATTTAAAACAATTAAATAAAAACAGAACAACAACAAGGAACTAAAAAAAAAATCACCAAAGAAATGAGGAGGCCAGAGTCTTTGCTTCTCCATTTGTAGTAACCTGAATGGTGAAAATTATATTTTATTCAACTCAGTTTTCCATTTGTTATATTTACCACTTACCATAAGTTTTCAAATTTGGCATTATCCATATTTGACAGGTCAACAAAAATGAAAGATGAAAGAAGTTGTGTTATTTGATACCAATATCCCCTGAGTAGCAATTTCCAATGTTGGGTTTGCACATTGACCCACTCTGCTCCCTGCCACTTCACCCGCACATGTCCCAAAGGCTGCCATTCAGGCCAAGGGCCCTCTTCCAGTCATGAATGTTTCTACTTGACATACTTCATTCCTGTTCAATAATGAAGTTTTATTTATGGGTATAGGGTCAGTGATTTTTACCTATGTACAATGATTTTTACCTATGTATATGTACATTTACATATGTTAGTATATACATAAGGTTATATTATGTATAATATATACAACAGGTTTTCTTAAAAGCATAAAGAATAGTCAAAACAATAAGGAAAAATCATGACAAAAGGGTCAACTATTGATGACCCATGAAAATCATACAAGAAACATTGATACAGTATTTTATTAAGTAGCACTCATCAGATAGAACAATCATATCTGTAATGTGTATTAGAGAGACTTGCTAGGAAATATTTTCTTCGACGGCATATGGGAACAAAAAAAAAATGAAGAGTCAATAGTCCCTCTGTAAAAATGGACACTATATAAATTAGAGAAGAGAAATGAATACAGGCAACTGAAATAAAAATTATCCATAAGGAAATTTTCAAATCCATAAGGAAATTTCAGGAAAACTTACCTACTTAAAGAGACTATATTTCATTTTTTATAAATCACATCTTTAGAATACACTTGATAGTTAAAATGTAAGTTTTAATATAATTTATTTAAACTTATGTCACACAAACCTTATTTCCAAAAAAATGTTTAAAATAATTACTCTAGTTTTATAGTCAGTATCTATTCTTGTTCTGCCAAATGTAGTATCAATATATAACTTTATTCATTCAAAAGACAAAAATCTCAAATTTGAATAGCATCATATCCTAAAAATTTACATGATTCTTATTACTAAATTGACTGATATTTACATTTTATTTATTTTTTTAATTTTGAAAAAAATTAAGCATACAGAAAACATCTATATAAGAATAGCACAGATAACATTTTTCTCCTGTACTATATAAGTTAAATTACTGACATACCTCAATTTTACTTTGCCTGACATTTACTTGTGATTAGATTAAAATATATGATTGATTTTATTCCTATTATTAAAATGTGTCCTTGAGGAAGCTTTTAAAGGAATAAGTACACAATTTCCTTTTTCTTATGAGAAGATTGTGTGAGGCTCAGGGAAGATAAAATAACTTAAAGTCACTGTGCATGCAAAGTCCCTTTACAAAGGGTCTGAACATATTACTACTATAAAGCATTTCTGGACTGAAGCAATGAAAATAAATAACAGTTTAACCTAATATGAATGTTTTATTTCTCATACTTTGTTTTATTAAATCAAATATTATAAATTGTATCCATTTAAAGCATCTACTTGTTTAGTTTTGATCTACATGTATATCCATAAAGTCACTGTCATAATTAAGATACAGAATGTTTTCACAGTGCCCAAAAGATTTTTGTGCCCCCTTGTAAGCTAATTTCTACCCCTGACTGTAGACTCTGGCAACCACAAGTGATTTATTTGCATTTTATCATATATTATAAAATTTAAGCTTTACACTGTAAGTTGTTTTATGTCTACGTTTCCTCAGCAAACTAACTTTGAGATTCATCCAGGTTGTGTATTTACCAGTATTTTATCCCTTTGAATTGCTGAATAGGATTAAGTTACATGAATGTAACAAATTGGATTTATTTACATACATGTTGATGGACTTATGGGTTAAGTTCCAACTTTTGGTTAATTATAAATAAAAGTCCCATGAACGTATGTGTAAAAATTTTTGTATGTTGATATGCTGTTGTTTCTTTTGATTAATGTCTAAGCATGGAAAGACAACACTATATAGAGAGTAACTTTAAGAAATAAATAATTTCCGAAATAGTTTCCCAAGGTGGAATATTTATACTAACCTGTAGAATTTTAGATAACAAATCTTTGTCAACACAAAGTCAGTCGTATAAATTATTGTAATTCTCATGGATGTATATTGACATCTTATTGTAATTTCAATTTGAATTTCCATGATGCCTAATGATGTTGATCCTCTTGATATTTTAAATAGCATTAGGTGTTTTTGTTTTGTTATTTATTTATTATTTTTCTAGTTTCAAGTTCTTATTTAAATTCCAGGTAATTAACATACAGTGTAATATCAGTTTCAGGTGTAGAATTTAATGAATCATCACTTACATACAACACTCAGTGCTCATCACATTTAACCCATCATCAATTTAACCCATCCGCTGCCCACCTCCTCTCCAGTAACCCTTAGTTTGTTCTCTATAGTTAAGAGTCTGTTTTATGGTTTGCCTCTTTTTCTCACCCCACTATGTTCATCTGTTTTGTTTCTTAAATTCCACATATGAGTGAAATCATATGCTATCTGTCTTTCTCTGACCAACTTATTTCATTTAGCATGATACTCTCTGGCTCCATCAATGTCTTTGCAAATGGCAGGATTTCATTCCTTTTTATGGCTAAGTAATATTTCACTGTATACATGTACCACTTCCTTATCTATTCACCAGTCGATGGACATTTGGCCTCTTTCCATTATTTAGCTATTGCTTATAAACATCAGGGAGCATGTATCCCTTCAAATCAGTATTTTGTATCCTTTGAGTAGATACCTAGTAGTGCAATTGCTGAGTTGTAAGGTAGTCCTATTTTTAATTATTAGAGAAAACTTCATACTGTTTTTCAGAGTGACTGTGCCAGTCTGCATTCCCACCAACAGTGTGAGAGGGTTCCCCATTCTCTACATCCTCGCCAACACCTATTATTTCATGTGTTGTTCATTTTAGCCATTCTAACAGGTGTGAAGTGATATCGCAAAGTCGTTTTGATTTGAACAGTTGAGCATCTGTTCATGTGTCTGTTAGCCATCTGTATGCTTTTTTTGAAAAATGTCTATTCATATCTTCTGCCCATTTCTTAACTGGATTATTTTTTGGGGGGTGTTGAGTTTGATAAGTTCTTTATAGATTTTGGATACTAACCCTTTATCTGATATGTCATTTGCAAATATCTTCTCCCATTCTTTAGATTGCCTTTTACTTTTGTTGATTGTCTCCTTCACTGTGCAGAAGCTTTTAATGTTGATGTTATACTAATAGTTTATGTTTGCTTTTGTTTCCCTTGGCTCAGGAGACATTTCTAGAGAAGTTGCTACAGCCAATGTCAAAGAGGTTACTATCTATGTTCCTCTCTAGGATTTCAATGGTTTCCTACCTCACATTTAGATTGTTCACCATTTTGAATTTCTTTTTGTGTGTGGTATAAGAAAGTGTTCCAATATTGTTCCTTTGCATGCTGCTGTCCAGTTTTCCCAAAATCATTTCTTGAGGAGACTGCCTATTTTCCATTGCTCTGTCAAAGGTTAGTTCACCATATGGTTGTGGATCCATTTCTGAGGTTTTCTATTCTGTTGCATTGATTTATGTATGTATCAGTTTTTGTGCCAGTATGATACTATTTTGATCACCACAGCTTTATAATATAACTTGAAATACAGAATTATGATGCCTCCAGTTTTGCTTTTCTTTTTTCAAGATTGCCTTGGTCATTCAGAGTTGTCTGTGGTTCTATACAAATTTTGAGATTATTTGTTCTAGCTCTGTGAAAAATGCTGGTGGTATCTTCATAGCAATTGCATTAAATGTGTAGATTGATGTGGGTAGTATAGACATTTTAACAATATTTGTTCTTTCAGTCCATGAGCATGGAATGTTCTTCCATTTTTTCTGTGTGTCCTCTTCAATTTCTTTCATAAGCATTCTATAGTTTTCATATTCCACAGCTTACAGATCTTTTACCTCTTTGGTTAGGTTTATTCTTAGGTATTTTATGGTTTTGGGTTCAATTGTAAATGGAATTGATTCCTTGATTCCTCCTTCTGCTTCTTCATTATTGGTGTATAGAAATGCACCAGATTTCTGTGTGTTGATTTTATATCCTGAAATTTTACTGAATTTGTGTATTAGTTCTGGCACTTTTTTGGGGAAGTCTTTTGGGTTTTTTGCAAAGGATTTCATGTCAACTGCAAATTTTGACTTTTTCCTTGATGATTTGGATGCCTTTTGTTTCTTTTTGTTATCTGATTGCTGAGGTTAGGATTGCATTCTGGACATTGTGAATATTATGTTGTGGGGACTGGGTTCTTTTATATTCGTCTAAAGTAGTCGATATATTTGTTTTAGTGGGCAATTAATTCACTTAGATAAAATGTGTACTCTGCCTTACCTGTGGTGAATGACCGCTCAGATCTCAGTGCAGACTCCTTTTAGCTTATTACGCATATATGTAGTTCAGGGGTCATACAGAAACTAAGGCATTTCTAATATACAGCATTTGAGACCTCCTTTTTATTTATGTCTCCTTTCTACAATAGGCCCTCTCACATTCCAGCATCACTCATTGCTGTAGTTTCTTTCCTCCACTTCCTCTGGCCAAAGGCAGTGGAGTTTCTCTAGATGTTTTAGCTGAACTGCACCATACCAAGATATTCGGACATTGAGGCAAAGCCACAAAAATGTGAAACTCTCTGTGCCAGTCTGTTTTGCAAAGTTTTGACAATCCGCGAAATTTTCCTTAGGTAACTTTCTTTCTTGCTTTCTT
>CM053573.1:21057188-21097936 GCA_028646485.1 Cryptoprocta ferox
TTTTTTTTTTTTCATAAGGAAATCGAACCTACTGTAAATTTTCCTATAAGGCTGTTCCTATGTTTTGAAAAATACATAAAATTAAATTGATTGCCTAAGACTATTATTATCTCCCAAATTTACTATTAAAAAAAAGTAAAACTGAGGGATTAGCTTTAGCAGTCAATAAATGTTTACAGGGAGTCAGATTTTCACATACAAAAAGTCAACACACAGAAAAGTCAACATTGCCAAAGAAAATGAAAATCAGTGCTCATTCATTTCCTCTCTGTCATCCAACAGTAATGACGCCAATCATCTCCTCAATCACCAACATAATCATGGCTGTTTTTTGTGACTTATTTAGCCTTTATATTATTTCCTTGATTTTAGATATGTGTTCTTATATGTGAGTTCAGTTGGGGAGAAAATACCCTACCATATTTAATTTGTTTATGACATGGGTGTCTAATTTCTAGTTTTCCTCATGTTCTGAAGTTTTAGAGTATCAACTGATATTAAAACAGAATGATTTAAGGACTTACTCTTTGAGCCACACCTTATTCCAGGAAGAAAGAAGAAGTAGAAAACTGAAAAGCATATATAAAATAATTATTTTTAATGATTAGATAACAGGCTTCACAGAACTGCAGTTCCTGAGAAAAGGGAAATGTATGATATGAGGTCTACAATTGCCTTATATTTCTACTTGGAGGTATTTTTGCAGAATACTGGCTCAGGAAGGAGAACCCAAATTGAGTCCAGAAACTTTACTATGTAGAAGAGAAAAATATCAGAGTTCAGGAAGGCTGAGACTATAAAAAGGAGCAAGGCAGAGTTCTGGAAATAATCAGCCAGACAGAAAAAAAAAGCTATGGAAAGTCCACACAGGGGATGCCTGGGTGGCTCAGCTGGTTAAGCATTTGAATCTTGATTTCAGCTCAGGCCATGATCTTATGGTTTATGAGTTTGAGCCCTACATCAGGCTCTGCATGGACAGTGTGGAGTCTGTTTGGGAGTTTCTCTCTACTTCCCTCTCTGCCCCTCTCCTGCTCTCTCTAAATAAATAAATGACTAAATAAATAAATAAATAAACTTTAAAAAAGCCCTCACAGGGCTGGCTACCCATGGATCTTTACCAAAAACAGGTGGCAAGATGGTAAATTTAACACCAACGATATGCTAATAGTATTAAATAGACATGTTATAAACATTACAATTAAAAGACAAGTTGAGAACCTGAAAAAGAAAATCAAAAATAAAACAGGCCCCAGCTATATATTATCTACAAAACAAAATGGCTTGTGCCATCATCTTTTGTGCTGGAAGTCGTATTCAAATACCACTTCAAATCTTTGGAAAATAGTGCCTAATATTTTCCCTCATTGTTATGCTATATTTTTCTGACTTTACCATTCAATTCTGATAGCCAATTCTGGTATGTGTGTATATATGTGTATATATATATATATATATATATATATATATATATGAAATCCACTTACCAAACTGATTTTTTTTTCCTTATAATCTTGCTCTATTCCTATGCTTTAAGTACGCAGACTAGTTGAATTAAAGAATCAGGAAGATGATGGCAATTTTGTGTTGAGACTTCATCAGTATTTGAAATACTCTCTGATTCTGATATATCATGCAGACTTTCGGTTTTCTCTGTGAATTCAAGTTGTCTACAGATGAGGCTACCTGTTGTAGGTGAAAGACACAGTTATAACTACACATGGGGAAAGGTAGAAAATCAGATGTAATGAAAAAATTATGGCATCATCTTTTTTATCAAGATTTTTATTAAGATATAAACCAATAAATTTTCAAGATATGTCTTAGCTAATTAACCTCAGTAACATAAAGATTCCTAATGGTAAATGTTCCCCCTTTAATTACAAAGATTATTTGTTAAGAATCCTGTTATTGAACATAATAGAAATGAATGATTTTATAGTTCATTGTCTTCTGTCTGTAGTTCGTGTTCTTTTGTTTCAGCATATTTTTATTCATTTATTTATTTTTATTTAAAATAACCTCCAATTCCAGCCACAGATTCAAACTTTCAAAAATAATTGAATAGTTGTATTATTAGCTGTGCATGACCTACAGTGCTGAGGCAATTAGATTTAAAGGTTTGGTAAATTAATAGGAAAATAAAGTGCCAAAGCATAATACAAAACTGTAGGTTCTAACATGTTAAATCATTTTCTTTGTTGGCTGCCTACTGGAAGAGTTTGGCCCTACTAGTCTTTACAGACAAAATCCAGGATAAAAGAACTCCTTTTTATCTGAGTATTTTAAGAAATTAAATTATCATGTAAGGTGCTCCCTAGGAGAATGTCCAGTTACTTTTGTTAGCATTCTCTCTCTTTAATAACCTTTGAAAACATTTTGCTTTTCAGACATATCTTTCCTCCAACTGTTCTCTAGAAAACAAATTGAAAGTTCACCTGATGGTGATCAGCTAATAAGAAATACTTTTCAATGTCAAATTGAAATTGAAGAAACACATTAAAGTGTGTTACGATTTTAGATATATTTTTTTCCTCAGAAGTTAAAGCATTTTTCTCAAGGCTTCTGTTTTTTCTTCCCAAAAATTAAATAAAAAACTTTTATCTCATAAAGTTTTTGAGTGGATTAAATAAAGTACTGTGTACACTGCCTCCTAATATAGGACCTGATTTATGGTCCTAGAGATAAAAAAATAAATGTGGTCATTTTTTCTTCCTTTTACTTAAACTGTGGTTATTTATGTATATACTTTATCTTCCCTAGAAACATAATCTTGAGATTATATGCAATATGTCTCTTTTATTTGCACAATTTCTCAAAACTAATGAAATGGTACATTTAATCCATAAAGTACTCAATAAACGTTTATTGGTGAGTGTAGCATATTATATTTGTTATGAGCTTTATTGGTAGCCAAATGGTCATAAATTTGTTATTTATATTGATTATTTGGTAAATCTTGTGAGGAGGGCATTTTTATTCCCATTTCACTGATAAATAACAAAGGCTTTCAAAGGTTAAGTGGTGGGCTAAACAAAGGCATACACTTAGGACATAAGTAATGTTTCAAAGTATAGAAAATATCTTCACATCTTATCATTTTACATTACATGACTTATAAGAAATTAATGTAAGGAGTGTTTCATATACTATTTTAAAATAATATCACATGGATAAAATGTGTTTTTGTTTCATTATTAATAACTATAGTCTACATTATTTTACAGTAAATCACAGAATAGAAAAAGCCCATGGACAGCTTATCCTGTAACATCAGAATGTGGTCAGCTTGATAGGATTTTACTAAAACCACTTTACATGAAGTGCTAATAAAAGGGCTGCTATAGAGTTAGTGCTTAATACATAGTTGTAGAATGAATGAATAAAATTGAAATCACCCTAAATTTCATATTCCAAAGTAAAACCACCACTAATATCTGCATTATTTTGGTAATCAAATTCTCAAAGACGTTCTGTTCCACCCTTCCCGCAAATATATATTTCTTCTTGATCTTTCATTCACTTTGACTTGCTATTTACTTCATGCTGCTGAGATTGTAATATTTTGCTTCAGATAATATCTATAAAATAATCACATTCAAGAATTTTAAAGGATGGAAAAGACACATTGAATAGAAAGTTATCATCATTAAATTATCAAACATATTGTAATACTATGCCAATATAATGCTGTTATTTGGAAATGCACAAATAAATGTCAGAGGATACATCCCCACACACATGCAGGAAAATCTAGGAAAGTTTATTTTTCAAGAATAATTGAGTTAGACATGTTACAAATATTTGCCCATTCACTTTATTGATTGACAAAAAATGTTTTGTCTTGTTTCCGTTTTGCTATTTTTTTCAGGTGTTTTAAAACTAGAAGACATGTTAACATGTTGGTAGCATAATCTACCCTTGCATACCTGAAGGTTAGGGATTCTTTTCTATTATGTTCACTGCCCTGTGTTCCATATCTAAGACTTCTGGCTTCAGCTTCAATATTTAAAAAGCTTGAAAGTCATGACATTTTTACACCAAAGCTTATTAACCTCCATACCTGTTACCTGATAAAACTTACAAGACATGCTAAAACTTACAAGACATGCTAAAAGGCAAGAAAAACACAATCTAAAGAGACAAAGCAAACAACCATCAGGACCAGACCTGAGACTGATGTTGGAATCATCAGACAGGAAATGTTAAATAACTGTATATAATATACTAAGACTCCACTGGAAAATGTAAACAAAATGAAATAACTGACAGATAATGTAAAAAGAAGAGATAGAAACTCTAGTAGAGAATAAAAAGTTAATTTCTGACAGAAATAAGGACTGCTTTTGGAATGTCAAGGAAAGAATCAGTGACTGTGAAGATATGTCAATAGAAACATCTGAAATTTAAATTCAAAGAGAAAAAGAATGAAAAGTGAAATGAAACATTCAAGAACCAGGGGGGAAATCTTAAAAGATATAATATACAAATAATTGGAATACTAGAAGAAGAAAGAATGAACAGAAAAATATACTTGATGTCATAATAATTCAGAACTTTCTAGAATTAATCACAAACACTAATTCAGAAATCCAGAAAAATCAGAGAACTCCAAACAGGATAAACGCCAAAAACAAAACAAAACAAAACACCCTAGAGGTAGGTTGTATTCAAATTGAAGTGAATCAATGACAAAGAGAAAATCTTGAAAGAAGACAGAGTTATCTATCTAAGGGAGAAAAGAGGATAAGAATTAGTGCAGACTTTTAATCTGAAACCATGCCAGGAAAAAGATAGTGGAATGAAATATTTTAATACTATTTAATACTATTCTAGAATTGTATAACCAATAAAGTATCCTTCAAAAATGTAGCAGAAAAACAAGACTTCTTCAGAGAAATAAATCCTTAGGAGTTCATTTCCAGAATTCCATCCCTAAAAAAAATGTTAAAAGAAGTTCTTTTTGGAGAAGGAAAGTGATAAAGGTCATTAACTCAGAGCTACATAAAAAAAGAAGGAGTGTGTGAGAAAGAATAAGTGAAGGCAAGGTAAAATAGTTTATTTGTCTCATTATTAGTTACCTAAGAGATAACTCTTGAAAGAAATAACAATGTATTGGGTGATCATATGGAAAAGTGAAATGAATAATAACAGCAATGCCATAAAGGACAAGATGGGGGATTTTAATAATTGGTAGATATTGATTCAGCCCTATTAATATCAACTTGAAATATGGTTTAGAATGTAACCAAATTTGGAAGGTATGTGGGTCCTAATCCAATATGATTGGCATCCTTATGAGAAGTGGAAAATACTATGTGACAACAGTAATGAAAGTGCAAGCCAAGGAATACCATGGATTGAAGACAATCATCAGAAGGAAAAGGTAAGGAAAGATTCCTTTCAGAGTCTCAGAAAGATCATGGCCTTGATGAAATCTTGATTTTATTCTTTTAGCCTCCAGGAGTGTGACAGAATATATTTCTGTTGTCTTAAACAAAAACAAACAAATAAAAAATATGGCTTGAATCAATTAAAAGGAATAATTTGTCAGAGTGGATAAAAACTAGAAGATTCATCGCTATGCTGTGCATGAGAAGCCCACATTTAATAAAAAACGCAGCTAGGTTTAAAGTTAAGATTTTGAGAAATATATATGATGCTGACACAACCAAAAGAAAGCTGGAGTAGTTGTATTAATTACAGTCTTCAGAAAAAGTAGGCGATTATAAAGATATCAATACTCCAAGAAAGCATAACAACTTTAAATATGTATGTACCTAACAAGGAAGTGCCAAATTATTTGAGACAAAACCAACAGAACTGAAAGACTAATAGAGAAATCCACTAATGCAGCTGAAGTCTTCAATACCTTTCTTTCAGTAATTGATAGGTCAATCAGGCAGTTAATCAATAAAGATAAGGTTGATCTGAACAGTACTATCAATCAACGTGATTTACTTAATATTTATAAACTATTCCATTGAATAGTAGCAGAATACACATTCTTCTCCCGCTCTGATGGGCGTTCACCATGATGGACCAAATTCTGCATCATAAAACATCTTAACAAATTTAAATAAAGAAAAAATCATACAATGTATTTCTCAGTTCACAATGTAATTGAGCTAGAATTTAATACTAGAGATGGAATATCCTCAAATATTTGGAAAGTAAACAATACATTTCTAAATAAAAAATGGTGAACAAAGAAGTCTCAATTAAATTAAACTTCTTTTGAATTAAAATGAAAATAAAACAAATAAGAATTTGTAACTGCAGTAAAAGCGGTGCTTAGATGGAACTTTATAGCATTGAATTCATATATTGGAAAAAATTGAAAATCAATAAACTAATCCTCCATGTTAGAAGATTAGAAAAAGAAGAGGAATTTTGTCTCAAAGGAAGGATAAGAATAATAAAAAGCAGAGCAGAAATGAATTAAACCTAAATCAGGAAATTAATAGAGAAAATAAATAAAATCAAAAGCTAGTTTCATAAAAAGATCATGAAAATGGATAAAAATTACTAGACAAGCTAATCAAAAACAAATGAGAGTTATGAGAAAGAGAAAGGGAGGGAGTTGGGGAAGGAGGGGAGGCGGACAGGAGGGAGGAAGAGAATGAGGAAGAAAGGAGGAGGAAGAGGAGGAGGGTTTGGGAAGAAAGAAGAAGATACAAATTACTAATATGAGAAATAATCAATCAGTACTGATCCCATGGACATTAAAAAGAAAATAAAGGCATACTATAAAAAAATTCTGTGCCAATAAATTTGATCATTTACATGAAATGGACCCTCACATAAAAAATAAAAACTACCAAAACTCATATAGGAAAAATATATAATGTAAATAGCACTCCCCCAAAATTCATATGTTGAGGTCTTAACTCCCAATGCCTCAAAATGTGACTGTCTCTGGAGATAGAATTTTTTAAAGAAGTAATTAAGTTTAAATAAGGTCACTTAGGTGAGCCCTAATCCACTATGACACAAGTTGTTATAAGAAGTGGAAATTAGGAAACAGACACACACAGAGGGAAGGTCATGGGAAGATACACAGAGTAGTTTGCCAGTTACAGGTCAAGGAGACAAGCCTCAGAAAGAAACCAACCCTTCCAGCACCTTGATATTGGACTTCTCACTTTCTGAACCATGAGGAAATACATTTCTCTTTTTTAAGACACTCAATCTGCAGTACAAGGTTATGATAACCGTGGCAAACTAATACACAATCCAATTAAAATATAGGCAGAAATCTGAACACACCACTCATCAATGAATATATACAGACGGCAAGTATGCATATGGAAAAAGTGGTCAATGCCATTTATCATTAGAGTATTGCTAATGAAAACAACAGTGGAATATGACCACACAGTTAGAATGACCAAATCTCAAATACCTGACAACAGCAACAACAGAACAAGGACTCTCATTCAGTGTCAGTGGGAATGCTACCCAGTGTGAAACATTTTGACATTTTCTTGAAAATAGTCTTACCTTACAATACAGCAATTGTGCTTCTAGGTATTTACCTAACTGATCTAAAAACGAATCCCCACACAAAACTCTACACGTTAATGTTTACAGTTTTATCCACAATAGCCAAAAACTGGAAACATCCACGATATCCTTTAATAGGTGAAAGGATAAAGAACTTGTGGTACATCGGCCAAAGGGCTTTTATTCAGCAGTGAAATGAAGTAACAAGCCACAAAAAGATATGAATGAATCTTTAATGCATATTGCTAAGTGAAAGAAACCAGTCTGAATACGCTACATAATGTTTGACTCCAATTATATGACATTCTGGAAATGACAAAGCTATAGAGCTAGTATAAAAAAAATCAATAGTTGCCATGGATTCAGGTGAGGAGGGAGGGTTTATGATCTTGGAGGAATTTTTAGGGTGATAAAGCTATTCTGTAGGACACTAATGGTGGATACATAACACTGTGTATTTGTCAAAGCTCATAAAATTTTGCAGCATAAAAAGTTTATCTAATGTATTCCAAATAAAAAAATAATTTAGGATACCAGAGGGCCTGGGGATGGAATGGAGAGTGTCATAAAACTGTTACAAATGTGTGTACAGTCTGATTGCAAGTGGGGAGGAAGGAAGTGCTGACCTAGATAATTCTGGAAATGAGTAGAGTCTGTTAGACTAAAGGTAAAAGGAACTGTACATAGTCACTATATTCTAGTTGTTAAAGCTGTATCCATGAGATATCGGTTAACAATTCTGATACTACTATATGCGTAGAGTGGAATGGATCAATTCCGTAAATGACAGATGGTGCTATTTAGTTTTCTCACAGCTGGAGTGGAGGTTGACAGATACGTTAGGAGAGGAGGCTGAAATATTCCATGTGGTAATGATTTCGACTAACTCACATATAAGTTGGTAAATTTACTTATTTAAATATTTACAGATGTATATTTACAGTTTAGTTTTCACACATACACTTATTTATTCTTTCCGTTGAGAGGGTGTAGAAGCAATGACACTCCAGTAGCAATAAGCACACTGAGATAGCAGATCTTGATTTCTAATACCATTCTCTAGTAAAAGCAACCAGGCACCTTGAAAAAAATGCCTGATTCTAAGAGTGAGGCAGGAGCTATACAAAATAAGCCTGGAGTGTTTTGTAGTGCCAGAAACTAACAAAATGCTTAGAAAATCCTATACACACCTTATGATAGATGTACGTCAAAGAGACACAGGATCCAATAGAAAGACTTTGTGGTGAAATCTGTAACGACTGAAGTATCATACAGATATAAACAAATGACTGACTAGGAAAGGGGGGAGAAGAAGAAGGAAAGGCAAATGTCTGATGAGTAAGAGTTTCAAATAGATACTCTGCCCTTGAAGAGGGGGACCCTAACTCCATCCCTAAAGTGTGGGGTGCACATAGTGACTTTCTCTCCAAGAGTACCCCACAGAAAGCAGTGAAAGGAATAATACCTTTCTAGTGCAGAAACTGACAGTCCATCAGCTAGGTGGTCAAGGATACTATCAGCAGTAATAATTCAGGTTGATATGTACCCTTGAGATGATATCATGAAATGGCCCTTTTCTTTTATCATCCTCCTAGTAAAATTATATAATGCTGGACTACTCATGAGAAAAATATCAGAAAATTCCCAATTGAGGGGCATTCTACAAAGTAAAAAACATTACTCTTCAAAATTTTCAAGATCATCAAAAACAAGTCTGAGAAACTGTCACAGTCAAGAGGAGCTTACAGAACATGGTGATTCAATCTAATGTGGCATCCTGAATGGGATTCTAGAACAGCAAAATGGAACTGGGTAATAACTAAGGAAATCTGAATAAAGTAGGGACTGTGGTTAATAATAATACACCTATATCAGCTCACTAATTATAAGAGTGTATCCTACTGATATAAGATGTGCTAAAAATTTGGGAAGTCTTTCTTTATCACTGACAAGTTTTGTGGTGAACCTGAAAAGTTTGCTTCAATATAGTTCATTAAATATCTTAAAACGAGGATTAACATACTTTAAGCAGGCAAAGAAGGTATTTCTTTCTTACATTTTTATAAGTCTCACAAAGCTTTAAATCACATGCCTACTGATAGAGCTTCTTTTTAAGAGTACATCAGTTAAATAAAGATAGATATTACCCTGAAGGTGTTATATTTATAATAATATTACATTATATTGGTGTGATGCTTGTAATATCCAAAGTGCTTTTACATTTATTCCTTCATTTAATTACAAAAAGAATATTTCAAAAAGTCAGCAGTCTTCAGAACTATTTCCATTTACATGGTGGCCTTTCACCACATTATCCCTATTTACAGAAATGTTCCTTTTAATGTGGATGCTGTGTTGTGATTCTCATAACCTTCCTCCTGGGTAGACACTGTATTCCCAGGCACTGGGAGTGTGTAGTGCTGACAGCTCACAGGGAAATGCAATCTCCACAAGGGAGCTGTCACCCTCACATTGTGCTCCCTCATGGGGGGCAGTCTACATCCTTTTAGAAATCCATTTATGATTAAAAATTTCAGATCCATTTGCTCAAGAGGGAACATTCTGAAGTCACATCACAATTTTAATTATTTCTGTAGGATTAACTGGATCGTCTTTGTAATCACATCTTAGTTCAACATTTCTGTTCCTCCGATTCTACTTCCCTCATACCCTGAGCATAGTTATTAAGAGAACTCTGCAATAAACTCCCTGCTTCCCTGATTCATAGTCTGAACCTGCTCAGGCAGCACACCTGATTATCCAATTTGTGCAGAAATACAAGCGGCCCTAGGGAAGAATAAATACCTGTGGATAGTGAGAAATAACTTACATGATCGGTGAAGAACCTGAATGGAAATATTTGGATGTTAGGTGTCTATACGTGTGGAAGTATCATGTGGGAGGATCTATGTGTGTCAAAACAAGTTATGAAGATCTTCGTATTGCATTTTAGCTCAGCAAGTGAACACCCACCATAGAAAAATTAGTCACTAAAAAACCACATGGAACCAATAACTTGTCAAGTTCTATTTAGTCATGCTGTCATTGGCTACCCCATAGCCCAACGTGCATACGCGGAGTAGATAAAGTATCAAACAGAGGATATCCATAGTTCAAAAAGCACAGCCTTCTATTCATGAAAGCTAGTTTAGTTAATGCTGCTACTGGAATAACAAATCTCCAAGAAACCGAGACTAATAGGATCTTTGACGTGGCACCATTTTTTAAGAAGAACTTTCCACTATATTCAATGAATATTTGATTACATTGGATATTCCCAATCTGGAAGCAGACCTGATTTTTCATTATTATAATATGGTTTTGCCTTTTATTTTGTTTAATGTCTTGGCCTTGCCTACTAAAAAATAATTTGTTGAAAATTTGAACCACCAATTTGGTGATCTTGCAAAACCATTCTTCAGACCAAAAGACCTATTTCACAGCAAAGGAAATGTAACAGATGGGATCCATAAATCCTATTATATATTATGCTGCCAGAGATCAATATACAAGGAAAGGAGCCAACATATTGTCAAGAGTAATTGACACTGATCATCAGGGGAAGGCAGGGTTGCTATTAGTCTACTGACCAAGGCTCTTAATTTAAGAAATGATCCTGTACCTACATTTCTATGATATAATAAATTATTGTCATTGGTACCTATGCCTTTTCCTAGAGATTCTCTTCTGTTCCATTACTTTATTTGTCCACCTTTTTGCTAATACTACATTTCTTTATTTATCATAGATTACAATGAACTTTGTTATCTAGTAGAATCTATCTTCCACTTTGTTCTTAAAATGTGTCCTGCTTTCTCTTGATCCTTTTTAATTTCTTAGAAAGTTTTTTAAAATTTTTTTTGTTTATTTATTTATTTTGAGAGAAAGAGAGAGAGAGAGAGAAACAGCAGGGGAGGGGCAGAGAGAGAGAGAGGGAAACAGAGGATCTGAAGCATGCTCCACAATGATGCAGGGCTTGAACTCATGAACCATGAGATCATGACCTGAGCTGAAGTTGGATGCTTAACTGACTGAGCCACCTGGGTGTCCCAATTTCTTAGAAATTTTATAATTTATTTGCCAATGTTCCCAATAAATTCTGCTGGAATTTTGGTGTGATTGCAACAAATCTACGATTCTGTTAAAAAATCATTGATGTCTTGAAAATGTTTCCAACCCATTAGTATTTACTGCTTCATTCACTTATTAACTGGATCCTCTTTATTCCATTTACATCTTTCTGCATAGACATCTTACTCATTTTTGTTAGTTTCATTTCTAAACCTTTGATACATTTGAAAATGGTATCTTTCTTCTAAAATTATATTGTCCAAATATTATTTGTGTATAGAAATAAACTTGATTCATATGTCAAGTTAAACTTGAGCTTATACCCAAATTGTAAATCCACCTTGTAATACTCAACATTCTATAAATTACAAATGTCTTTGGGTTTTTTATACACACGATCAGTTTGTGAAAAGTTTCAATCATTTTTAATTCAATTTTTGCAGCAATTTATTTTTATTCTTTCTCTGCTTAAAAACAACACTGGAATTTTGAAATGAATGGAGAGAGTGGGCAGGACTCTCAGGGAAATGGTGGAATTTAGCTTTATTCCTAAGGAGTCAAAATATGCATGGTTGGTATTGCCTATTCTTTTGTGGATGCAAGACATAAATGATTGGCAGCTAACTACTGTTCCAGTCAGTGTGTCCTTGAAAACAATGGTGATGGAAAATCCTCCTGATGGGCAGAACGTCAAGTGGTGTACCTGATTTTATATTTTTTTGGAACTATAAAAAGACTCTTTGTAAGAGGAGATTGGCCTGGCTGGCTACTTAAGAGTGCCTGGAACGAAAATTATTGGAATAATAGCAACAAGGAGTTCTAGGGTAGACATGTGGATGATCTTTATCACCTTTTAACACTCAGCAGAGAGAATTTTAACACAATACAGGCACTAAACAATCAAGTAGAAAAAATAGCCAGGAAAGTTCATGTCATCCATTGTCATTTTAGTCATTGATGACACTAATATTATCATGATAAACACATGAACAATGTGGCATTAGTGGTAGAGATGGAGGCTAAGCATGAGGACCTGTGCATGACTATTCTGGTTATTGACAACTAATGTCTGTCCTGGCCACAAGAAAGACAAAGGCTAAACCCACAAAAGAGCTTCCATCCTCAAGAAGATCAGATGGCCTTTTAGTGACAAGTTGCTTATAATACTCCTTTCCACTCTGGACTGGTGAGTGGTTTATTCTCATAAGAAAACACGTAAGGGTGCCTGGGTGACTCAGTTGGTTAAATATCTGACTCGACTTCGACTCAGGTCATGATCTCATGATTGTGAAATTTAGCCCCATGTCATGTCAGACTCTGCACTGGGTGTAGAACCTGCATAAGATTCTCTCACTCCCTCTCCCTCTGCCCCTCCCCTGCACACACACATGCTCTCTCTCTCTTAAAAAACAAAGAATACACATAAATTTTGCATAGTGGTTTTCTTTTCTCACATGCATATCCTTAGCCAGTACCAATATCTGAGTGTTACTAGCATGGGATCTCATATAATATCACATAAAACTACAGTAAATGTCTTTGTCATAAGACAAAGGAATTTATGACCATGGTACTCACTGGTCATAACACACCACCCAGAAGCTTCTACACTGATGAGCATTGTAATAGCCTGCTGACAGCACAGATGAAGTGCCAGTCTGGAAGGAATCCTAGGCAGGGATGGACTGCCATCCTTCTGGATACGGAATACACACTGAAACAAAGGCATTGTGTTCTCAGTAGAAAGCAGTCATGGGTCTAGAATTAAGTTACAGAAACATGAGTGCCCCCACTTATCATCACTCCCAATGCCCCATTGGGGTTGTGTTCCCTATTACTATATTTTGGAGTTCTGTAGGAGTAGAGGTATTACTCTCTAAACAGGCATATTTTCTCCAGGATACAGAGCAAAAGCTCATTTAATTATATTTTATGGCTGGTTCCTGTGAAATTTGGACTCCTTGGGTATACTGATCAGTAAGTAAAAGAGAAATCACTGGCTTGGTAGGGATAACTGACCAATCATCAGGAGGAAATAAGGTTGCTTTTGCTCAGAGAGGAATGGGGAGATACATGTGGAAACCAGGTGACTTACTTGATGTCTTCCCTTAGCTAGAATATTCACCATGGAATTGGACAGGAAAAGCAGCCACTAAGGATTATGGTGATAAGAGGCTAGGGCTCTTCATGAATCAAGATGTAAGCCACCACACTAGGCAATGGAGGCCAAATAGGAGCTTAAAGTGAAGAGAATCTAGAACAGATGATCAAAAAGGAAGATAAATAGAATCAGTTATAGTTCTGAGACTATCCACAGTGTCAGATGCTAAAGTTAATGTCATAGACTTCCTTCTTCTAAGATTTCCTTAGGAAAAGAGGCCACCTCATATGTGGCAGAGCTGACCCTTGAATGTTTACGAAGAATGGGAGATGATTGGTCCAAGAATTAGATTGCAGTTGACCTGAAGATGTGCTGTTATTTTCCTTCTTTAAGGAAAAACATATTCCATGGTTCTGAGGAGTTCAGTCAGTATAAGCCTCTAACCAACTATCAGTCAGTCCAGGAACTTCCAACATTGCAGATAACCTTTCTGGCCCAAACTCATATCCTTCCCAGGGTCTGACCTAGGTGGGGATATAAAGGCCAGTTTGGCCTCACGGGGGAATGATTTTCATATGCTAATCTCAATCCATGCTCTTTGCTGGTGGTTTGTACATTTTTCACAGCTCTGATTTGTCCTTTACCCATGCTACTTTTTCCTCACTCTTTTCACAGGTGTTGACCCTAATAAATATCATGAACTCCTAATTCTGGCTTATCTCCTTCGGGAGATACCCACTATGAGGTATTCACTAAAAGAATACAAGAAATCAAACTTCTTTAAAAGCAACTACTATTGCCACAAAGCAATATGGTTTACTCATTTTTTTTTTTGAGTTTTCTAGGCAGAGAGGATTTCAAGCAAGCATCATACATACTGGCTTTCTAAAGGTAAGCCCACAACTTAACACATTTTAGAAATAAATAGACCATAGATGCAAATTTGCTTGTTAAAAACCCAAAATTCACTTCTAACATAGCTCAGAAAAATAAAGTGTTTGGGAAGAAAATTTTAACACATTTGATGCGTTCAACAGCTTAAATCTGTATGTGATACATTTGGCACCAAATATCAACACTAACACTTATCTGAACAATCATAAATGCATTTCTTGAAAATACTCCCCCTTCATTATGATTCTTTTAGAAGAATATAAAAGTCTTGGGCTATAGAAGTAAAATTCAAATGCTCAATTTAACAAATTTAAATTCTTAGATGATTCAATGCAATTTGTTCTATTTTTGTATAGGTACATAAGCAAACCTGTTACTTCATGAATGTGATTTTGTAGTTATTAAGTGTTCTTTCATCCTTTTTCATACCAATGTTACTTACTTGGGAAGCAAAAATTTGATCTTTCACAGTATTACAATTCCTTCTAAATATTTACATCTGCCAAGTGTTTTTGTTCTCCTTTAATTGGGCAAACAGTAAAGGTGGCATGAAAATGTCATATCTGATACAAATGGTATATTGAAGATGTGAAAGGCTAGAACTCAATATTTTTCAACAGTGCATTCCTTTTGATATAGAGTGGTTATACATTTGTTATTTTTTCTTTAATCTTTCCTAATGCATTTCATAAAGGCATTCCAAATTTTTAAAAAATACGGTAAAAATTGTATTTTTATTTATTTTACAGTAAAAATTGTATTTTTATTTATTTTGGGTCAAGGAATGACATTATTTGAATTACATTTGTCCCTGGTTTCTTTGTCATTTTCCTATATTTAAATATGTAGTTAGTATAAAACTAAAGTGAGCATTATTTTTGTTTTATACAGCCCACATATACTGTAAAAGTGAACATACATATACAAAGAACATTCATAGAATTTCAGCTCCCAGGTATAAACACCAGATTGATTTGTTCACATGTGTAAGCCAACCAGATGTTCAAAATAACAGGTTTTGTAATTTCAAAAAAAAGTAACAAAATCTCAATATTCATTAATGATAAAATGGTAAGTAGATTGAAATATATTTATAGAATTTATGTCTAGGCAATAAAGAAAAAGAACATGGTACAGACACATATGTTAGGACGGATATATTGTGATTTGGGGGAAGAAGCCAAGTCGTAGGCAAATCTACAAAATATGTTCCATCCATAGGGAGGCCACAGAAAGAGAAAAACTAAACAAAAAGACAAGCGAAACCTACAAAGAAAAACAAGACATTAATTTAACATATAGAGCATCAGAAGTTGATCCCATCTGGGAGAAAAGGAGGGTGATGTGGTTTGAAAGGATCATGCAGGAGACTCCAAAAGTCCTAGCATTATTTTCTTGAGTGTTATCGTGTTTACTCAAATATTTATCACTTTCAATTGTGTACATATGCTTTTAATATATGAAATAAAAGAATAAAAATACAAATCATGGCATTTTATTGGAAAAAATCTGAACACTTGTAATTAATTTATTTAATAAATATATATTGACAATTTCTAGGTGTCGGACACTGTACTAGGTAGTGGGGATAATAATAGTGAATAAGGGAATTAGGAAACTTGTTTCTTAAAGAAACTGGTTTTAATTGGATCATGAGTCATTTAACAAGTTAATGAAATTACACTGTTACCATGACTATGCTGGGTACTATGGAGTGGAGTGTAGAGGCAGGTAAGTGAAACATTGTAAATGGAGATGACACTCTAGCTGTGGTAGCAGGGGCAGCTTCTCCTATCAGAGATCTTACTAATATAATGAGCCATCCCTGTAAAAAGATATAGTAAATTTTCAGGCAAATAGGATATGCGAACTAATGTCCTTATCCTATAAGTGGAATATCAATAGATATTGTGCAATGTTGATAAATCAGGAAACATCATTGTAGAACACTAAGAATTATGCTGTTACTCAATCAGAAAAATGATTAGTGAGGTGCGCCTGGATGGCTCAGTTGGTTAAGTGTCTGACTTTGGCTCAGGTCCTGATCTTGTGGTTCTTGGGTTCAAGCCCCGTGTTGAGCTCTGTGCTGACAGCCCAGAGCCTGGAGCCTGCTTTGGATTCTGTGTCTATGTCTCTATCTGGCTCTTCCCCACTCACGCTCAGTCTCTCCCCACTCACATTCAGTCTGTGTCTCTCAAAAATAATTAAACATTAAAAGATTAAAAAAAAAGAAAAATGAGTGTAAAAGGAAATTTTAGGGAATGTGATTAGAAGTTAGTTTGGGGCATAGGAGCCAGGTTCAGACAGTGATGATGGATTTTTATTTATTTGAAATATCTATAAATTGTTAGATTTTTTTACTATTATTTATAAAAGAGGAATAAACAGAAAGATGAAAAATATCCCACTGTATTTAGATGAAAGTGTTTTGAGCCAATTGATAATACTTCATGTTATATTTTCAACATTGCAATTGCTTAACAACAGTAGACTCATCCAAAAAGTTCTCATTTGAAATGGAGAAATACTGTTGCCTAAAGCATATTTAATTTCCTACATGGGTTTCAGCTGGGATTTGTCAAGGTTTTTCACTGACTCCAATATCTCTGATGTTCAATTATGACCAATGTTTTGATGTTCCCTTAATGACTGAAAACTATAAATCACAAGCAAATGAATTAAGGAGATTTGAATGAGGCTGAAATTTTGAAAGAATATATTCATAAAACATCTATGAATAGAATAAAAGGCTGCCTAGAATAACAGGCTGCCCATCCAGTGTACTACGTGGCTAGCCAAATAATTGTTTTAAAGATCTGAGAAAGATATTCAGAGCAATGCAAATGGATTTTGTGATTTTATTGAAAATTGAAATATTACAATTAATATTTAGTTTGTCAGGTTTAGAATAAAAACAATCAGATTTTTTTTCCTTTATAACTTGGAATTTGGCAGTCAAAGCCTGGTTCAAAGACATATTTCTGTCTTTGTGTGCTGTACAGGGGCGCCTGGGTGGCTCAGTTGGTTAAGTGTGTGCTGTACATAGAGTTAGATTGATATTCAGTGCCAGCTGGTACTACTTTAGGGAGGATAGTTTTAACTACCGCTCTTTTAGCTGTTAACTCTGTAGTTTATGTGATCACTCATACTTGGGAACTTATCTGACATATATATACATAATTGTCAAGATGAAAAAATAATCTAACCTTTTATAGAACCTCTTATGGTCATGTTGGTTAAACAGGCAATTGACTTTCACGTTTTGTAATGATCTGTGATCCTATTTAGGCATGTGCCTTGAAACCTTCTGATAATATTTTTAACAGAATTCTCAGAATTTCAAATCCTAAATAAAGTCTTCTGACTAATTCATCATAAAAAAAGAAAAAAAGAACCTAAAATTTATTACCACTATTAAAAATTTAATCAACTCGCTATTTAGAAAAATATACTTGAATAGGTCAAATTGAGAGCCTATGAACTGATGTTTGTATTACAATGTTTGTAAATAAATTCAGATTATACAAAGGCTATATTTTATCTTGGTAGCAAATTGCTTTTTTACTTTCTTCTCCCTCTACATCCTCATCTCCTTCCTATCCTCCTCCTCCATAGTCTGTTATTCTCTGGTTCAGATAAATAATATTCTATGTTAATTTCCCAATTGGAAATTTCCCTTCCTCATTTGGCAGTAGAACATCCGACTTATGAATCCTGAAACAATAATATTAAAGAATATTGCAAAAAACTTAACTTACTTTGAAGTATAAAGAGATCATCTTCCAAGAAAACTGAGATATAAAAACTCAAATCCATGACTACATCTGGTTTATTCTCTTCAGTGTGGAGACCTTAAATTTTCTTCTGCATTTTCTAGAATTTCTGTGTGGCTTTTTTGTAAGATATCTGATATATTGGTGAGCCACTTTGCTATTAGACTTTTTTTAACAGAAAGAATAAAATATATGGTCTTTCACTATAAAACAGGACTAAGAGCATATAAATCACTTAATCTCCTCTACCATGCCTGCTCCAAAGATTACTTTTCTACTTCCTTCTCCTGAGGATTTTGAAGAAACATCTAAGCCAAAAGAGTTGATCATATTAACTTGGAAATTAGCATAGAATATGACTTCTCTGAATCAAAGTATAAATTTTTCCTGCTTTCCAATTCCTTGGAACCCCACGTGTGACTTTTAGTCTAAGCTATTGGAATAATTATCTCAATCCTCATTTCTCCTGGTTATGAAAATTCAGCCTGGGTGTTTTATATGAACAAGAAAACATAATTGAGCTATTAAATGAATATACACTCAGGCCATTTAAAAATTTTAATAGAATTATTTGGTGTGTGCACTTAATACTACCAGACCCTTCTATCCATTTCTATAACTGCAACTACGAATCACTTATATTAGACTGAACTGATATGTCAATAGCATCATCTTTAAACTCTGGGGGCTTCTATCTTCTATATGAGATACTTAATTTCATGCTCTAATAAAATTGCTGATTTATATTCTCTACTAACTAATCCTTCTAACTTTGTTTAATAATAATTAAATTGTATGGTGTTTTCCAAGAAGACAATTTTAAGCTGTTATTGAAAAGAGAAAAGATTTGCATGCATAAATATAAATTGGCTTTGTTGTTTATTAATATAGCCAACATTTCTCACTAAACTGAAATATACCAATGTATAACGTAAGGATATAGGAGCTTAGAAATTTTTCAGAGTTAGTTTATGCTGTATACTTCCATTATGATTCAAGTGCAGAATTTAAATAAACCAACTTAGAACTTCCATTATTTCTCTGGCAAAGCAAATTACACTATTTGCAACTGATGATGCATTTATATAATTTTACATAACTCCAACCAAACAAAACTGCTTAATGTGTAATTCACGGCCTCAGTTTGATCTTTTTAACATTTTAATCCCATAAAAATATTGATTGTTATTTAATTCATTGATGTTTTTCATTTTTGAGTTTATAGAGTTCTAGCTCCATAATAAATCTCTTCCTAAGACCTAAGATTTTAAGAAAATAATTTCAAACATGTGTTGGGTAATATAACAAATAGTGAGTGAATTACTTTTCTAGAGTGTAATTCATTAAAAAGTTTTAGATATGTTGTGCATTTATATCTACTTATAACTTTAATAAATTATATTGACTTAAGGGGAACCTAGTAATGTCCTAGTAATGTCCATATTTTGGAGAAAACATTACTTCAAATACCTGCTTTTGAAATAATTCAAACCTCATGTCTACCATTTTCACCTTAATCAATTGTGTGTGTGTGTGTGTTTTCCCTTATGGCATACTGTTTTAGATGCATGGGTGTTAAGATAGTGACTTTATATGTATTTCCTGTTTTTTCTTTGGACTATCTGCTGAAATTCACTTGTGGTTTAGCTTAATTTTGTTTTCTTTTATAGTTTGTATTCTCCTCCAATTTCTGGTGATCTTAGCTAACAGTTTGTGGTAAAGAGGAAGACACTAAACAAGACTACTGTACACTTCTACTTGCACAGCAAGGCTTTAATTTTTCTTTAATGTTTATTATTTATTTTTGAGAGAGAGAGAGAGAGAGAGAGAGAGAGAGAGAGAGAGAGAATGAGCAAGAGAGGGGCAGAGAGAGAGAGAGGGAGATACAGCATCTGAAGCAGGCTCCAGGCTCTGAGCTGTCAGGTCAGAGCCTGTCGTGGGGCTCAAACTCATGAATCTTGAGATCATGACCTGAGCCAAAGTTGGATGCTCAACAGAGGGAGCCACCCAGGGGCCCCAGCAAGGCTTTAATCTAAGGGTCATATTACTGGGTTTTCCTTGGGGGAACAAATGCCAATATTTAGATGTCTTTTCTTGGTCCTATTAGTTTTTCTTATAGAGAAATCTATCATTCTTCTTAATAAGGGGTCAAAGTTTGAGTGTAAGAATGCTGGGGGCATGGCAAGAGAATAGGGATGGAAGAATGGCCACATCATTCAATTAGTACATTTTCTTCTACTTCTTCTGTTTTCCAGTGTGTTCCCACCTCAACTGTGCCTGATTTCTTAAGACTGTATTTGGTGGGGAATTCTCTGGAAATCTATCTGTATCTTTAAAAATCCTGCAGCCACAATGAGGGTGCCTGGTGTGATGAGAATCTGGGCCTGACCTAAGTTCTACAGGGCTCTCAGA
Organism: Cryptoprocta ferox; assembly: GCA_028646485.1. Taxonomy (NCBI): domain Eukaryota; kingdom Metazoa; phylum Chordata; class Mammalia; order Carnivora; family Eupleridae; genus Cryptoprocta; species Cryptoprocta ferox. The sequence continues at coordinate 21,077,943 of CM053573.1, forward strand.
TGACATCTAGGCTTCCTATTCTTTTTTCTTTTCTTTTCTTTTCTTTTCTTTTTTTACCTCCTTACATTCTAGTCCAAGTCAGTTATTACTGATCTGTTTGCTGGTCCACTTTCAAGAAAAAAGTCAGCCTACCATTTTTCTACTATTTCCTTTGTCCTTGTGTGATGCATGCTTCCTCCTTTTTGAGATATTTTTGTTGTCTTTTTTATTAGGAATTGAGAATACATTAAAGAAAATTCATATGATAAATTTACCATCATTAACTGAAAGTCTTCATTTGAAATTATTTAAAGAAAAAATATTTAAGCAAAATATTTTAGAATGTAATATATAGTCAATATATTTCCTCAATTAGAAGGTTTTAATGATTATTTCTGAAAAATAAAAAAAATAATTATATGTCCTAATTTGAGCAAGGTGTGCCTTTATGGAAGGAAGCTATTTTCTTGCTTGTCTTTTTCAAGATACTTTCATTGTTAATTAGTAATATGATCCTCAAAATTCTAGGTTCTAAGAACAAAAAAGTTATGACATGTTTCTTTCCCTATGAGGTGTACAGTAAGAAATATACCTCTCTTTAGAAGTTTCTTTTGATCTTAATTTGGAGAAATGCTTAAAAATCACTTGGCATTCCCTATAAAATATCAGATTAGTACTGATATTTGATTGGAAATTCAGCTACTTATCAAAGTTCTAAGTAAAATTTTCAACATTGATATGTTTTCCTGCCCTTAGAAATTTCTTAAATGTACTTTTTAAAAATTTTTAAGTTTATTTATCAGAGAGAGAAAGAGAGCAAGCACAGCCCAGAGCCCAACGCAGGGTCTCAACTCACAAACCATGAGATCTTGACCTGAGCCGAGATCAAGAGTCAGATTTTTAACCTACTGAGCCACCCAGGTGTCCCTGCCCCTAGAAATTTCTTAAATTCTTTAAGAGGGGAAGGGGTTGAAGACAGTCGCAACTACCAGATAAAATGGAGCTGAGCAAAATGATAGATATTGTAGATTATTGGTCCTTCCAGGGTCCCCATCTAATTCCCCATCATCTCAACATCCTCAGAAATAGCTTTTGAAATTGTGTGTTAGCTGAACATTAGTTAAATGGTCTCCTAATTTAAGGAAAATTCTACTTGATATCATTAGGTCATTTAAAACATTTCAGTGAGATACCAGCTAGCTGCCTTGGTGCCATAATGGATTAAAATGTTCTTGTTCATTTGTTTTGCTTTGTTTTATAAGCCATATTCTTTCAGATTCACTATATATCACATGATATCCTAAAATATATATTTGGTTGAAGTTTATTTTTAAAATTTAATAATGAATTCATGTTTTAAAATATATATTGAAGGGGAAAATAAAATAAAGAAGTTCTGAAAAAGGAGTGTTAAAGTTCCCAGGAAACTAAGAATAATTATATATGAAGTTACCTCTTCTTAGTAACTCTTTTAATAGTGATTCTATGGTTAAATTATTTTTGTTAAATCACCCTATTTCTCTGTCCTTCCTTTGCTTATATTTTCCTTTTAAAAGGTTATTAAAATAAACTATTCCCTGTAGCCATAGTGTGCTCAGGTGGCTTTAATGTATGATATTACATCCTTGTCTCCTGTGGTTTTATTGGTCAAATGTGACCCATCTATTAAATCAAGAATAAAGAATGGGAGACTTCTTGGTAATGTGGAAGAGGTCACATCACATGAAAATGAGACTGAAATGGTTTGCTTTGGAGAGCAGGTGGCTCTGATTTCTGTTATTGACATGGGATTTTAAAACTCAAATGTCACTTGGACAGCATGTTCACCACCATCATTGCTCAGGAAATGTGAAAACAAAATGAAGAAACATTCTTGTCTAAGATCACAGAGCATGTCATTAACATGGCCAGATCATGAATCCAGAAATTCTGATATACAAGTGCATTGTTCTTAAGGCTTTTAGTGATTTGCAGATAAAATTTATGTTAAACAAAAATAAATGCAATATGGATTCTTTAGGATATAGTCATTATAACAATAACAGATAATATGTCTTGTATTAAAGATATTTTTAAGCAGATATACTTATAAAACCGTTAAATAGATAGAAATAGTAAGTTACGCAGAGATTATTAAGACCTTTCTTATATAACTAGCCCTTAAAATATATTTATATCTTTAAAACATGTTTTAGGGGCACCTGGGTGGCTCAGTTGGCTAAGCATCCAACTTCAGCTCAGCTCATGATCTCATGGTTTGTGGGTTTGAGCCCTGTGTTGGGCTCTGTGCTGACAGCTCAGAGCCTGGAGCTTGCTTCAGATTCTGTATCTCCCTCTTGCTCTGCCTATCCCCCACTCATGGACTATTTCTCTCTGTCTCAATAATAACTAAACAATAAAATAAATAAAAAATGAAAAAATAAAACATGTTTTAAACCTATGAGATACAGGGCTGTATGAGATGTGTCAAAGGACAACTAAAATTTTGTATTATTCTAAAAATCCATTTTTATCTTGATTCTCTCAAAAATTACTAAAGATTTAAGATTATAGAGACTAAAATCTATTTATTGATTTTCTTTTATGTTTCCTCTCCATATGTACAAATATTGTCTCCGAGGATGACTACCCATTGGTGATTAGAAACTGGGGGCTCTTCTCCTATCTCTCTTTCTCAGAATTTATATACATATGTTATATGTGTATATGATATAATTATATGTATAAAATAGTTGATTTTATTTTATTGTTTTTAAGAATTTATTTTTAGGTAATGTCTACACCCAACATGGGCTCAAATTCACAACCCCAAGATCAAGAGTCACATGCTCTTCCACCTGAGTCAGCCAGGTGCCCCACGACTTTCTTTAAAAATTTGCTTTGACATCTCATGTCATATTGTTTTACTTTAATTATGCATTTTTAACATACTTGATATGTTATATAAGTATTTGATACATACTTGATACATATATAAGTATTTTTTACTTATATTTATTTTATTTTTTCCTTTAATTATTTACACGTCTAGTTCCTGAAGCCAATTATGTTAATTATCTAAGGAAGCTTTTTTTTCAATTTAGGTAATTTAGGGATACTCTCTATGCATTTGGAGTAAGACTTATGCCCCCCTTTATTTTTCCTTTATGTATGAATCCTACCAGTACAAGTGATTGACTTTTACTGAGTAGACTGTAGGTTAGTTCTGAAGTTTATGATTTAGCAGTCCTCAGCATTTATTTACATACAAATTTATTTCGGCTGCATAATTTTAGAAGAATAATCTCTATTGATGTATCTTTGATTTTCCTTGAAATAATACAGAAATAAATAACAAATTTTGGACCTCTAGATTTAGCAGATACATTATTGAAATAGTATGGCAAAGCATGTTTTTTTTATTATCTGGGAATGTAGTTTTACCTTGAAATAGAAGTCATTTTAATAAAAAGACATTTTATCCCTTGGGGTAGATTCTGAGATCTTGAGTCACTGAGTGCAAGATTAATTAATATTCTTAGTATTAGAAATGAAAACGATTGGAGGGATAGAATAAAGAAGAGTAAGAAAGAAAGGAGAGGAATATGGTGAATAAAGCATCCTTCCCAGATCATCTTATATGAAGTGATCTATTCATTTTATATCATTTTATATTTTATATATTTATGTCATTTTATATGAAAAGTATACAAATGTACTATTATGAAATGAGACAGTGATGATTGTAAAGCAAATGCTGTGGAAAATAGAGATACTCTCTCCCTCCAGAACAGAGAATTCATTTGTTTGCTGTCCAGGATAAGAAGGTTAAGATTTCCTTGTGTTGCAAAGTTTGGACAAGTTTTTTTACCTCCACCCTTATCATCATTGGCATTTCTTAAGCTTGGGCTTCCTTGGGTGAAGCCCAGAACCACTGGGTGTACAGCATCCAATAGTCCAACCACTGCATGACCCCAGTGGAATGAGCAAGGCAAGTGGAATTGATGCGAACATAAAGCTCATATCTCCTGCTGTGTGCTGAGCAATAATTTCTTTCCTCTGAACCAATAAGCTCTTGTCTTCTCATAATACCCATGAAACTGTGGAAAGCTAAATTGTTTGCTTACAAGTAGGGAAAAATCAGATATGTCACAGTTCTTGAGAAGGCATTCTCTTTGAAGATCTTTTCATTTGTATGATGAATTTTAAAGTCCAAAATTCTTTTAATTTTTTTTATGTTTACTTATGTATTTTGAGAGAGAGAGAGAGAGAGAGAGAGACCATGCACAAGGAGAGGAGGGGCAGACAGAGAGGGAGAGAGGGAATCCCAAGCAGGCTTCCTGCTGTTAGTGCAGAGCTTGACTTGGTGCTTGAACCCAGAAACCATGAGGTCATGACCTGAGCCAAAATCAAAAGTTGGTCACTCAACTGATGGAGCCACCCAAATACCCCTAAAGTCCAAAATTCTTTATTGGGTTTGTTTACTTGCATTTTTTCTTTTTCTCTTTTTCTTTCTTTTCTTTTTTAAAGTTGTTTGTGTTCTTGCTTTTAGTGGATATCACAGAAATAGTCTTAGTTATTCTTCTGGATTCAGATGACCCAGAACGACAATGTTATGATAAGATACATAACTACCAAAGATTCTGCAAAGTAAAATTGTGAGGTACCAAATGAATATGAAAACATAAACCTCACAGGATTTATAGAAATATTGAGAGGGTGTGGAATTTTCTCCCAATCAAATAAAGAGTCCAAATCTACCGGATGTGGATGTTAAAGGGCAAATTCATACAGCTGACATCTGTGTTTCAATATTTTAGCACAAATAATGAATCAATGTATGATGATGTATTCTTTAATAATAAATGTGTAGTCAATTCACAGCAGTGCTGTAGAGCATGCCATATATATTTATAATCTATGGTTTCTAACAAATTTTCACATTTTCCTGGGCCTTCACTATAATCTACTTTCAGTTGTTTTCAACAAGGAAATCATTTAATGCTGCAGATTTAGCCTACTTTACTTTTAATACTCTTTCTTCCCCAAAATGTATCTTTAACTTATGACTTGGCCTGCATTAGAGGACAGAGAGTGAACTGCCCTTTCAACTCCCAAGAGAAACTACAACACTAAGTAAAATTAAGTCAATTACTGTCTAGGGCCTGTGCTTGTCTCCCAGATCATTCCAGTCTACTAATAATCATTGTCAGAAAAAGCTATACAACAAGTTAGATGCAGAATTATCAAAACACATATTTTAAAACTGTTCAAATTTATTGATTTATTTGCTATAATTTTTTGCAAGACTTGAAATATTAAAACAATGCAAACATACAAAACAGAGACATTTATAATGACTTATATGAAGTTAGATCAAATAGGAAGTAGTAACTGAAGTCCTTGAATAATAACAGAAAAAAACCATTTTATAATTTCACAATGATATTTTTCTCCTTCCCTTTTTGTCTTTAATGTCTTCTGGGATCACTTTAATATAATATTATTCATTTAAACTATTCAATGTAACTTGAAATAATATTCATTAGAACAAACTTTGATTTATTTTTAAATTGTTTTCCATTAAAATTATAAACTTTGTAACTAGAGTAGACCCAAGAGAAGATCTTGTCCAAATTTCTTATTGTATAGTTAATGAGATAAAGGAATTGAAAGACGAAGGCATATTCCCTAAACCGTTTCTCCACTATGGAGAATGCTACAAGTTGTCGTTAGCATTCAGTACATTGCTTTTTCTACCATATAATCCTGCATTGGAGATACTCATCTTGTTGTGAATTCAGGAAAACAATGCTTGTTTTTTCCCCTGAAGTATTGCTTACTCTCAGGAATTCACATGTACAGTTTATTCTAATTTTTCTCTGACATTTTGCAACCCAGCCAGAAACATATTATAAAAATGTATCCTAAAATTTCAAGATTATATTCACTATGTTGAGTAAAAATGTGCCATAAAATGTAACAGACTTGCAAAGTTACACACACACACACACACACACACACACACACATGCGTACATACACACATACTCAGAAGCTAGATCACAAAGCCATTAAATAAATCATAAACAATTATTAGAATAAATGATGCATCAAGGGAAATATTAGGAACTTAAAAATATATATTCACAGAGTAGATATAAAGACTCATATTAAATGAAAAATAGCCTGGCACCTAATTAGTTCTTAATATAGTATTTTAGTATCACTGTAATTTCCCTTGTTGTTATTTGGGTAGAGAAATAGAAATTTAAATGAAACAAATTCTTACCTTTGGGAAATTATTAGCTTCTGAAGTACATGCAAGCAGAATAAATATTTTACTAAGATGAATTCATATAAGTCAAGTGTTAAACCTATATATCTATGCTATACCTGATGAGGTTTTTATTTTTAAAAAAGTGTGATAAAAGTCTTATCCAGAAGGAGATGTTTGATAACCTGGATAATCTAGAAACGGGAGCCTGAAGTGAAGTTTAAATACTAATATTTAGTTATGGGCTGAAATCTCATGGCACTCACTTTTGAAATCCAGGTCTTGGAGCCGCCTTCAGCTCAGGTCATGATTTCACGGTCTGTGGGTTCAAGCCCCTCGTTGGGCTCTGTGCTGACGGCTAGCTCAGAGCCTGGAGCCTGTCTTCAGATTCTGTGTCTCCCTCTCTCTCTGACCCTCCCCTGCTCACGTTGTCTCTCTGTATCTCTCAACAATAAATGAAAAACATAAAAAAAATTAAGAAAAAATAAAAGAAATCCAGGTCTTGACTGACAAAAAGATGTCCTATCTCCTGCAAAGAGGGGAATTGCCCAGATCTTCTTTGGAGAGTTAAAGGTCAGTAGTGCTAGAACATGAGGCAGTGGTGGAGGCAGGCAGAGCTCTACTGAGCTAGTTGCCAAAGCCCCAGGGTCATTTGAGACCACATCAATTTGGACCAAATGGAAAGCATGTGCCCCGGGCTCTAAAATTGGATTCGATACAATGTTCTTAGTTTGGTATTTGTTTCTTTTTTATTTTTATTTTTTTAAGTTTTATTTAATTATTTTCAGAGAGAGAAAGAGAGAGAACATGTGTGCACAGACAAGGGAGGGACAGAGAGAGAGAAAGAGAGAGAATCCCAAGCAGACTCCACACTCGGTGCCAAGCCTGATGTGGGGCTCAATCTCATGACTGTGAGAAATCAACAGTAGAAGCTTATTCAGGGGAGCCTGGGTGGCTCAGTCAGTTAAGCATCCAGCTTTGGCTCAGGTCATGATCTCACAGTTTGTGAGTTTGAGCCCCGCATTGGGCCCTGTGCTGACAGCTCAGAGCCTGGAGTCTCCTTCAGATTCTATGTCTCCCTCTCTCTCTGCCCCTCCCATGCTCATGCTCTGTCTCTCAATAATAAATAAAAACGTTAAAAAATAAAAAAAAAAGAGTAGAAACTTACTCAACTGAACCACCGAGACACCACTTGTTTTGTTTTTACGTTCATCCTAATAGTGTTTATGTATACCCCAAATTTGCCAGATAATTTCTAATCAGTTTACATTGCTTCTTATGTATAAGGATAAATTTTTGATCATGCACTTTTGTAAAGTAATTTTATAATTAGAGTTTATACATTTATATAAACTCTATATATTTATATATATATAAATATATATATTTATACAATATATATAATATTGTATAATTTATACAATATATATAATTATACAATATATATAATTTATACAATATATATACTTATACAATATATATAATATTGTATAAACTCTAATTTTATAATTAGAGTTTATACAAAACTCTCTTATATGGAAGAGAGTATATGTCTACCTCTGTCATCCAACATGTGCCCTTTTGTAGAATCCCCTTTTCATGTACCAGGACCCAGAATAAAATATATACGACTTAGTGTGGAACAAGGGGAAGCAGAAATTATTTCATTCTCTCATTGCACCCTGGAGAACCACCCCAGTGTCTTGATGATCTGTGGGACACACAGTTGGTTTATGTTCTAGTATAGACACTCCAATCCTATTACTCTCCAATAAAGTTACAGCACCTGGGTGGCTCAGTCCATTAAGAGTCTGACTGCAGCTCAGGTCATGATCTCATGGTTTGTGAGTCCAAGACTCACATTGGGCTCTGCACTGACAGTTCAGTCTTCCTGGGATTCTGTCTCTGTCTCTCTCTCTGCCTCTGTTTCATAATCTCACTCTATCTCTCTATCTCTCTCTCAAAAATAAATAAGCACTTTTTTAAAAAGCTAATGCATATAAAACTTTACACAATTTTTGGATATAATCTAAAGACTAAAAAAAATAATCATAAAGTAAATACCGTTGAAATAATTATGTTAAAAGATGGGCCCTAGAATTGAAAACTCAAGTATATAAAAGTTATTTTATTCTGTATTATTACAAAAAGATGTATTAAAAAAGCACATTTTCTTAGAAAATGTATGTGCCTATCATTTTCTTGCCACATTGAGGACATATGAATAAAATATAACAAAGAGATCATGAGTAAAATAAAGAATGTTACCATTTGGCTTCAATTATTTGAATAGTTTATAAAACCAAAAATTCTTGGTTTTAATCTAAAAGAGTCTATTTAGGTTATTTATGTTAAAAATAGTATATTTTGTGTTTTGATGTAAATAACTTAAATGGATCAATGATTTACATCATATTTCCAAAGTAAGCCTGGCATTGATCTGGTTTATAAGAGTTCTAACTTTGTTAATTAATAATTATAGTCAAGTAAAGTTTATCATTAAGATAATTTTGATTTATATTAAGATAATTCTGTTAGAAAAAACTATAGACATGATTTTAAAATATAGTGAATATATTGCCAAATATACACCCACAAATTTAATGTATTTATGTAAAAATATGCAGGTCACAAAACCTCTTTTTTTACAATAAGTGAATGAAATGATTTATTTTTTATAGGATAGAAAATACTAAAGTTAAATATTGAAGCGAATATAAATATAAATGTATATATACATCCCCTATTAAAGCTAAATTTTTCAAAGTAAGAATACTTTAGAATATAATCGTACTGATACTAGTTAACATAGATATATGTAGGACATACTGTACTTAAACATTTCTTCTCTTGTAGTTGTATTTTTCTCACTGTACATTAATCAGTATTTTACAAAGTTGATTTTATGTGTCGTGTATCTATATACATTTCAGATAAGTTTTATATCTATCTGAATGTTGTATTACAAAAAGGAAATGCATTCTTTCTGATAATATCTTAGCTGTATTTTTGAGAAAAATTATATGATCTACAAAGATCTTACAATTTTTGTTTCAATAAGAAACCGAGGAGCCATTCACACAATAGCCAGTTTTTTTTCAATGATTTCAATACTAATCATTCATTACTGTAAGAAAATCCAAATTACAAAGGTAAAAACTAAAAAAATAAAAACTAATCACTTCTTCTTCTCCCTTCAATTTGTAAACACATCTCTATCACCTTTGGACCGGACCTTATTCTATTTTTCTTGCAACCTAGTTTACAACTTAAGAGAAAAACAAAAAACAAAACTAGAAGAACAACCAGGTCAATGATGGAGTGTGGGGCACCTGGGTGGCTCAGTTGGTTGAGCATCCAACTTTGACTCAGGTCATGATCTCATGGTTTGTGGGTTCGAGCCCTGCATCGGGCTCTGTGCTGGCTACTAGCCTGGAGCCTGCTTCAGATTCTGTGTCTCTTTCTCTCTCTGCCCCTCCGCTGTTCATGCTCTGTCTTTCTGTCTCTCAATAATAAATAAATGTAAAAAAAAATGGACTGTGAATTCGGTTGGCTTTTCTGACTTTCAAGGTATAGTTTCCTTTTATTAGGCATAAACCCAATAGCAGTTTGAAATACATAACTTGTGATATCTAATTAACCAATCATCTACATTCAATATATAAAAATTCTTGCCGTAGAATAAAATACACATAAAAGTGCAATATAATAAGTTGCATTTAATACCAGCCAACTTGTAGGGTAGGAAACATGACTTCCCTGAAGTGTCCAAATTAACCTGGAACAAAGGTGAAAAATTCTCTTGAGGAGGGCAGGCAATGAGGAACAAGCAGTCTCTTTCACACCTGGACTTTAACAATCACAAATGTCCTGGGGCGTCATAAACCGGAAGCAGTCAATGATTTCTCGCTTCTCTGCTCTTAGACTTCTCATCCTCCATCTTCCTCTTTACTACTACAATATGATACAGGTATCATTGCATTATTATGATGTATTATAATTGGTTTGTCTATCTTCTCAACTGCATAGTGAATTATTTAAGGAAAGCAAATAGGTACCATACTGGTTTATTCACAGTATCTTGCATTTGGGCCATTCCTGGAAGTGTGAGGTAGGGCAACTCAACCCATTTGAGCTTGCCCGAGATACTTTTATTTGAAACAACAGCAACAACAAGAACAATAGGCATTGCTGGCATTTTCAGTGGGCCCCTTGGATATGATTAAAGATAGAAATTTTGAAGTCAGAATCAGAACCATGTAACCCACTCTCCCCAGCTTTGGGCCCAGAACATTCCAACTGAAGTATCCAAAAAAACTAGCAGGGTGTTTTAAAACATACTTCTAGATCCACAATTTTGGACAAGGTGTAATGAGAAAATTGGTAATTGTTATTCAAATAGAAGCTCCTACTCTTTATTTCTTGTGAAAGTGATTATCAATACTGATTTTATTTTTTTAAATAGTACCATGTGATTTTATTTTTTTTCTCATTTATTTATTTTAGAAGGGGAGAGTGAGAGAGAGCATGAGTTGGGGATGGGGCAGAGGGAAAGAGAGAGAGAGAGAGCGAGAGAGAGAGAGAGAGAGAGAGAACGAGAATCTTGAGCAGGCTCCATGCTCAATGCAGAGCCCAACACGGGGCTTAATCCCATGACCCTGAGATCATGAGCTGAGCAAGATCAAGAGTCAGACACAACTGACTGAAGCACCCAGATGCCCCTTAATTTTAATTTTTGTACATTATTTTCTAGTCTCTTCTTCTGAAACTCAAAGACAATAGTTGATATATTGAAATGTGGAATTAAAATTAATTTCTTCCTTTAAGGTGATAGAAAGAGCTCATACCTGATTGCAGAGTGGAAAATTGTCAAGTAAGTGTCAGTGAATGTTTAATATGGCTGTACTACTTTGCTAGGGTTGCTGTAAGAAAGTATTACATGTTGGATGGCTTAAACATCAGAAGTGAATTTTTCTACAGTACTAACGGGAGGCAGAAGTTCAAAGTCAAGGTGACTACGGGTCTTATTTCTTTGAGAGCCCTGAGGGAAGGATTTGTTGTAGGCCTCTCCCCTTAGTTTGTAGATGATTAATTTCTGTCTTCACATCATATTTTGCTTTGCACATCTGTGTCCAAATTTCCTCTCATAAGGGCATTAGTTATATGTGATTAAAACTCACCCCAAGGAAGCACCTGAGTGGCTCAGTCCCATAAGCTTCCAACTCTTGATTCCAGCTCAGGTCATGACCTCACAGTTTATGAGATCCAGCCCCGCATCAGGCTTTATGCTGACATCATGGAACCTGCTTGGGATTCTTTTTCTCCCTCTCTCTCTGCCCCTCCCTCACTTGTGCTCTCTCCGTCTCTCAAAATAAATAAACATTAAAAAATCTTTATTAAAAATGAAAAAAAAAAAACACGAGAGACTCTTGATTCCTGAAAACAAACTGAGGGGGGAAGGGGAAGGGGAAAAGGTAAAGCGGGGTGATGGTCTTGGTGGAGGTCACTTGTGGGGAAGAGCACTGGGTGTTATATGGAAACCAACCTGACAATAAACTATAAAGTTTAATAAAAAAAAAAAAAAAAAAATGAAAAAAGAAAAAAAAAAAAAAGAAAAAAAAAACTATTTTCATCATTCTTTTGGTTATTTTTTATACTTAACAAAGAAGAGCTATTTATGTTTTAGTTTTTAATGTATTTCTCTAAAAAAAAAAAAAAAATGAATTCTCACCCCAAAGACCATATTTTAGCTTAATTACCTCTTAGGAAGACTCCATCTCAAAAAACAGTCACAGCTGAGGTAATGGAGATCAGGAACCTCAACGTACAAATTTTGGAAAGGACATAATACAGCTTATAACACTAGCTAAATTAGTTTTGTAAACGCCTTAAATGGTAGACAGATCTTACGAAGTTACTGAGATTTGCAATAGATAGTCTCTTCTCTGACAACAGCCTCAGTTTTGCTGGTTGATTGCTAAAGAAAATAATGTAATTCCTTTCCAGGAAGATCACACCTACACAAATATATTTCAAAATGTTTATTTTGGACAGCTGCATTAGGAATGCAAATCTGCTGTCACCTTATAACATCACATTTTCACTTACTCATGTGGAATGCCGTAAGCAACATTTTAGAAACACACTCACTTCAGGTGGTAAAAATTCACAGTAAGTTTGCCAGTTCTGTTGCCTTAAAAGAACATCTATGCAGCCCATCTTCATTCTTCTGGAGATTTTATTTTGCACATTAACAACTGATAATTTGACAAGTAGTGACAACCGCTTTTTGCAGAATCACCTATGCCAGATAATATATATGCTACTAAAATTTCACAATAACATCTGGATAGAAGAATGGGATATAAATGTCTAGACACATCATTTTGTGATTTTATTTGTATTTCACCTTTATTTGCTAACAACATTAAAATGAAGTGATTTTATATTTATTCCTTCCATCTGGGTAAAAAGTACTTAAATGTCTTAGAGTATTAGTTATTTATGTCTGAACAAATGCAATTATTTGACAAATAAAACAAACTGCTAAATAAATGAGGCAATCATATAAACCTATTAAAGCTTTCAGCCCTCACCATGAGGAATCTTGCCTTAGAAAATGATAGTGAGGTTGCTTACTTTGTGCCAGACACAGGTTGAGACTCATAAAATATATGTATTATCTACTCACATATGTCATTTTTATGACTATCTTATCAATGAGGTCCTACTAGTATCTCTTTTACATATGAGGAAACTAAGGCACAGAGAGATTAAGAAAATTATCAAACGTCACACTCCTGGTTATAAAATAGAGTGGCCAAAATTCAAGCAGGGCAATGTGACTCCAGAATTAAGACTAAGAGCACACACTAACATCTATAATAACCATTTGAAAAGGTGCTGAAGATTTAAATGCATTGACTTTAGATCATGATACTTTAAATCTAATACTAGCTCTATCACTCGTGATCTGCATCACCTTCCCTAGTTTCAGAATAGTCTTACCACCCAGTCTTAACCAAGCCAACCATATCTAGGAAATACAAATCTTCTTTGGTGCTGCCAGTCTCCTTGATGTTTATTCTAGATGGATCCCTTCAAATATATTATAGCTTCTCTTTCTATGATAATGTGTCTCACATATTGCTGTTGGATTACAAGTGATAATAAACTGAAAAAGCTTAGAATAGTCCCAGTCACAGAATAGCCATCTAATTCTTAGCGGTTACTATCATTAATACTTTTATCAATATTTTTACCAGTCTACTATTAGTAATATTACTACAAGTACTGATCATACTACTAATAAATTTGAATTGTAAGAACTAAAATAAGTAATTAATTTTAATATTTTCTAATGTAAATCTTCTACTGTCATATAAAGTTCAATAGAAAACATAACTTTTATACATTAGCCATAATGCTTAGAAGGCAGAAGAATTTGTAAGTCAAAACTTCAAAAGAAATGCTATCATAGGTTAGAGACAAGAGAAGAGATGTCCTTATACTCACTGCCTTTTACAACCACCAATGTTTCCTACATTTGTTTTCCTGGGGTGAGAGTTTCTTTCTAGAATAAGAGAAAAATAAGGATTCAATTTGACTGGATCCCTAATGTGTTATATATGAATACATTTATTTCATTGATAAATACATATATGTACACTTACTTTACTCATTCATGGCCTATCAAAATTGTAGTGTTAAAATTTTTTGTGAACTTTAGGAAATCATCAGCTACTCTTATTTTTCTACTTTTTAATAATTTGTATTATTTTATTTCTCATAGCTAACATATAACTCAGTTCATGATGACAGCAAGGAATAATATTTATATTATTATTTATTTTGAATTTTAAAAGCATACAAATTATGTACAGTTGAAGATACAAAAATGTCTGTTAATTTGAAAAATATCTCTAATTATTGAGAATAATCATACAAAAATATGACATAAAAGAATTAGAAAACAAATATATTTCCCATGCAGGGATAGAATTTGCGATTTAAAAAAAAAAGTAAATAAAACAAGGAGATTACTAATGTTGTTACAATTACTAATGATGTAATGTATTTTATAGTAGGACTACTTGGAAATTATCATTTTATAGTAGGACTACTTGGAAATTATCAGCATTATGTTTTAAACAGTGATGATGATTAAAAAGATAAAAAGTATTATTTATTAATATGTTACCCAAATGAAATGTATTATTGTTTCTGAAAAAGAAAAGTTTTTTAATCTGTATATTTTTATTTAAATTATCTTTTTACATTACTGAGAAAATAAAAAAATAAATGTGAATTCTTCTTTAGATTGTTTCATTATTGCATGTGGTTATAAATATTTTACTTACATAAGATCTCTAGTTTCAACACTGTATTTGACAAATATTTTTGAACAAATAAATGGTAGTGTTATAAAAGCATATATACTGTTTTATTGATCACATAAGTGGTTAATGAGGGAATCCCAAATAAGCAAAATAACTTAAACTAAGTTTTCTTTTTAAGTAGTTCAATATTAGAGAGTGATACAACACTTAAAAAGTAAGGAATATTTTTATTCCCTATAATTTCTTAAAAGTAAGTAATATGTGAATTACTAGTTAGCAGAAGAGATCCCAATGGTGACATATTTTGGAACTATTCTAGATTGCCTTGACAGATACTAAATAAAATATGCTTTCCTTCATTCTGAGTGTATTTTTAAGAGCAAACTAAAACTGCATTATAAATGTGGAATTAAGAATGGGATCAATGTCATTAGTGTCAGTCCTGCAACATTAAAATGTATAGACCAAATAATTTCATTTGTGGATCAAATATCCTAATGAAATAGGTAGAGGACTAAGAAAGAGAAATATTTGAAACATATGCACGTAAACCTCATTTAGAGTATATTCTCACACAGGCCTACATCATAGGTAATGAAAAGCTCTCATTAAGCTTGAAACAAACATGAAATCCATCAGGGGACAAGGTGAAAAATTGAAGTTAAAGAATAAATCAATTGACGAAACCAGCATTTGTGACTTTTAAGCAACCTGGGCCCTTTCCTAAATATACCACCTATCTGCTGACATGTTAGTGCCATGATAAATTTGAGGTCTTGACCTAGTCTGTCAACAGAGGTTTTCAAGACAGTGACCTGGACAAATGCTTCTCAAACTGTCTAGGGGAAAGAGCTGTACTTTTAATTTCTAATTCCACATGTGTAAAATACAACAAAATTAAATAACTAGAAAAATTAAACTAAAATCACAAATACACAACCCAGGCTCCATTAAAAAAATCGGATCCTGTGGCCATAAATGACTCTATTATACTACTAAAAATGTTCTGTTTATTCTTAATATCTGTACTTATATTATCACAGACTGATGACAGATCGAAAGTTGACTCTGTCAACTGACCACACCATGAGTAGCACAGGTAGCTGGAGTTGCACAGAAAAATGAGAGAATCTGATTAACAGAATTTTATAATTCACAGAACGGGTGTTCTTCCTGTTGGTAATAGTGGCAGTAGCTTGTTTGTTTTGATGGTTGTTTATTTTTGTTTTGAGGTTTCTAGAAACCTAAGCTTCTAGGGGAAAGACCTAAGATCAGGTCACACTCTTCTTCTGTTCTCTTACCAATTCCCCTCCTCATTGTCAACTTAGTAACCAAAGACATGCACGTGTGAGGTGGTCAATCAGAAACATGACGTATAGCACATATAGCACGTAGACAATATTTTCCTCTGATGTGATGACAGCAGTCTTGCATGGGATTGGAGGCACACCTTGATCTTATTAACTTTAGTATTTAACCAGTCAAGTTGGGAAAATATTATTCAAAGCTGCACAGATTTTTTTGTCCACTTTAATTAGTAAGACCCCGTCACTGAAAAGCCGTGGCAGTGCTATAGAACAAGAAAGTTAAACTTGGCAAACTACATTTTCCAGGAAAATGGGAGCTTCATCTCATTCTTTTAGATGCAAGCTGTATCTGCATTGTAACTGTAGTCAAGTGTAGACTGGTACCATCAAGTTCACTTGCCAAATTTGCCAAACTTGCAGATTTGCAAATGCTTTTGACAATTCACGGAAGTGCCCCGATGAAAAGTGATTTTAGTTTTGGCATACTTGTTCTTTTAATAGTCTCTTTTTATTTCCTTCTTATGCCTAAGCAATATCTACATGAGGATGCAACACAGAAAAAATAGAGAGATCAAGGACAGCCCCTGTGGAAAACCTCATTCTAATATAGTTACCTTTTATTAATTTTTGGAACAATAATCTAAGTCAGATGGTATGTGGATAGGCACAGATTTGGGAAAGGTCAAACATTTCAAGGCACCAAGTGAAATATCCTCTGTGAGGAGTTTTTACTGAGAAGTTCTCCTTTACTGCTTCGGTTTAAGCACTTATTATTTCAATGGCATTTTTTTTCTCATTAATGGGATGAGCAACAATTTATGAAATTAGACAGATCACCTCATTCCACTAAATTACAGATGGCACTTACTTTAAATCATTTAAAATATTCTCTGTTCCAGAAGCTATGCTTGGAAAGATGTGAAAAGATGTAAATATTCATAAATTCATGGATTTTACATATATTATTGAAAATTAAATACATGAATAGTTTATTTTTACCCATACGGTGATGTCAGGAGGATATCAACCGAAATATTAACAATAGTTAATTTGTTATCTTTGATTTATAGATATTCACTTATTTTGACTTTACCTTCATATTTTTGTATCATTTTAATTTTTCTATTGAACAGTTATAAAAATTTTAAGTCAAGGAACATAATGCTATTTTAATTTTGTAAAACACAAATATGTTCCCAACATGTTAGGTAATTATGACAGGTTAACATCAATCCTAATTTCACTCAGGGAATACAGTAAAAAGAATACTTGGTAATCATACTCCAATCTGGACTCCATATGTCCAGACTCCATAATTGTCTGGACAATTACTGATGACCTCCACTGGTAAATAACTATGCTGTCCAACACAGTGGCTAGTAGCCACTAGTAGCTAATGAGCAGTTGAAACATCGTTAATCAGAACTGAAATATACTTCAAATATAAAATATACAATTGAGTTTGAAGGCATAGTATGAAGTAAAAAATGTAAATAACTCAATAGTTTTATATTTATTTCATGTTGAAATGATATTTTATATACATTGTTCAACAAAATTATAATTAAAATTCATTTTAGTCGCTGCTTTTTTTTGTTTTTTAATTTCTTAATTGAGCAACTGAAACATTTAAAATTGTATGTGATTTCTATCATATTTCTACCTGACAGCAATGTCTTAGGGATATATTGAGAATTGTCTCATTCTTAGGGTCATAAACCTACCATTGCTATGCTGCTTAAACTTGACATTGATTCAGGGTGGTTCACCATTCATTTTCCCTTCCTTTCTACAAAAGAGATGGTCCCAAAGTATAGAAGTTTAATATCCAAAAATATATGTAACAATTTATGTAGAAACTGTATACACTGAAAAATGCAAACACTATTTTGAAATGTTATATAAAACATAAATAAATGGCATCATTTGTGAATTGAGATGTTGTATTTTACATATCTCAATTCTTTTGAAACAATTCTAGACAAATAATGAACAAGCAATAATTTAATCCACTATGTGGACTATATTATATGACTATATGTAGAAAAATACCATTTATCTAAAAGACCATATTTGTCTTAAAAGAATTTAATAAAAATTTATGGGATCTGATTTTATGATTGAAAAATGAACTTCACCTTGCTCTCAGCTCTATTTCATCTAAGCAGTTTCATGACATTTGAATTTCTACAGTTATTTCATTTGTCTAATTTAAAAGCTTTTGTTTTACCAATGATTTGTTACACCCATTCAAATCCAACAACTCTTGAGAGCTGTGGTTATTTGAGCTATAATAATTTACAACTAATAAGTAAAATGACTTCAGAGAAGACATTTTATGAGGAAATAGGAAATAGGGAATTTAAGAGAATAGGAAAGACTCCAAATGCAGCTGATCCTGAACTAAAACTTTCATTTATAGCAATGGAATTAAAATGCTGGCGCACTGAAGATAAACTTTGACTTTTTAACAATTTTTTCCAGTGACAATGTTTTTTTGACACCCATTAATTATAGTTGTGGAGTGTGTTATTAATGTATTCTATCAAATACATTGTTCTTCTTTCTTCTGGAGGGTTCAAAGCATAAAAAGGAAATAATTGATCATTTTTGTGGTAAAAGTCATTATTTTCACTCTCACAAAACTGTAGAATAAAACTTACGTGTACTTTCACTTATAAAATAATAAATCATTACCATTCATATTTGATGATGTTTGACTTCTGTCCCTTCTTAACATCAGTTGCACATATTTGTCCACTCTCCTCCTTTGTGAATACTGTTTATTGTTCTACATTAATACCATTGCTATATCCTTGCATCAATCATTATTTGAATATATATCATTGTAACAATTAATACATATAAAACAAATATATAATATAAACATATAAACATATAAATAATTATAATTTATTCACCATTAACCTATGCAGTATTTCCAACATTAAGTACTTTTGATTCCAATAGAGGTAGCACTATACACGGATGAAAATATATGAGTGAGTAAGTGCTGGATTTCTCTATATGTGTGGGATGATACCAAAGAAACACATTTCTTTCTCACACCATCTAAAAAACTGAGGTTTGCTGCATGACTGGAGGGTGGGGAGCAATGGGGAGAAATAGCAGCCAGGGCTCTTGGAAAGTATCACAGTGACATAGAGCCCAGGAAGCCTGCCCATGAGCTGCTTGGGATGTCTTTTTGGCAGATTTTCAAATTGGCCCACAGGGACCATCAATGCTCTGCAGGTCTTACCTACACACACCCTACCCCCAGTCCATGGCCAACTACTGGTGCATGTTCCTAATGGCATTGGGGCTGGGCCCTTGCAGAATGCTAATGACCATTCTCAGAAAGCCAACTGCAGAATTGGGAGCACACAAATGAGCATTCAGCACTTCCCTAGGGAAAGCAAGTGAACAGGAGGCTGTCTGAACTTGGCCTGGCTTTGCTGGATTGAGAGAAGGCATGCAACCTTAAGAATTCCCTCCATGAGAAATATGGAGCAGGTATATACAGAGAAAAATGCCTGAAAATGCCTCAAAATCTCTAACAAGGCTGATAAAGGTTATTTCCCTCCCAAAGTCTAGGCAGTAGAGACTGAAGAAGGTTACTGCTTTTTCAAGTGTGAAGGCAGCAATACAGGATTTCAAGGAACACGAAAAATTCAAGGAAACATGACAGACACTACCAAAGAAATACAATAATTTCCCAGTAACTGATCGCAAGGAAATGGAGATCTGTGATTTGTCCAATAAAGAATCCAAAATAATTGTTTTAAGGAAACCTAGTAAACTACAAGAGAGACAATTCAATGAACTAAGGAAAACAATATATGAACAAAATCAGAAGTTTAATAAAGACATAGAAATTATTGAAAAAAGAAACAAACACCATACTAACTGGAATTTAAATAAAGACTTTAAAAAAAGTAGAAATTCGGGAGCAGAAAGCTTATATAAACAAATAATGGCTGAGAACTTTCCAAATCTGGGGCGAGATCTGATCATCAAGTTCATAAAATGTATAAGTCTCCCCAAAATTCAAATCAAAACAATCTTCTCTAAGAAACATAGCAAAACTATCTAAAATCAAAGTCAAGGAGATACT
>CM053573.1:21098436-21117137 GCA_028646485.1 Cryptoprocta ferox
TAAAGCAGCAGGGGGAAAAATACCTCACATACAATGAAGCCTCTGTAAGACTATCAGCAGATTTTTGAGCAATAACCTCATGGATTAGGAGACAAATGGAGGATATATTTAAGGCACTGAAAGAAAAAATAAAAACTGCCAACCAAGTCCACTTTACTCCGTAAAATTGTCTTTCAGAAATGAGAGAAAAATAAATTTGTTTCCCAGAGCTGAGGGATTTCATCATCACTAGACCTCCTTACAAAGAAATGATGAAAGTTTTCCCAGCTAAAACAAAAAGACACCAGTAAGTAACAAAACATCAAGATAAAAAACACACTGATACAGGTATGTGTAGAGTTGAATTCAAAGTACTCTAATATGGTGAAGCTTTGATCATTTAGCTCTAGTATAAAGGTTAAAGGTCAAAAGTATTTAAATAACTAGAGCTACAATAATTTGTTAATGAATACACAACACAGAAAAGGGTAAATCATGACATCGAAAATATAAACTATTGGGGGGATAGTAAAAGAGTAAAGTTTCTGTAGATAATCAAAGTAAAGTTGTTAGCAGTTCAAAATAGACTGCTAATATGTTAGTATCTATAACATGTTTTAGGCACGCCCCATAGTAACCACAATCCAAAAACCTACAGGCTTAATCTAATCAAGTGTTGGTTTAGTCTTTAAAATAAAGCATAAAGTTTTCATCAGCTAATAGCAGAAGAACTGAGATACTAAAAGAATGAATGGGAGTTGATATGAAGTTGGTTTTCTGTTGCAGAGTTGGAGAAGTCACATCCACATGTGACACTGCGATGAAATATTTCAGGGTATCTTTAGAAAATGAAAGTGGTCCCTGACTTACAATCAACAAGAAAACCAGCATCTCAGCTCTACAATAGAAGAAATTGGATTCTGCCAACAACCTGAATGAACTCATCAGTAGTTTTACTCCCAGAATCTCTAGAAAGAGCTTGGGTTGGCCTTTCTTAAGAAAACAGAGAACCCAGTCAAGCTTAGACTTCTGTATCATGGGCCTGTGGGCTAATAAATATATTGTTTTAAGCTGTGAAGTTTATGATCACTTGTTACACAGTTATGGAAAACAAATGAAATTTGCTACCAAGAAGAGCTGCTACCTATAAGTAGAATTTTGGTTCATCTACTGTCTCATTCTATGGCTTTCCAATATAAGCAAAACAGTAATGCTTGTAATTTATCCACTTTTCATTTTATTGTAACAGCACTATGGTCTTCCACTACCAGCAATGTTCCAACTGGTACCCAAATTTGCACTCTTAAACATAAACAGCCAGGAATAAAGAGAAATATATCTGGAGAATGAAAGGGCATTCTTATAAGAAACTGAGTAAAAGACTCCAGGGAAAGCACATTTAAAAGAACTGAAATCGAGTAATAGAGACAACATAAATAGGACAAATAAAAAAACTTTTGATTAGTGAGCTTGGAATTATAGTAACCATACAAATATATTGATTTTATTCATAATGCTTTTCTAAAGTTTTATATGTATGCATTCACTAATTACTCACAAGAAACTTATCAGATACTCAGTGTTTGTCTGTTTTATATAGAAATTAAAGCACAAACACAAGTCAAATAAATAATTTGCACAAATCCTGGTATATAGGTAGAATCAGAACTAGAACTTGAGCTGAAACAGGTTAAATCCAGAACCATGAAGGACAATACAGTACAAAATAAGGAATATTTAGAAAAACAAATACATGCATATGTCTATGTATGTACACATATACAGTTTAGAAGTTACAAAATATTATTGAAATGTTTAGAGTAGTATCTAGACAGAAGAACCATAAACAAATATAAGCGAAATATATAAAACAAAAGGGATATGAAGTGATCTAGATAATATATGTTCTGTGAAATTGCAACTATAGAAATCATCAACAAAGTAACTGAAGAAACCTTCCTAGATTTGAAAGTGGTAAATTGTCCAACAAACACTGAAATGAATAAATTCTAGACCCATGCCTACATATACCTCTGTAAAACTTTAGAACAGTAAGTAAAAATAACAACAACAAAAAGTTTAAAAGAGTAAAAATAGGATTCTAGGGAAAAAAAGAAAAAAAAAGCCCATATGGCAAAAAAAAATACTCCTTTAAAAATTTTGAATGAGGCTAACATTATTTATCATGCAAAGAACACTTTCGTTGGAATGGTCCATGCATTGCAAGGGTAGATAGAATAATATTCCTTTAGCTATGTAGTGAATTATATATATATAAACTGCTATGATAATGTAAATGATTTTAATTTTAAAAAAGTTTTAGAATCAACTATACCTAAGACCCAGAAAATTATTGCTATAGAAAAGAATATAACTATTCATAAATATGAAAACATATACAAAAAGAGATGAGAATGACAGTATGAGGGAATGGATGCTAATATCTTTCTTTCCTAAGATGAATCATTATCTAAAACTCATATATAAATACATATGGTACAAAATTGCACAAAAGGCTTTCAGCTGAAAACTATACAGAATTATGTATATAACAAACTATGGGATGGGGATATGAGATAAAGAATGGATATTTAACTTAGTTGTACCCTTATGTTTATAGCATAAATAGTTGTGTGTTAATATGAAATATTAAGAAATAGATATTCAAGCTTATTGTTAAAATTATGGATGTAATAATCCTAAGGGAGTGATGAAGGCTAGGGGAAGAAACTATTGTTTCTGATAGTAACTACTCATGTATTCCTTTGATACAATAAGTGTTACTTCTTACAGAAAAGTTTCTGAACAGCTTTCATCAAATCACACATCTCAACTCTTTTCTGGGTTCAAGTGCACAATTGCAATCATAGGGCATGTCTTTGTGATTAAACATATATTAAAAATGTTGAGTAGTAAGCTACTTGGGTTTTACTGTGAGAAAATCCAATGGTAGTACTCCCCTACTTCTTTATATTCTGTGAGAGCTGATACATTTAAAAATTAAAACTTACTTCACAAAAACATATGCTTTTTAAGATCAGTAGAATGTAGTATTGCAAAATTAAGTTATGATTTTAATGTCATATTTTCATAAATTCAGCATAAATCTTCCACTTATTGTTTTTTAAAAAATTAACCTCTCTATTTATTATTGAGAGAGAGAGAGAGAGAGAGAGAGGGAGACAGCATGAGCATGGGAGGGGCAGAGAGAGGGGGAGACACAGAATCTGAAGGAGGCTCCAGGCTCTGAGCTGTCAGCACAGAGCTCAACACGAGGCTCAAACTCACAAACCGTTTGATCATGACCTGAGCTAAGTAAGCAATTAACAGACTGAGCCCCCGATGCACCCCTTCCACTTAGTATTTTTAAATTAATATACAAGTACCCCAGTTATTTGGTATCTCAAGACCCATCTATGAAATAGAATAATGATGCCTTCCAACCTATCTAATAAAATTGATACTCAAATAAATTTGTCATATCATCTGTAATATAACATATGTTTAAAAACTAATTTTGAATATTTTACTCATTCATTTGAAAGTATTGTGTAAGTGACAAGACTCTGTATAATGTTAAGTAATTACTAAAGCAAATTCCACCCAAATTGGAGGATATGAATGGCTAGCAGGCAAAAAAAAATAATGTATGGAGAAATTTACTAGGTATGGATTGATAGCATTTCATTTAAAGTCTAATTAAACAAATTAAAGTTATTTTAATTGTGAAAATGTTGAGGATATAGTCGATCCCAAATTCTAGAATTTGGAATACAGTTAGAAAGCAATTCTCCATATAATTCAAATTATATGGCAGAGAGTAAAGGCCGTATTTTTAAAAGTGTTAGAAATGTAGCCTAGAGAATTACATAGGCATATCACCCAAGGTATTTTATGCTTTAGCAAAAGGGGACTACTTTTTGTAGGGTCAGGACCCTGTCGATGAGAAAGAGCTTCCAACTTATGAATCATGATTAGTGATGTTTGTTCTAAAAAACGAGCAAAACGGTATACTAATTCTACATCAACTTACCCTTAATTGTAATCAGGTACTATGGCCGAATAATCATTCATGTTTAAAAGACTTTTTGAATTAGACTATGTATTTCAGAAATACACACTTTCATTGGCTCTGAGTACATGCAAAGTAACTCAGCTTCAAGGTACTTGGAAATGAACAAAAACATATTACGTGATGAGTGCTGAATATATTCTAAGTACTTTCATATCTAAAACTACAATTTATTATCACAACAACATCTTGAAGTAAATCGGATTATGGTCTGAACATTACAATTGATCAGGTTAGAGACTGAATAAAATATCACTGTGATTGGTATTGACACCAACGAGGCTGACTGTTTTCCAAAATGTAGAAGCTGTGACAATAATAAATAGAACATCTATATCTGAATGTTTTACATACATCATCTCATTTTATCCTCATTCAACAATCAGTTATGTTGCAGTTCGGGAGCACAGGGAATGCTTAACACTCAGATCCACATTGTTTGACCGAGAAACAAGGTCAAAAAACAAACAAACAAACAAACAAAACCCAGTGGTTACTCTAAATTCAAATAAGCGCCTTGGGAATTTTTGTTTCCTGAACTATCACATACTTACTGATAGGTTATTTCTTTCAAAATACAAAGGGAGAGGCTAGTTAAAACTCCTTTTCCATTCCGGAAACCTGTCATATGCTCTGACTCAGAAACGAGATAGCACCCTGCATTAGCTCCAAGTAATGTACAGATTACTTAAGGATTTTGCATTTAAGAGTTGACATATTATAGGAAAAAATAGCATTTATGAAAAAAAATCAGTGAAACAAACCATCCCAAAACTAATTAGATTAGTGTTTTATGACTTATGATATATTGGCTTCTTTTAGAACAGATTTCATCCATTTCAAGTCATTTGTTCAGCCTTGAAAATATAAGCATTTTGTGCCATTGTTTTCTAAAGGGCAGATCGTGCCTTTTCTATTTGGTATACTATTTTCAAAATGTCACAAAATGGCAAAGAGTAAAGAATCCTAGAGACCAAGGGAAACAAGTTTTGCATATTTAATTACAAAAGAGAGAGCAGAAAAATATTTCCAAGGCTTTCAAGTAATTTTTATCTAAAATATCTATGAATACTTCATGTATGGATATATAAAATAAAAAATTAATCATCTTCTAATTACCTGTGCACAGGTATCATGCTTGAGTATATTCATGATTGAAAACATTTAGAAAAACTATTCTAAAGAAGTACATGGTTGGGATTTTTTTTTCAAGTCTTCATTTCTCCATGTTCTCACCTCTATGTCTATTAGGATAGATGATAATGACAGGTTTAAAGTTATGATCATCTGGATTTGGGGAAAACATTGTGCAACTTTCTCTCTTCTTGTTTAAAAATACCACTGAAAACATAAAATAAAGTAAAAATACCATTTTTTTCTGTTATGGTCAGACTGAATTCAGGGAATACATTTTGCGACTTTCGCTGCTCATGTTTAAAAATACCATTAAAAATAGAATAAAAATAAAAATACCATATTTTCCTGTGATCTCAATTATTTTCATGCTTCCCAAAGGTTGTGTCACTCTTCTGATGATACCGAAGTTTTAAGGCCTTCTAACAATTCAAACATATATGTTAAAACATTATATATTGCTTAAATTATCATTAATTCATTTCCACAAGTCAAACATGGCCCAAACTGAACTCTTTATAATCTTGGCTGGGTTTTCCTCTTTTCTGCAATTCACTACTCCATCTATGGCATAATCAGTCACTTTCAAGTTGAAGCTTTTGGTGACAGCATTGATTCATTTGTTTCCATCACTTCCTTGTGCGTTAGTCTTTATGCTGATCCCATCTCAAACTGACCCTTTTTGGTAATACCTCTGTCATTGTCTAAGTGCACCTTTCATTGTCCCCTAAGTAGGATTTTGTACTCACCTGTTAACAATATTAACTTTCTTTCTCCAATTCTGAAAGACCTTACTTTTTACTCCCCACCAGCCTTACCCCTTCCACCCAGGCCACATATATACCGAAGTCATTTTCTGCAAATAGACTATACCACAATAGCAATTACTTGTCTTCTTTAACTTAGTTTTGCTCCTAGATTGTATTACAAATACCTGGGCATGACATAAATTGTTCATCACCATCTGGTCCCAACCATTCTTTCGGGTTTCATTTTTCTGCTTTGCCCACATACCTCCTGAAAATTATACTATAGGAATAATAAAATGCTCACCCGTGATTAATTGTATAATTTATTTTATTATTGTTGCTTTCCTTTGCCTGAAGTTGCCATTCTGTATTCTTCACCCAACAAACTTCTTTTAAGTTCCATTTACTCTGCTATTTTATCTTTCTATTGGCTTTCCTGAAAATCTTTTAATCAAAATTTACACTAAGTGTACTAAAGAATACAGTACAAAGTATACTAAAGTATACAATAAGTGTACCAAAACTTTTTGTTTTTCCTGAACCATTTGAACCTGTAATGTATCATTCAGAGTACAACCAGAGAAGCAGAACCTGGATAGAGGATTGGATATTGGTAAATACATTACAAGGAATTGGCTTTGTGATTTTGGAGCCTGCCTAAAGTTTTCTGAAATCCATAGGCAGGTAAGCAGGAAGGGAAGGTCATGGGGAGACAAGAATTCCATGGGCAGGTTTCAAGCTTTTGTCCACAGGTAGTCAGAAACGGATTATCTTCCTAGATTTAAGTCAACAAATTATGGAGTTCACACTGCAAAATTCGTTATTACTACCTTAGTCTGGTATTTGATTGAATAAGTGGAAAAGGCATATGTTGGCTACAAAGTGATTGCAGCCCTCCCTTCTGACTTAGTAGTTTGGCTTAAACAAATTGACTCAAAGGAACCATCACGAGTAATGACCTATTACCTCAAATACTTTAGTGTTTATTTCTGACATCAAGATTTATAAATTAATATTACTGCTACATTGCTGTCTTCAAATTCTCATATCCTACTCATGTTAATTTTCTTAGTAATGACTTACATAGCCTCTTTTAAGACAGATTGGTAGTTTCTTACAAAACTAAGAACACTCATCATATGATCCAGCAATTACATTCCTTGATATTTACCCAAAGTAAATGAAAATGTAAATTCACACAAAAACCTTCACACATTTGTTAATAGCAGTTTTATTTGGAATTTCCCAAACTTGGAAACAACCAAGATGTCTTTCAGTAGCTTAATGGATAAATAAACTGTGGTACAACCAGAAATAGAACATTTCAGTGATAAAAAGTAATGAGTGACCGGGGCGCCTGGGTGGCTCAGTCGGTTAAGCCTCCGACTTCGGCTCAGGTCATGATCTCACAGTTTGTGAGTTCGAGCCCCGCGTCGGGCTCTGGGCTGACAGCTCAGAGCCTGGAGCCTCCTTCTGATTCTGGGTCTCCCCCTCTCTCTGCCCCTCCCATGTTCATGCTCTGTCTCTCTCTGACTCTCAATAATAAAATAATAAATAAAAATGTTAAAAATTAAAAAAAAATTAAAAAAAAAATAAAAATAAAATAAAAAAAAAAAGTAATGAGTGACCAAGCCATGAAAAGACATGGAAAATATTCAATGTATATTATTTAGTGAAAGAAGCCAATTTGAAGGGGCTACATACTGTATGACTGCAACTGCATGACATTCTGGCACAAGATAAAAGTATGGAGACAGTTAAAATGTAGTGGTCGGCAGGGATTGGAAAGAATTAATAAGTGGAGCTCGGTAGAGTTTTAGGACAGTGAAAATACTCTGCATGAAACCATAACGGTGGATACATATCATTATGTGCTTTTCCAGACCAATAGAATGTACAACACAATGAATCCTAAGGTAAACTATGGACTTTGGGTAATTATGATGTGTTAGTGTAGGTCCATCATCTGTAATAAATGTACCACTTTCTTGGGGAATGTTGATAATAAGGGAGGCTATGCATTAGGGAGGCAAGGAGTATAAGGGAAATCTCTACATCTATATTTCAGTTTTTATATGAACCTAATACTGCTCTAAAAATAATGTCTTTAGGGCACCTGGGTGGCTCAGGCAGTTGAGCATCTGATTTCTGCTCAGGTCATGGTCTCACAGTTCGTGAGCTTGAGCCCTGCATCAGGCTCAGTGCGGACAGCTTGGACTCTGGAGCCTGCTTCAGATTCTGTGTCTCCCTCTCTCTCTGCTCCTCCCCCACTTACTCCCTCTCTCCTCTCTTTCTCTCTCAATAAATAAACATTATATATTTTTAAAAATGAAAATAATGTCTTTAATTTAAAAAAGCATGCCATATTAGTGCTTTTAACCTAAAGACAGAGAGTTCATTCTACTTTTCTTCTTCTTCATATTTCCAGTCAGAAATATAACCTGATGATTTCTAATAAATTTACTTATTTGATCAATCCAACTGTATGTAATCAATACCTCTGCCTCCACCTTCTTCCTTGAGCAGATTACTTTATTGCTGTTTGTACTCTGACTCCCTATTCACTCTGCTCAATTTCCAATACCTCACACCAGGCCTGCCGTGAAAATCCTCTCCTCACCTCCTGGGGATTTAACTACTCACTCACAGTTACCATTCCGTTTGAATAGAGGCTCTGCCCACCTTGCCTAAGGCTGACATCTTGGGAAGGTCATCTCCTTACACTGATGCTACACCAGTGCTCTTCTCACGCTACTTAGGCTTAAACCCTTCCCCGAGGTACTGTCACTGATGATTGCCTCCTCTCACTGCTTTGGCTCTAACACCCTACAGCCATGCTGTCCTACCTCCATGTGGGTACCATCGGAAACTACTCGGGTTGTAACACACCACACTGCAGAGCTCTCATGCTTGGATGCCTGGCTCACATCTGGGTCCTGCCTCCCCATGCTGGACCATCTTTTGGGTAGAAGCTCTCCTCAGCCTCTCTTCTGCTTTGATTTCTGATGGTAGGTCTCCCACTTGAGATGCCTTAGCTGTCCCACCTCAAGCTGTCGCACTCACAGCCCCCACGTGGGAAACCATCTTGCATGGAAACTCTTTGTACTGGCGTTGCCTTACCACACTCGAAATCACCCCTCTGCATCGTGTTTGGGTCTGACTCATCATGACAACCATGGAAATACCATGCCCATCCCGTTTAGGTCCTGACACTGTTCTGTGCCACAATAGCTTCCTTAGACCCAGAAATTGTTCCCTGACTTGTTCTGATCCATTTAATAGCTTTAATACTGAATTACTCATTAATAGAAGGGAAGACAATGGGAAAAGGAAGAGACTCAAATTTAGAGCAAATTATTTTTCTATGTGTTTGTGCAAATGTTTCTGCTAGATTCTCTTGAGATTAAATACTTACCTTTAAGAAATCAATATACACTCAAATAATCTTATACTACTTTACTTATACGAAAAAAGTGGGTATTCCACATATCCTATATGCTCCTATCATATATTTTAATTCTATATGTTATAAACTTCATAATACATTGTCATTATCTTGCTTTAAACCACCGATAATCCTTTACATAAAATAAAGATGAATAGATACATGATAAAATGAACTTTTATTTATGCCACACCTTTACTCTTTCTGATATCCATTCTTATGAATATATACCCTTTGATATATTACCTTAAACTGGAGAGCTTCCTTTAGTTTCTCTTGTGAGGTAGGTATGCTGGCAACAAATTATTTATGATTTTCATCTGAAACTCATTAAAAAATCTTTTTCTTGGATAAATGATTTTGTGTTAACGTCTTCTTTTTCCTTGTCATCCACTGTCTTTGCATTTATTAATAAATTGATTTATCTGCTTTTATTGACCCTAAGTGGATTTTAGAACACATAATTGCTTTTTCATTTTCCTGGCCTAATCCCATTCTCTGCTCACTCAAAAAATTCCCATAAAAAAGTACTTGATGAAAAGAATTAATAATGTGCTTGGGATTCCTTTAAATTCCAACCCAATATGCTAGCTCAGATTTGGTCAAAATGTGGCTATGATTTCAAATGTTTTCTTGGGCTCGTTGGCTCTTATTTGTTTTTAACTCAACCTCAGCAACTGCGCCTACTTGTATTAGTGCCTTACGCCCCTATTCATCTAGGAGGGGCACATTCTGCTAGAATTTACTTCTTTTAATTCCCCTGTGCCCATAGATCCTTATTATGGTTTTAAGAAAAAGTATGTTTCATTTTTTTAAATGTTGTGATTTCTTATTGTTTTTGTAGGAATGAAGTTTATCCATGGCCTTCTATAACCTAACAATAAGTGAAATGTCTCAAGTTTCACTTTAAAATGTATTTCTGAGTTGGAGTCCTTGATGCTATGTAAATAAGATGAATGTTAAAATAGACCACCATTTGCTTTGTTAGAAGAATTTGCTGTTAATTCCCAAATTCTTACATATATTGCATGATACTAATATGTCATGGTATCTATCCTTCAGTTTTTAAATACCCAGCTACCTATTTATCTTTCTGTATCTATCTTTCATATATAACAGGCTATTTCTTATTTTTATATTTCAGGTCTCTACTACCTAGTAAATGCTTGTGAAATAATTATTGAATAAGCAGATGAATGAATGAATGAAGAAAAACGTTTCTATAATGTGTGTTTTCAATGAATCTGTATAAGTGTCTTAGATATATGCTTGCAGATACTACATTTTAAAAAAAGGTACACAATATTTTATCTTTGATTAAACTCTAAAAATTATTTTATATCATTATAGAAAAGCTAGGATAGGAGATAAAACATTATCCAATAAGAATATGTAGTATTAATGATAGCCTTCAGACCCCACATTTGGCTCCTCAGGATGTCATCTCTTGGGATCTTACTTCAGCATACTAATTTTTATCCATGGATAGTGCGTGAAATTAAAAGGACGTGAAGAGTAGTCTTTTTTTTTATGAAGTTTACTCAATCTTAAGGTCTTTTTTTTTTTACCGATGTCCAATATTTTTGTATTTATTTTTTTTAATTTTTTAATGTTTATTTTTGAGAGAAAGAGAGAGACAGAGAGAGAGAGACAGAGAGAGAGAGAGAGAGAGAGAGAATCAGAACACAAGCAGAAGAGAGGCAGAGAGAGAGGGACTCACTGAATTCGAAGAAGGCTCCAGGCTCTGAGGTATCAGCACAGAGCCCCACATGGGGACTCAGACTCACGAACTGTGAGATCATGACCTGAGTGAAGTCTGATGCTTAACCAACAGAGCCACCCAGGTGCCCCACTGATATTAATTTTTTTAATTGGACTTGCTTATGTAATCATTGACACCCTTGCATTTCCTTTGGTCTGGTACTTGTATGGTCCCTGCTTTTTGAATACATGAGCTCAGACTAACGTGTTAAGTGGCAACAGGTTAGCCCTGCTCAAGAGGAGTCATGGTGATGATCTCGTTAAGCAAGGAACCAGTGTATTGCAAGGTACCAGTAATTGCACAATGTTAATTTTTATGCAGTTCCTCAAAGAGGAGGATGAAAAATAACTATATTAATAAATATAATAAAAATAATTCAGGGAAAAGAGAATCTCAATGGTACGGCTTTCTAATTCTAGTGAAACTGCTTTTGATAATTAATATTGGCCTCAAGTCAATGCTTCTGAGACCCTGGCATCTGTTCACCGATTGGCTTACCTCATGTCATTTCTGACTCATTTTGAACATACAATTGTTTCTGTATTTAGGTGTTTTGTATCTTTTCACATCTTTTATTTTCTGCCATATTTTGGGTAAAAAAAATCAAGAGCTGAGTACTGTAAGAGAATAGAAGGATCAGGTGAAAACTGCAGGTCTAGTGAGGGCAGAGGTCAAGTCCACCTGAGACAGCTGAGAGCTCATGCGAAAGAGGATGGGGTGGCCCACACGGAATGAGGCATACAGGTCAAGCACAGTGAGCAGTACTAAACAGACCTCACTAAACTGACCATTGATTATGAGGTTGCGACCTTGCTAGCTTTAGCCCCATCTAGGTGAATACATTTCAAATTTAATAACAAAATATGTTTGAAGCTTACAGGAAACTTCTGCCTCTGATTAAGACCAGCATAGACGCTGCCTGATATTGAACTATATTTCTAACCTGTAATTTCATTCTAACGGAACTTCTGGGCGCTGTTCAAGATTGAAGGAGTGTGGTTTGTAGCTTTCATTTGCTGCACTGCTTCTTGTGCAAAGGCTTGGCTTAAAACCCTATTTTAAAACTCCCAGAGCATTTCTTTATCACAGTTTCCAGATGGGTTTAAGAACATGTCACTAGATGAGCAATAAGATTTAAAAGGTTCTATTAGAGAAAAACATTAGTACCATTAAGTCTACAAGGAAGAAAGCTAGGAGTATCATGGCAACTCTTTCTTTATACATGCAAATTACTAAAAGGGGAGCATCATCCTAATCAGCTATTTTCCAGTTCCACCAGTGGACTGAGATGTAGAAAGGCTATTACAACAGAGAATGGATGGAAATTAACTACAGAAGAAAAGTACTCTAGCAGTAAGTGTCTTTTTAAGTGAAATGAACTAATACATTTTCCTTCCTGAAGAAAGAAGCCAACATCACAGAAGGATTGTAAGGTCCTTTCTCTGAGAGTTTGATTAGGTAATCATGGGAGATCCTTTCAAATTCCTTAAGTGCAATTCTCACTCTTGTGAAAGCTGTAACTAATGAACTGAAAGCACGGAGAAAAATAGTCTAATGTAACTAGAAAGGAATTCTGCCAGTGCTAGATACATCCTGAGGTCCTTTTATTTTCCAAATGAGTATATGTCCAAATGACAAAGAATAACAGTTTAAATGTCACATTTGGATATTAAAAGACAGTCTTACTCTGTATTTTTGTGTTTAAAAATAATTTAAATTTTGTAACATGTAATATTTTCACAAATGTTATAAAAGATTTCACATTTGAACATCTATCATCAAAAATAGTAAAATTAATATTTGACTTTATCAAGATCTTTACAGATTTAAACATATAGCATTTACTAGGGAAGTGTAAAAATATGTATTAGCCATTTGTTTCTAACAACATGTAATTATTTATGTGAAATCAAAATACCCACAAGAGTAAGATTATTTTTCAAAAGAATTGAGGGTATAAAAAACCCAAAGTGAACATGTTTACAAAAAATTACAAGTTATAAAAGAATATAAATATTGGAGTTAGACCAAATTAAGTTAAGTTTTACTGTAATTAGGATAGATTGGAAAAGCTTGCTCTTTTGAATGTTATTCTTTCTGCTCTATAACAATAGCTCAGGCTTATCAAAATAGGTCAGCAACTGTTTTCAAATTTAACATTATTAACCACATGATGTGTGAACATTCATGTATTCATTTTCCTTCTGTGGAATAAAAGTCACATTCTAGTTACTATATTCCAAACTAATAAAAACCAGACTATAGCATTCAAATGAATAAGGACTTCATGCTGAAATCACATTGAATAATATAGAGGGAAATTAATGTTTAAGGATTTTCTTATTTGTTGTATTCATATGAGGCTAGAGGAAAAAAAGGTATTCTATATAATTTTTGAGCAAATCAATTTATTCACAAGTTTCTTGTTATACAGATAGCAGAAAAAGTGGAGAGAGCAGTGGGCTAAACCTTACTAACGGCCATGATATATGTTTCCTGGTACAACACATACAAAATATCAAATTGAGGGCAGGCTAATTAATGTGCTGAAACTTAATTTGGGTCATAAATGAGTAGGATAAAATACGTCTTATTTACCACACAGGATTGTTGGTAGAAATAAGTGAAACAGTAGCTTGAAATTGTTTTTAAAACAGTAAAACCATCAATGAATCTACAATGTCACTTTCTTGACATTGAATCTACAAGTGCCTACTTTCTAGATATTTCTCACTTGTAGACATTGAATCTACAAGTGCCTACAAGTGCCCACTTTCTAGATATTTCTCATTTATGACTCAATAAATATGAGATTAAAGAAAATATTTTAAATATAAGTTTAAAATATATTGTGAAAAATATGTGATATGGAAAAATGATAAAGGTAAGAGTAATTAAAGCCTAAGTGTGGTGTATCAGTTGACCATTCAAGAAAAAACTAAAAAATGTACATTTGTGCCACTCATTTAGAAATGAATTTTATATAATGTATAAGTATAAGTACACTGAAAACTGTATTATAAAAAAACAAATAAAACATTTTCAGGTCACTAGAAAATCATAAGTATATGTCAAAATATTTACTATGTTTCCTGTATCTAATTTGTAAGTTGCAAATCAAATTATAGAATTCTAAAATTTGATTTAATGAAATTAACCACAATGCACTTAATGAAGAATTAAGATATCTGTAAAATATGACTGATAAAAAATATTTGGCAACAAATTAAAAATATGTAATATCATTTAATATTTAATGTAAAATAATAAGAAAATTATTCAAATTCCAAGTATAAATAGACAAGGATAGTGAAATATTTATATAAACTGTTCTAAATAATTAGAATTTAATAAACAGAGACAAATGGTAATACAAGGTAGGAAAAAGGTACATGAGCCATAATATTAAAATAAGAAAGATTAGGATCAATTTAGGAAAATTCCACCAGCTCTGTGTAATCATGTAGACTTTAAGGTTGTAGGTGAGAATCAAGATTAAAGTATAAGCCGCTGCAGGTGCTAGTGTGTTATGGTGCTTATATGTTCTTTGGTATGTTCACATGGTACAGTGGTTACATTCTTTTCCTAAAAAAAGTGGAGTGATGTGTCTGATAAATGAGCATGAGAATCATGTTTGGAATTTTAAAAGATCACCAAGGATATTTATGCCAACCCAAACTCAGGAAAATATGATAATCCAGAAAAATGACTAACATTAAAAATCAATATTATCTTGGGAGTATTTACCAATAAGAGATAACACAGTTGTAAAATAGCTGAAAGTTAGCCAGCTTAGCTATTTAAAAGCGACAGAAGTCAAAGCCCAAGGCACTCCTGGACGGAGACCCCGAGTCTCCACACACCTACACTCATATATGAAACACAAATCTGGGACTCTGGAAGACTATATCCTATGGATAAGAGTGAATGGGAAAGAAGTGCGTCTTTCCATGGGCTTGCAGGTCTGCTGAGTTCTACAAGGTCTGAGGAACTTCAATTCTTGAATTTGGGTTAAAATTACTCTGGTCTAGTAGGAAATGGACTCCTGGTAGATGCTGTATTCCTGACTAACAGCACATGTAAATTCTCTTCAGCAAAAGATTATATTTTACTAGACTTCAAATTATTTCTACAAGTGATTTTTCAAATAAATGGCTGGTATAAGGTCAGAGATAACCAGACACGCAAAGTGAAAAAAGCAAAAAGAGAAAATATTATGATCAAGAACCAGCCGTAACACTCATGCATTGGCTTCCAAATTAGAATTAACATACATAGAATATGAAATAGGTCAAGGGGATTAAGATGATGAGCACTGAGTAATGATGTATAGAATTGTTGAATCACTATATGGTACACCTGAAACTAACATAACACTGTATGTTAACTACACTGGAATTAAAGTTCAAAACTTAATTAAAAAAAGACTATAAAAGAACAGTTTATAATCCATAAAAAATAAAAGCAGGATTAAAATATCTTCAGAAAGAGAATACTATAAAAGATTATATAGCATATTCAAAACAAGATAACGACGTAAAAGGAAAATATAACTAAAATTAAGAATCCAATAACTATGATTAATGACAACTAAAACAGAACAAAAATGGGAATTAACTATAACAAAAAAAATCAAAGATTTACAGCTTTGCTCTGCCAAAATATCCAATATTCTTAGAAAAGAGTAATAGTCTCATTTAACATACTTTTATTAATATTGGTTTATATGTGTATGTGTTATATATACTAAGTATACCATTTACATGGCTGTCAAATATCTAAGATACTTTTTTCAATACATGATAAATGTATAGAAATTTAATAAAACTAAAATTCAAAATGCACTAAATTTGTCGAGTTTAGTTTCATAATTTCAAGCAGTTATAAAGTGGAGGTGACAGCTTATTCAGAAAGAAAGAAAACTATGAAAAATGTTACATCTGGCATTCCACATTGCCTATTTCTTCCTAGAAATAAAACAAGAATTAGAACACTAGTATTTGTTTCCCTTGTCAAAATGGACAGGTCTACAGTACTAGAGATTATGTACATACAGATAATTCGAATTTAACAAATAGATATAACTTTATGTTATTCATCAAGCTTGCAAAGATGAATTTATACTCATGATATATATCTGGGAATTTTATGAAACTCTAGAAATGAACTATGTTTGTTACTGGTCACATTCATCTTCCTCCTGCCAGGTGTAGAAAGTTTTATGACTCTTAAATTCTTGGGTCATTAATGATAATTATCAAGACTCTCAAAGGTGGCATGTTATTCTCATCTTTGTGTGTTGTTTTCTCATCGTGGAGGGGATATTTTACAAAGGATACCATAAGTATATTTTCTCTTCTCATACCCTTCTTTCTCTAGCACCAATGCTTCCATAAAAACAGGCTTTCCCATAAAAGGTTTGGTGACTTCCTACATATAAAATAAGCCATTTCCCTTATTTATTTGTAACTCTAGAATATAATTTGCCTCAGGCCTTAAAGACATTTTTTAAAAAATCTTCCATCTAAAAATCCGTGTTAAAAGAATAAAATATTGGACTCCTTGAACAAAATGTGTTATTATATATTTCTTTAAAAAAATGGATTGCCTCCACTTTCTCTGTTCTCTGAGAACAGAGAATGTGTATTGTTCCCAATACACATACATACACATGTATGTGTATTGGGAACAAGCCATCCCCACACCCTTATATAAGCGTTGGCTTGAGATTTTGTGGATTCATGAAGTAGTACAAATCTGAACACTTTAAGTACTTTTGAGAGAGCTGATCTTTTGTCTCGTCTCAAGAACTTAATTATTTAGAAGTGTTAGTGATAAACATTCTGGTCCTTCCTTACTTGATTTATAAGAAGAAAATCATGAAGAAAAAAATCTATTTTGCTACAGCTTCTGTTTTACACTAGATTTCTGTGCCCAAGGAGAAACTCTTCAAGTCCCTATGGTGTGTGTGTGTGTGTGTGTGTGTGTGTCTGTGTGTGTGTGTGTACACTGCATGTGGGGAGCAGACACAAGGAAGATTGAACATGCATAAACTTTGATTAAGAAGTATCCTAAAAGCTAGAATTCCCTACCTAATGATGATAACTGTTCTTCATTTGACCTTAAGTTGGAAAAACAAATGATTGTTTTAAAAAAGTGAAGCATTTTTGCAAATTTAACATAGTTGATATATATTTGAACATGACTGTCTTCTTGTGACTACAAAATAGACAAGGTTACTCTATGTTGATCAGGAAGGTAATGAGCTATATTTCTCAGACATACTGCTCCAAAGACTCTATTAAAAAATTTAACAGAAATTGATTTGACAATCAAGTGCACAATGGACAGTAAGATTCTAGCTCTGTCTCCAAGCAGGACAAATTCCTCCCTGGCCAAAATATTGAGATTCCCTCTACACACAGCTTCAGGATAAGCAAGACCTATCACAGTAGTATGAAGGAGTAATTGCATTAAGAAAACCCTTTTGAATGTTGATTTCAGTGGATGGTCAAAGACTTAGAACACTTTATGACATACAGACAAACAACAGACATACATACACAACAATACTCAGTAATAGTTACAATCAAAGCAAATGTGAGTCTATTAGAGTAAGTGTAATTGTTGTGAGAGCTTAGTATTATCAAGCATAAAATGTTTAAAGGTTATATTTGACAAACAAATTATATTTCTAAATTGCAAAACATTTCTGGGTCATGCTTTACATTGAGATTATGATAATGAAAATTCAAGTTCAGTTTTAGAAATGGTAGATTTTCAAACAATTGACTTACCTATGAACATAACTGTAATGTTCCACTTTAAAACCAGCAGCATTGGTCATATTCACAATAATAAAATCAGTGATCTTGCCACTAACAGAAACTGATCTCTTTTAATATATACTATCTGTATTCTTTTTAAAAATATGTATGGAATTTGACAGTTGTAACTTTACTTTTAAAGCATCCGAACACATGCGTCTCTCTCAAATAATCAGTAGTCTCTCACAGGAGCAATTAGGTCGCATAGCCTTTCTTAACCATGAGATATACAGCTGGCTTCAAAAATATGTTTTGCCTTTAATGCTGAACACACAACCAAATGTAAAAGATGTTTTATGGAGGGTACTATGTCCTTTAATTAACAGAAGTCACTATAAACTATGAAGCATTAAACACAGGAATGAGCAGATAACTAATTCAAATGGATATCTGAGATGCAGACCATTTTTAATTGAACCTCACATTATATTTATTCAACACTGACACTGATATTTTCAGATCGGTAAATAAATTTGTTAGCTAATTAATGAAAAGTTAAATATACAACCTGATATATTTTCACATGGTAACCAAAAAAAAAAAAAAATCAAAGAAACAAACAAAGTATGTCTTGGATGAACTCACCTTTTTTTTTCTTTTCCTTTTTTTTAATTGTACTAAAATGCATATAAAATTTACCAATGTAACTGTTTTAAGTGTATATTCAATGATATTAATTGCATTCACATTGTATATAACCATCACCACCATCCATTCCCAGGACTTCTTCCAT
>CM053573.1:21117637-21162068 GCA_028646485.1 Cryptoprocta ferox
ATGAACAGGGGAGGTGCAGAGTGAGAGAGGGACAGAGGATTCAAAGTGGGCTCTGTGCTGACAGCAGAGAGCTTGATGGGAGACTTGAACTCATGCTAACCCTAACTGTGAGATCCGAATCTGAGTCGGACACTCAACAGACTGGTCTGCCCAGGTGACCCAGATTTTTAAAACTTCTATACCTGTAGATATTCTTTTTACTTTTTGGGGGCTCAAATAATATATGTCCATTTATTTCTAAGGTTTTTATTCTATGATATCACACATACTGTAGTTTCATCTAACCACACATCTGTGAACTAATATTTAATCTTGACTGCAGGGTGTTACAACCAACTTTCGAATATACCAGACTTTATTTTATTACTTTGCATTTTTAATTATTATTTTGTTGAGTGTTGTATTAGACTTCCAGGAAAAGTGAAATTTCAGTTATAAAATAAATAAATTGTAGGGATGTAACATATAGCCATAAGGAATATAGTCAATAATAATATAGTAATGTTGCATGATGACAGATGGTAACTAGAATTATCAGGGGGGTCTTTTCACAAAGTATAAAAATGAGGAGTCACTATGACGTACACCTGAAACTAACAGGATATTGTGTGTCAATTATACTTCGATAAATAAATAAAATAAATATATTTTTTAAAGAAAGCGAAATTGAAATGAGTCTGAGACTAATTTTTTCTAGTTTCAAATTTCGTTTTAAATTCCAGTTAGTTAACATACAGTGTAATCTTAGTTTCAGGAGTCGAATAGTAGAATTTAGTGATTCATCACTTAAACACAACACCCACTGCTCATCACAAGTGCCCTCCTTAATACCCATCATCCCTTTAACCCGTCCTTCCCTGGCCACCTGCCCCCCCCCCCGCATCTCTGTTCTCTGTAATTAAGTGTCTGTTTTATGGTTTGCCTCTCTTTCCCCCACATGTTCAACTGCTTTGTTTCTTAAATTCCACATATAAGTGAAATCATATGGTATTTGTCTTTTCCTGACTGATTTATTTCACTTAGCATAATACTCTCCAGCTCCACCCACTTCTTTGAGACTGATTTCTGAGAGAAAAAGAGATAAAAATATCACTATGGATATCCTACCTCATCTCTGTTTCAAACAAATACATATTTTACTCTTTGAAAAGGAGCCTTGCCGAGCTCTGAGAGTCCCTTGCAGCCCCAAGGCTCCTACTCACGTCTAAATTGACATCAGTTTTCTGTCAGTGGTAACACTCCCCTATTCATCACTTGGATCACCTTTGCATCAACAATTTTATAAACAGTAATTCTTATAGTTCTTTAATGACCCACTTCTTTGTGCCAAACATCATACCTTTGCTACTAGCTTGTAATAGAGTTCATATAGTAACTACATGCATGTTCCTTATATCTTCATTTTATGCCTTCAGAATAAACTTAACAACCTTTTAATAGATAAAAGTAAGCATTTCTTACTCTATCGCTTCATGAAGAATTTCCCTGAGAAGGCTGTCTTACCATAAATTCAAGCTTTAATTAGGAGGCCATCGGTCTCTTTTATGTGTTTTGATGGATTTATGGCCCCCGCTACGGAAGTGAACCAAACCATGCACAGCTAATCTCCCTAGCAGGAATAAGCCTCTAGTACAGGACAAATGAAAGACACCTGAGTAATAGAGGTTCCCTATGTTCTTCATCAGATGTGTGGGGAAGTGTTTAACCAAAGAAAAGTACCCCATAATATTAAACAGAAGTATTATTTTATTTACCAAATAATGCCTCAAAATCCTACCACTTATGTGTATAGAGTAGATAGACATAGCAATTCAATTTTGGCATTGAACCTTTAATTAATTAATTTTCTCAGAATATTTTTGAGTGTCACTATTTTTACTATTTTATAAAATAAAACCCCATAACAGCCTAGCAGGATTGCAGTTTGTTAGCATTTCATATTTATCAATCCCACTAAGGCATTCACAAACATTCTCGTCTTCCCCTAAGTAATCCCCTTAACGTCTCCTAAAAAAGCATAAACAGACATTCAAAGAGCAATGAAGTGATTACTGAGTATGTAAAAAATAGAGGTTCCCCAGGAAATATTTTATGACAGTTAAATAGTTGAGGGTAGAGACAAAGTAGAAAATAATAATGGAGAGAAGATGTAGGAGTCTGATAAATTTTAGAAGTGTAGCTTTATGAATACTGTTTCTCTCTTTATCTCTGTTCTGCTGGCATCTCGTCTGTATCTGACACTTTTTTTCCTCAAGTCCCATGTTAAATTATGTGATTTTTTTCATCTGCTCATGACTATTTAGGTCACCAGATAAGATCGTTTTATATACTGCTCTTTCCATTATTTCTGCACGTACCCACTACAGTTCTTAAATAAAATTCTTATTACTTTTACTTGCAACACACTTACTTTTTTAAAATTAGTTTTAAATTTTTCTTTAAATTTAATTTTGAGAGACAGACAGAGAGTGTGAGCCGGGGAAGGACAAAGAGAGAGGGAGACATGGAATCTGAAGCAGGCTCCAGGCTCTGAGCTGTCAGCACAAATCCCGACACAGGGCTCAAACCCATGAGCCGTGAGATCATGAACGGAGCTCAAGTTGGATGCTTCACCTACTGAACGACCCAGGCACCCTGCAACATACTTATTTTTAATACCAAAGTAATATTCTTCAATTCCATAAGGTAAATATTTTACTTTTACCAATCTTCATACCCTAAAGTTAACACTAAACTGACTACTCTTGACAAAATAGTTGTGTTTATTTAATTTTTATTTTTAAGTTTATTT
This sequence comes from Cryptoprocta ferox, assembly GCA_028646485.1. Classification (NCBI taxonomy): domain Eukaryota; kingdom Metazoa; phylum Chordata; class Mammalia; order Carnivora; family Eupleridae; genus Cryptoprocta; species Cryptoprocta ferox. The sequence goes on from CM053573.1 coordinate 21,120,429, forward strand.
ATTTATCTTGAGAGAGACAGAGCAGTGGGGGAGGGGCAGAGAGAGTGGAGAGACAGTATCCCCAGCAAGCTCTATGTTGTCAGCAGAGCCGATGCACCCCGATGCAGGGCTCAAACCTATGAAACTGTGAAATCACAACCTGAGCTGAAACCAAGCATCAGATGCTTAACTGACTGAGCCATTCAGGTGTCCCTGTAGTGTCTATTTTAGAAATGTATATAAGTGAAATCATATAATTTGGACTATTTCGTATGAGGCTTTTTTTGCTCAAGTTGATTTGTGTGAAATTTATCCCTCTGTGTGTTTCTGTGTAGGTGAGTGTGTGTGTGTGTCTGTGTGTCTTTGTTTATATGTACCAATATGTTTCTTTCTTATCGATACATAGTATTAGATGGAATAAATATATTGAAATAAATATTTAATGCAATGTTAATTAATTATTATTTATATTAATTCAACCCATTAAGTTTCCAGGTATGCCTTTTTTAAACTTTTTCCTAAGTTTTATTTGAAGAATTTCAAATTTATGAAAAAGTTGCAAGAATATTTGCCCACATTTTTCTGCTTTCTTACATATATGTATATATTTTGTTTTATTTTGCTAAGTCATTTAAGTATAAGCCTTAGACACCTTTAATCCTAAATACTTTAACACGTTTTTCCTCAGAGGAAATAAATTTTCCTATGTAAATGTAACAAATCCCACTCAATCATATTGTGTAATCTATTTTAATGTATTGTTCAATTTGATTGGTCAATATTTTGTTGACGACTTTTGCATCTATGTTCATCAAGGATATTAGTCTAGAATTGACCTTTTTTATGGTTTCCTTATCTGGTTTTGCTATCAAAGTAACACTGGTCTCTAAAACAAGTTTGGAAGTATTCCATACTCTTCAGTTACTTGAAATTGTTTAAGGGGCATGGGTATTAAATCTTCTTTGAATGTTTGGTAGAATTGATTGGTGAAATTGTCTTATCTTGGACTTTTGTTTGTTGGGAGATTTTGATTACTATTTCAATTTTCTTACTAGAAATCAGCTTATTCAGGTTTTCTTTCTTTTTTTATGATTCATTCTTAAAGGATTGTGTTTTTCTTAGAATTTATCCATTTCCTTAAGGTTGTTCAGTTTGTTTGTTTATAACTGTTTATAGTTTTTTTTAAGTTTATTTATTTATTTTGAGAGAAAGAGCAACAGCACATTAGCTAGCAGGAGAGATGCCGAGTTAGGGGGAGAGAATCCCAATCAGGCTCCATGCTATCAGTGCAGAGCTTGACATTGGGCTCAATCTCGGGAACCATGAGATCATGACCTGAGCCAAAATTAAGAGTTGGGTGCTCAACTGACTGAGCCACCCAGTCTCCCCATTTATACTAGTTTCTTATGATTGTTTGTATTTCTCTCATGTCAGTTGTAACTTATCTTTCATTTCAGATTTTATTTATTTGAGCACTCTTTTTTTCTTGGCAATTCTAGTTAAAGGCTTTCAATTTTTTTTATCTTTTCAAAAAACAGCTCTCAGTTCCATTGATCTTTTTTTATTTTCTTTTCAGTCTTTAATTTTTATCACTCTATTATTTCTTTCTTCTGCTCACTCTGTGCTTTGTTTGTTCTTCTTTTTCTAGTTCCTTTAGGTTTAAAGTTGATTGTTTTAGATTTTTCTTGCTTCTTGAGGTGGGCCTATACTGCTATGAAATTCTCCTTAGAAATGCTTTTGTTGCATTTCATAGATTTTGGTATGTCATATTTCTGTTTTCATTTGTCTCTAGGTATTTTTTTAACTCTCCTTTAATTTCTTCATTGACTTGTTGGTTATTCTGTATCATGATGTTTAATCTCCATGTTTTCCCCCAGTTTTCTTCTAAAAATTGATTTCTAATTTCACACCATTGTGATTAGAAAACATGCTTGATATGATTTCAATCTTCTTGAATTTATTGAGATTGTTTTGTAGTCTGTGATATATCCTAGAGAATGTTCCAAGTGTACTTGAGAAGAATTCTGCTGCTTTTGGATGGAACATTCTATGATCTATTAAGCTTATTAATCTAATGTGTTGTTTAAGGTCACTGTTTCCCTATTGATTTATTTTATATCTGGATGATCTATCCAATGATGTAAGTGGGGTGTTAAAGTTCTCTACTTTTATTGTATTGCTGTTAGTTTCTCCCATTAGGTCTCTTTATGTTTGCTTTATATATTTTGGTAATCCTAAATTAGATGCATATATATTTATAAATGTTATATCTCCTTGCTGGATTGACTCCTTTACCTGTATGTAGTGCCTTTCTTTATCTATTATTATGGTATTTCCTTTAAAGTCTATTTTGTCTGATGTGAGTATAGCTACCTCAACTTTCTTTTCATTCACACTTGCATGTAATATCTTTCTTTATCCCTTCACTTTCAGTCTCTGTGCATCCTCATTCCTCATTTCTGTAGTGTATATCTTGTAGGCAGCATGTAGATGGGTCTTGTTTATATCTATCCATTCAGGCACTATGTTTTTGAATGGAGAATTTATTTCACTTACATTTAAATTAATTATTGATATTTACTTATTGCCATTTATTAAATGATCCTGGCTTTTGTGTAGTCACTCTCTATTTCTTCTTCTTTTTCTTTATTCCTTGTGATTTGATGGCTTTCTTCACTGGCTTTATTATTTCACAAAGAAAATGGAGATCTTTATTACTTTCTGATAATCTAAATTTTACATGATAAAACAGGAGAATTTATAGCATGTATGAGTGAAACTACAGTACTTGGATAAGCTTTACCTTCGTTCTGTTTTTATTAGCATTTTTCAAGACATATTCATTCGGTTTCTTCAAAATTGTTTTATATTTGCATATAAGGGTCTTTGCTATATATTTTTTTCTGCTTTCAAACTAATGTTCCAGGGAGTAAAAAAATTTTGAAACCCCTAATGAAAATTTAAGTGAACAATTTGTCATAAGTAGAATAAACACAATGGTATTATACTTCTCTGGGGTAGAGAAAAAATACTTCACATTAACATTGACTTTTTAATAACGTGTTTGAATGTTCTACATTTACTTTACGTAAACTTGGCTGTAAACTCTGTTTATTTTTCCATCATTTGAATTACAGATTCTGTGTTAAGTCAAAATATGGGATAATTTCCCTTATAATATGAAATCCTCTTTCATTGAATGATGCCCCAAACGTTAATATGTATTAGGTGATGCTTCCCACTCTCAGCATTAAAAAGTAGGCAAAAGTGCAGACAGCTTAAGAGACTTCCACCAGCTTTACACAGAAATCACTGTCCTTATTCAGGCAAGTCTGTCATGTATCCTGTTATTTTATACTTGGTGATTTTATATGACATATTTTATTTCTTAAAGAGGATATCTATTTGTGTATTTATATGCAATTACAATTAATTACTTTACAAAATAATAAGCAATATATAGGTAATCTGTGGATAAATAGCGTATGTAGTCTTGATATTAAAAGAATATAGTCTTTCAAAATATTTATAGAACACATGATTTAATATCTGGGATTTCAGAAGAGGATTGGGTGGTGATTGGAATGAAACAATATTAAGCTTGTGTTGAGAATTGTTGAAGCTGAAAGGTAGGTACATAAAGACTCATGTAGATTTGCTCTAATTTTTTGTACATGTAAAGTAAGATGGAGCAATTTTTTGATTCTCCATGTTTTCATGTAATAACAACTGGCTTCATCCTACTTGGCTTGAGAACTTGCAAACAAAGCTCAATGTGTTACATGAGAGACTGCTCAGAGTAATCCTGTGAAAAACTAGGTAAAGGAGTTCAAATATTTTTGTGTAGAATTTTGTGTTAAAATATAGCTTCTTACAATATAGTTTGCTTCTATTATATGTCAAAGTAGAAATAAAACATCCTTGGGTCTAGTGGGAATTTTTTAAAATTTGACCCAAAGAATTCCAAAGAAATTGACACAAAGAATAAGAATTTCATACTATTTTTGCCTTCTCTATCACTATTTTGTCAGTTTTATGTTGACCCTATGGGTCACTGCCTCCTGATTTTATGTCACATTCAGGCTCAAACTACTTCTTGACTTTTAGTAGGGTTTGATTGTTGAAATAGGGTCATGTCCATTTGAGAGTAAGTATGCTATAGCTATTAAGCTGAAGGCTAATGTTCCAGTCTTTCCAAGACATCTGCTCATTTTATTAGAAATTTCTTTTTCCCTGCCATGTTAATAGTTGCCTTGGTTCTGATCAGTATACTTCACAAGTCCAGCCTACTCAATTTATGTTTAGACATCATGACTCCCATGGTAGTGTCCTGGCTGCCTGCCCAGAATCTGTTATTGGTGACCCTGTTGTTCTCTTTTTTAAACACAAAGTTAATTATGACTTGTTGGAGCCTCTAATGATATCTGACGACCTTTGAGACATCATACACTCCCTTGCTAATCTAACAAGTAGATCAGATTCTATGTGAGAAAGTACCCTCTAAAAAAGTGCCAAATCTGACCAAGGCAAAGCTAAATGGTCCCTTCTGATGAAATGATGCTATTAGTGAGGATGTACATTCTTGGAATAGGATTCAATTACTTGGTATTCCAAGAGAATGGAACTTCCTCTCCCTCACCTCTGATTAGTATGTGTTGAATTAAGTATGAACTAGAGTTTATCGGGCTGAGGAAAGAGGATTTTACAATACTGGTTATTTTTTCTAAGAAGTATGGATTTTGATAGGTTTATGTAATATCCCAGCCCTATATTAGATTCATTTTATTGGTTAATTTTGTGTGACTTGAATCTAGATATATTATATATCAAAAACAATTTCAGAAAAAGATTTAAATTCCATTTTAGCTTTAAAGTGCTCCATTCATATATGAATTAAAACATAATACATTTTTGTCATGAAAAATATGTTTTCATATAAATTATTAATTAGAGAATCCAACATAGTAGCAAGTTCAGCAGGTAGATTCATAGTTATGTGATATTTGCAAGTTTGTGATTAGAAAAATTTAGCAAAACGTATATAATTTCATTTAATATTTTCATATTAATTAATAGCAAATATATTATTTGCTATTAGTAAATGAAGATTTCTTAAAGTGATGCATTTTTCTTTGTAGAATAAAATCAAATTTGTTCAATAAGAATATATATTTATTTATTAAGATACTTCTAGATAATGGAGTACAACTATTTTGTATTAAAATATGGAAAACATAGGAAAGTTATTTTTTACCTTTCCATTTTATTAAAAACCAAGCAAACTTACATGTATTAGAAAGAGGTATAACTTCATCCAGCACAACTTGAAATACATTAGTGTTTACCTTATATTCATAACATTGATAGATCTGAATTGGGATGTCATGGATAATGAACAAATATGCACTTAATTATTAGGTACTCTAACTGTATTATCATTATTTGGACACACGATCTGTAATAAGACTTTACATTAATGACAAATTACTTGATAAACCTGTTGCTCCAGAATATGGCATTTGTTCCTAAAAAAATAAAAGAATATAAATGATATTTAGAACATGCCTGAAAGGAAACATAATGCAAATTAGGTAATTGCATTATGAAGCAATTAAGGGCTGATTGCAGTTGAGACAAGTGGGGGACAAGACAAATAGGCGGTTTTGAAAGACAAGAGAATATTGAGCTAATAAATGCTGTCATTCCACCTTTCTCTCCCTAAGTAACTTTCTACTTCAGGCAGTTACTTGATTGGACAAAATTTGCAGGAAAGAATTGATGCCAAATGTTTTTCAAAGGTTCCTAAACTAAGTAGTTGTAGCAGAAGTAGCAGAGGGACCAAATCTTCAGTTTGCAACACTCATTGGTCAGTTAGCAACAGGATCCCATTGCTGGTAGCAAATAGGACATGTTAATCTAGGACACGTCATAGCATTATAGCCCTGAGGTGGTCACGTTGAGGGACTGAGATGAGGCACAAGTAGAAAATGATTAAGTTATACCCTGTTCTAGCACTTGGACAGGGTGACATCAATAATGAGGATAAATATCTAAAGGTTGATTGGTTTCTGCAGTCCTTGGAAACGTGAAATCAAAAAGGCTTATGTGGGCCAAATAATAATCAAGGTATACTATGGAAGCCAGAGTCTCTGAAAGTATCTTAAGTTTGCAATTATTTCTGAGAACTACCAGAACAACCACTTTGGCATTGCAGGTTGACAACCTGTGCTGATCTTTGTCACAATAGTGACTGAGCAAACTGATAATTCTTTCCATTCAAGCCTTTCCTGAGTGGCATATATAGAAGAGCTTGTCATTGCTGATAGAATGGTACAAGGGGATAACTTCCCAAAATATATTACGTCCCCTATAATATAATCTCATTGTTTTGTTACAACTGTAATTAAGTCACTACATCTGTATTTCTACAAAATGATTATTAGTTTCTTAAAGACTCTATAAAGACAGAGGATATAGGAAGAAGAAACAAAGAGAGCAAGGTGAAGAATTTGAATGATGTGCAATAAAGATGTTTGAATAAAGAAATGAGTAAAGTAGTAAAAGCACATTATACATAATTTTATATTTTTTTACCTGATGTGTCTGACATTGACTAATTTGCTTTATTATCTTGAGATCCCTCAAAAATGTAATTAGGAACAATTAGCAGCACCTGGGTGTCTCAGTTGGTTGAATGTCCATGTCTTGGTTTCCACTTAGGTCATGATCGCAGGGTCCTGGGATGGAGCCCTGTGACAGGCTATGTGGTGACTGTGGAACCTGCTTAAGACTCTCTCTCTCTCTCTCTTTCTCTCTCTCTATCTCTATCTCAGCCTCTTTCTCCTGTTCACACTCTCATTCTCTAATATAAAAAAAAAGAAATTAAAATGCTGTCATAACTCAATCATTGTAAGAATATTCATTGTCTATAAATCACATGTGTTATAGTAAAGAGAATTTGCTTGATAATTTATTTTTTAGTTAAGTTTTATAAGAATCCAAAAATAAGGAAAAAATGCCAAATGAATGTCAATCCAGAAATTTAAAATAAGTAAATATAAATGAGTTTCAGGAGGTTTTCCATCCCCCTCTCCCCAAAAAAATGATTTATAAGTTAAGTCAGTTTTGGAGACTGTGAGGACTATGTAAGAGGCAGTTCTGAAATCTACTTCTCCCAGCTAATAATAATAGTAATAACAACAGCAGAAACACAGAATACTCTGTCACCCATGGCTTGACTTTAATGACTGAAATGCTGGGTGTATTGGTTGTCCCCAACGATTAATCTGGGTTCCCTTCCTCTTTCTAAGCTTCATCTACAAAAATGCACTAAACCTTATGGGAAAAAGATAAATTGCCAAGTCTTATTTTAACAATTTAAATGATTTTCCATTCCTGGAATGCTGTTAAGTCAAGTTAATATTACTTTATAGGTTTTGCACAGAAGAATTCTTGCTCATTGGTTTCTTTTTAGTGTCATGTGTGGTTTCACTAACTGATGTTACACATCACTTGTGACCAGGATCAATCCTCTATGCACATTGAACTTGAATTCTGAAATGGCAGCAGTGATACATTTCTGACAGAAAAGGGAGACAAGGATAAAATATCCAACAGTATGTGTGGGAAATAGATTATGTTTAATAAATAAATGAGCAGTCAGAATACTGCTTCAAGAATAAAGGAAAAGAGATTTCAGAGTAAATTTAAGGTGACAAGAGTTGGGGACCTTCTCCTTACTGACCATTACAGTTTCATTGCAAACTAGAGGAGTAGCAACAATTCATTTAGGTCTTTTGAGGTTATTTCTCAAATAAAACTAAGATAAAAGGGTGAAAATTAAATTGTGTTGAGCTGGTTAAGATGCAACCAATAAATAAAGGTACAGTATTTTTTTTTATAAGAAGCAAGTTTGTGATTTCATTCTCCTCCCAAAGACAATGATTAACTTGTTAACTGTATTAATTTCCCATTACTGCTGGAAAAAAAAAATCACCACAAATTTGGAGACTTAAAACAATGAAAATGGATTATCTTGTAGTTCTGAGGTTAGAAGTCCAACTGCGTCCCACCAGACTAAAATCAAGGTCCAAGCTGTATCCTTCTAATGTTCTAGAGGAGAATTTCTTTGCTTGTCTTTTTCACCTTCTAGAGGCTTTTGGATTCTTTGTCTCATGCCCTTCTCCATCTTCAAAATCTTCACATTCAAATCCATCAGGGTAGCATCTTTAAATATCCCTCTGACTCTGCCCCACCTGTAAGGACACTCATTCACTTGTAAAGACACTTGTGACTACATTGGACCCACATGGATAATCTAGGATACTCTCCTAGTATCTCCTAGAATCTCAAGATTCTTGCCTTAATCACATGTAAAGTTCCATTTGCTCTGGAAGGCAAAATATTCAAAGTTTTGAGAGATAAGAAGATGGATATGTTGGAGGATTGTTATTCAACCACCTTCCCATATTTATTTCAAGTTATTCTTGCTTTCTCAGAAATATATGAAATTATAATTAAAAGTGCATTCCTCTTCAGTGTACTCTATCTTCACTGGTCTTTTCTGAACCTTAATCAGTCAGATTTTTACCTCTCAAAATATTCAATATGGAGCTCATTCAAGATCAGGATCAAGAAAAATCATAACAGAAAATAAAGCATGAGTGTTAGGATGATTCATTTGTGATATGTTAAATTTGACTGGGCTAAGAGAGAGCTGATAAAGCATTATTTCAGGGTGTGTCTGTGAGGGCGTTTCTGGAAGACATTAGCATTTGAATCTAAAGACTGAGTAAAAGAAGATGGTTCTCCCCAGTGTGGGCAGGCATCATCCAATTTGTTGAGGGCTGATGTAGAATAAAACGTTGGAAGAATGAAGAATTTGTTCTTTTTGCTTGAGACGGAACATCTATTTTCTCCTGCCTTGGACATTGGCTCTTTCAGTTCTCAAGCCGTCAGACTTACACTGAATTATACCACCAGTTTTTGTGGTTCTCCAGGTGGCAGGCAGTAGAACAAAGGACATCGGGGTCTCTGTAGTCATGTGAGCCAGTTCTTTATAATAAATATCCTCATATATATGAGAACCTATTGGTTCTTTTTTCTCTGGAGAACCCTGACTGGTACATAAACTAAAATAGAACATAATTTCATGTGATCATGATTATATAATACAAATAGTTTTCTATCATCACATATACTTATTTTATATGTTTATTGAGTTATACTGATAAATTTATCACTAGAAGTAAACCTAATATTGCCCATTATTTTTATTAAGCTCTGTTTCTTTTTATAAATATTTTTAAAGTTTATTTATTTATTTTGAGAGAGACAGAGACAGCATGAGTAAGGGGAGGGTGAGAGGGAGAGAGAGAGAATCCCAAGCAGGCTCCACACTGCCAGCACAGAGACTGATGTGGGGCTTGAACTCACAAAACTGTGAGATCATGACCTGATCCGAAACTGAGTTGGACACTTAACCAACTGAGCCATCCAGACCCACTACTGAGCTCTAAATTTCTAAAAGGTATTACATTAAGAAAGACACCATGTTCTTTTATTCCAAAGGGTTTTTATGCATTTTTTAAATATTGTAGTCTCTAAATATTACAATTCTAAATAAAATATGTTAGAAATCTACAATAAAAACACTTTAGCTTTGTCAAAGGATCCTTTGACAAAAGGATTAGCTATTGAAAAAGAACACAAGGGGGAGAAAGAGAAAAAGAACACAAGGTCAATGAATTTTTTGGGAGTTAGAAGTGTGAAAACTGATATTTGATAGCAGGTTGAGATACTTCTGAAAATTAAAAAGAATAAAACATAAGTTTTACACTGCCTTTGAAAGTATAGAATTAACCAGTGAAAAATGTGCAGTATGGAAAGGTAAACATTTATGAATGCAAGTAAAAATGAAATTAGAATAGATTATTTTTTAAAAATTTTGTAAAAAATAATAAAAGTCACACAGTATACTCTTCTGATTATACATTTTTCAGTTTTTTTTATTTTTTTAATTTTTTTAATGTTTTTTATTTATTTTGAGAGAGAGAGAGAGAGAGAGACAGCGTGAGCAGGGGAGGGCCAGAGAGAGAGGGAGACACAGAAGAGAGAGGGAGACACAGAATCCAAAGACAGGCTCCAGGCTCTGAGCTGTCAGCACAGAGCCCGACGCGGGGCTCGAACACACGAACCGTGAGATAATGACCTGAGCCGAAGCCGGACGCTCAACCGACGGAGCCACCCAGGCGCCCCGACATTTTTCAGTTTTAAAATAGAGTACTAAGGGGGTGCCTGGGTGCCTCTGTCGGTTAAGCATCAGACTCGACTTTGGCTCAGGTCATGATCTCACAGTTTATGATATTGAACCCTGTGTCAGGGCTCTCTGCTGACAGCGCAGAGCCTGCTTGAGATTCTCTCTCTCTCCCTCTGCCTCTCTCTCTCTCTCTCTCTCTCTCTCTCTCAAAATAAATAAACTTAAAAGTATAAAATAAAATAAAAGAGAATATCAGGTAGGTATGTTCTTACCAGGCTATAATTTATTCAAAAATTATTTCAACTCCCATGTATTGATGGCTTATCTTGCAACGCACATTGTGTTAGATGCCAATAGACACCAATAAGATAGATTGCTTATAATCAAGTGGAAGACGTCATCACACCTCTCAGTGCAATTCTATGTAAGAAGGACTAGAAGTTCAAAGAGCTATATTTGCTTATGGGCGGGAAATCTGATCCAAACTTTGTGTGCCATGAAGGCTTTTCATAACTTTTTCAAACAGTTTGTTCAATAATTTCTGTAGTAAAAAGATGGAATCAACTAAAAAATGATTAAATTAAATCAAGTAATTAAACCAAATATGAGACCTGTATCTATATATTTATTAGTTTGAAATCACAAAGCAGAATTTTAATATATTTTTATTCTGATATATCTTTATTTTAACCCAGAACTTCAAGTAGTTTATAATAGACAAGTTCTGTTTGTGATCTTTCTGAGTTCTGGATCTGTAAAAGTCTTCATCTTACTATCATTCAAGTCAAGATATCTGACTAGGTGTAGCATTTTTGGCTAACAATGTGTGTCAGATTTCAGAAGACATCCCATTGTCTACTAGCATTTAGTCATGAAGATATATTGCAGGTCAATCTGATTTTCCTCCTTTTTCTGTACCTGACTCTTTTTTTTGTTCTTGTCTAAAAATTTGCTGAAGTTCTTATTTTTAGTGTTTGAAAATTATAATAGGACTTCCTTTACTCCTCCGTGTCTACCCCTAAGTTTATAACTATAGTAGGATCATTTTCTGTTACAAATAGAGTCTCCATCCTGTTATCTCTGGAATTTAAATTCTCTACAGGATAAGTGTCTTAGATTCATTTTCCTTGACTTATATGTTTACATTACTTGTTAAATCTATTTTTTCTTACTTTTTTCATTTTCTTTTTTTCATTTAAGTTCTTAGAATATTTTGAGTTATTTTTAATGTGACTGCATTATTGGCATAAAATTAAATCTATTCACAGTTTCCAAAGTGAATTTAATTTATTCATTTAATTTAATTCATTCGCTTTTATTCATTTTAATGTGTTGAATGTGGCTTTTATGTTCAACTTACTTTACTGCATTAAAGAATTATCATTAGCATTTGTCAAGGATTGTTAATGTTTTTGATGGCTTATTAAATATATTAACACCGTAGTGGTCTAAAACATGTAGCTTACACACTGAAATATGTTACTATATATTTTATCTGAAATATCTTGCACAAATAGTGGCATATTTAAGTAAGAAAAAAAAATCAGACTTATGCTCAATAATTGCAACAGCTTCATTCCACACTGGGTTAAAACTCAGTCTTTAACTGACTTAAAAGGTCTCAATGATCTGTGTCTCTCCTAACTCAACTACCTCTTTGAACTGATCACCTAAACACTCTCATTTTCCCACATGCTCCAGCCATGCTGGCTTCCTGCTAAGCCCACACCAGCTCAGGCTCATTGTATGTAATATTCCCACTGCATGGAACTTTGCTGTCTGATATCTGTGCTTTATTTTCCTACTGTCTTTGGTTCTCTGCTTAAATTCCATTTTCAGAAGGGCTTTCTGACTTCCCTCTCTAAACTAGAACTCCTTCTTCTTGACCCATCAAAACTATCACTTTCTAGCTCCTTGTTTATTTTTATTTGGAGTTGCTTTCACAAGCTGACCTATACCACTTTCTTTATTTGTCAAACCCACAAAAATATAAACTAGCTGTAAAATCACTCTTATTTTGAATATCAGGTGTTTCTCCAAAGCTTAGAACATTATCTGACATTTAAGAGCTTTTAATTAATATCTGTGAAATGGCTGAGTGGAATAAATTGCATTTTAATTTGTATTCCTAATATTTAATTACTTTGTCTTTGTTCAGAATGATATGCCAACATAATTCAATATTCCTTAATTTAATAAAAGTGTTTTAAAGAAGTTACTGAAAAAAATGTCTTCTCTGGATAAGAGCAGTTCTTTTGCTGTGAGATAATAAATAAGTTATGACTTCCTAGTGCCTCATTGAACTGCCAAAGGGTAATCATGGTTACAAGAAAATAACAGAAGCTTGTTTAAAATTAAACATTGTGTATTTTATAAATCGAGAGAGCTGCAATAAATTCCCTATCCTCTATACCACAATATAGCAAAGAGGCACTCTCTAAATCAAAGCTTTTACTATGTAAGTGGTAAAATAAATCAAGCCATTTACCACCACAACGTAAGTTATTGAATCTTTGTTGAAGAAAATGTCACTTCAGTTAGAAACCTCCTTTGTAAACATGGCACCATCAGGGTAACTTCAACCAACACTAAATAAAGACTTTCAGGTATGCTGAGTGGATTTATAAACAGTATTCTTCCAAAGGAAAATTTCACTTTATGAAAATGACAACACTCAGCAAAGCGGCAGATATTCTGAAATGCTAGTCATCTAAGGAAATAATAGAATTTAGATGATGAGCTATTCAAGGTAGAAAGAGAATTAATGTGACAGTTTTTTATCAAGAGAAATACGACAAAATATCAGAATAAAGAAAATAGGCAGCAGCAAATCAAATCCTTCCATCTTGACTGTAAGATGAATGTTGGTGAATCATTAATCTTTTAAAACTGTCTTTTGGGAAGAAATCACATTGTCAAATGCATCTGTTACACTACTTAGTGTTGCACTGATGCGCTATTAATATACCACACATTGGATTCTCTCTTCACCCCAGCAACTTTAATTGCTGCTTCTCATTTTCCGACTGTGGCTGAAGCCAGTAAACTGATAAAGGTGTTATCATAGGAAAGGAATATTTGTATATAGAAATGACAAACTGCCCCAACATATTATAGTGCAACTACTCTATTCTAGAGTAGCATTACTTAAAGCCATAAATAAAGTCTCTCTGCTAAACAAGAGAGGAACATCAATGACATTAACTGTCCAGTTGGAAAAATACGTGAGGATTCCCAAAGGACATCTTAGATGATAAAAAAAAAGTCACTTCTTAAAGACTGTAATATGAATTCAAAACACATCCTTACGATTGTCAAGGTCAATACATTTTCCCTATGTAAGTCTGTTGTTTAGATAATACAAGTCAAGAATGCAAAGTGATATTTGCACATCGCTTTTTTTAACCTATGCGCTACACTTCAGAGAGCTCTATTCCTAATCATAAAATCATATATATTCTCAATATAGTGGTTATTTTGTGTCCATCTACTCCCTTTTTTTCTTCAAATGACATTTACCAAGGTGAAAAAAGAAAGGATGTCATTAGATATACTGTCACTCGTGCTTTACCCGTCTGTGTGAATTTCTCAGCCAGTAAAATATAAGGAGGCCTAATGCTGCTAAACTAAAGCAAGTATTCAAATGTTTATTGCATTTTCCATTTCTTGATTTGTACTTCACCTTCTGTAGGGAGAAAATATAAAAACATGAGAATGAGATTTGGGGTAATTTTATATAATACCTCACCTATTTATAAACAGTCCTATTCCACAAAGATTTGTAGAATGATAAGAAAAAGAGCAGAGGCCAAAAAAATAAAAATAAGTAAGTAAATAAATAAATAAATAAAATTGTGAACAGAAATACACCATTAGTGTATTAAAAAGTGTAGGAAAATGATAAATAAGTACAGAATATTAAGAATTAGAGAAAGTACATCTATAAAGAGTTTATAGACTTGATTAAGTGAACCTTGTTAAGTGAACCATGTTAATCTTTACCTTGAGAATTTCAAAATATGTGTTATTATCAGTTGCTTATGATGGCATAAGTATAAAAAAGATCAATAATTCCTCCATGGAAATTTAACTTTCTGTAACATTGTGTCTTAATAATTCCAGGAAAAAAATCATTTGCAAGGAACATCTGATAAATATGTGAAAAATTTGGACTACTCTAAACATTATTAGAAAGACCTAAATATGGAAAGCATAGAAAAATGGAGATAACAGGTTTGTATAGTTGATAATTAGAAATTTGGGTATGGGTTTATATCCATTACCAATTTTAACTCATAGCTAACTGTACTAACTCCTAGTTAATGACCATCACAATACATAGGAGTTCTATATCCTGGTTATTTATATTGGACAGCAATAGATTCTGAGGGTGGTGTGCTGCCAGTTACTCTGGGGAAGGAGGAGAGTAAGTCCTGATTTGTACATTTGCCAATTTCACAGTATAAATACTCCCACATAGGTAATTTCAAACTACCAACATGATGTCACTAAAAGTGAAATTGGGAAGAGATCATAGCACAATATTATATAGTATTTTCACCATACAGATTTCACCACATCAGTATATTTAAATAACCTTGAGTCAGATAATAGTAAAATGTGAAAAAAATAATTATAGATGAAGAGTTCTGAGTGTTATTTATTTGTCAGCTTATATTGTTTAATATTTAATAGTGGCTGTGTTTAACTGGTTAGCAAAATTCCTGAAATTTTTGTAATTGTCTCTTAGGAGCCTGTACGAACAGGTTCTAGCACACACATAAGACCAGCAAAAGACAACAGAATATGAAGAAGTGTTTTTAAATAGAAGGGGGAACTAGTTTTAAAAAAGCCAAACATATATTGATCCCAAATTTGCTAGAGTAAAATATATATATAGGAGATAAGCTCTAATGAATCAGATTTTACATTGCATCTGGGCAAAGAACTACAGACACAAAACTATTCCTAACCAGAGTCAAACATCAAGAAGGAGCTTAGAAACAAATATCCACAGAGCACATGTATGTGAGAGGATGTGTAAATAAATTCCTATTGCCTTAGAATTGTGGCCGAATCCATGAAACTGAACCAATTGTACGTCAGTGCCTCTACATTTTAAAGAAAATTGTAAGACACATTTCTCTATTATTTATAAGAGTTAGCAGAACCTGCTTTGTACTTCATGAAACTACCACTCACCAATGATGCAAGCAGAAAATAGAGGAACTCATGATTAGGGTTAAGAGTTGTAGACCTAAATAATGCAGTAATCCTCCAGTAACCTCAGCTACCTCTTGCCCATTTTCTTTTTCCCCTGGACCAATAGATATGTGGGACAAACCTATCAGAGATGGCAGAGGCAGATGTCAAATACAGGAATAATTTGCCGGCATCCTTTTTGCAAGGGCTCCTATTTCTACAGTCCCTTCCATGGAGGACATAGAAAAGAACTCATGTATTCACCCATATCTGGAGTTGATACAATTCATATAATCCTAACCCCCAATGTGTATGGTATTTGGAGGTGGGGACTTTGGAAGGTGTTTAGATCATGAGAGGATTAGCATCCTTATGAAAGGGACCCTAAAAGTTCCCTTACTTTTTCTCCTATGTAAAGAGAGTGAAAAGATGGCTCTTTATGAACTAGAAAGCAGGCTTTCACCAGACATTGAACCTATTGGCCCCTTCATCTTGGATTTCCAACCTCCAGACTGCGAAAAACGAATTTCTGCTGTTTATCAGCCCGCGGGTCTATGGTATTTTTGTTATAGTAGCTTGAATGGATTAAGATACTCCCAGTCTTCGATACAATACAAGAGACAGACCCAAAGAAAGACAGAATGGTACACACTAAGAGATCAAATTTTTATCCTTCCCATTCCAGATTCCTCAAACCAACATAGTAATGGGCAAGAAGATATAAGAATGTGAACCCAAAGTTCCAAAATTGAACTTTATGGACTGTTTTATGCACAAATTGTCAGAACCCTTCTGGTACCTTTCTGATATGTAGCAGGAAGAGAAGATCTGATAGCTCATGCTCACACACAATGATGGAGGGTAAATAAAACAAAACAAAGCATATATATATATTAACTATATATATAGTTAATATTGCAATTAACAACTTTAGCTTATAAATTAATGACTTTAGATTATAAAGTGATTAGTTCTGTTAAACTATATTAAAACTCATGTTATCCATATAATAAGTTGGTTTTATAAAAACTAATAACTACTTAATGTATATTAGGAAAGGGACATGTAAAATTGAGATGTAGTAAAAAGGTATGAAGGCACTGCCTTGTGAAAATGAGAGAAATATGCATTTAGCCTCTCCAGTCTAGATCATAATCATGGGGCTATTTAGTCTTAATTTGTGATAACCATATCTCCTAAACATATTCAGAAAGACTTTTTTAAATTTATTTATTTATTTTGAGAGAGAGCATGAGCCAGGGAGGAGCAGAGTCAGAGGGAGAGGGAGTCCCAAGCAGTCTCCACATTGTCAACATAGAGCTCAATATGGAGGCTCGAACCCAGAACTGTGAGATCATGACCTGAGTCAAAATCAAGAATCTGACACTTAAACAACAGAGCCACCCAGGTGTCCCCAGAAAGACCTTTCTATCTGTAATTCCATTTAAGATATTCTGTGATGAGAAAACACATATTTAAAAGGAATTCAAATGAAGTGCTTTAAATTATAGCACATAGGTTTCATATTCAAATATAAAACCCTAACTCAAATATTAATAATGTGCCTTTTACTATCCTGAAATAAGATACATAGCTATTCACTTACCTCAGTGTACATTTAAAAATATCAACAAAAGTTACAATTCTAAAGTAAAAAAGAAATTATAATGAAAACAATTCACAATAAAATAAGGGCACATTTTAGTCTATAACAGGAGTAAGTCATCACAAGACACAATGAAGATGCTAAGTGCTTGTAGTTATATGAAGAATTGCCAAGAATTGTCACAGCTCTATAGACTGACATAGGTGTTATCGGTGACTCAAATGCCACAAGTGGGTTTGCCATTGAGGATAAGAGTTAAGCCACTCTTGAGAAAATTTTGAAATTTTTCTTGATTTCAAGGGAATTTTAATTTGTGGAAGATTTTGTATATATTAGAACTTCAAAATATATTTTATGTTGATATCTGTTTTAATAGGTTCTAAATTAGATAATTATAAAGAGATGCTTCACTTCACTGAATGACAGTGGTCATTTGAAATGCCAGTGGAATGTAAGACATGACTTTCTTGCAGTCTCCCAACTTTCTTTTCACACTGAAGAATGGTGGTGCTCTTCAGTATCTAGGACAACTGGAAACAACTCTATAAATTTGCAAGCTATTTCTTACTAGTAGCACTAGAGCCATTGAATATCATTGTTAGTGAGCATTATACTGGAATCAAGGTACCTGGGCTGTGGTCCTATTAAATAGCAATAAGTGCCTTGGTTAATCTCTTACCTAAAAGATAGCTCCTGGTGTTAAAATTATTATTTCAATAATATCCAATTAATGAAAATCAGGGTATCAACAAATTCTAAAGAGGTCAATTTCTATTTCCTCCTAGTTACTCCCAAATTCATTATACTTGAAATTTATGTGTGAACATCATTCAACAAAGACTTACTTTTACCAGCCATGTATTGCTTTTATTAAAGATAGCCACAATGTGCTGTGGGGATTGTATTTCTACAATCTGTTGAGGTTATTTTCCATAAACCACTTAGAGCCCAAAAAGACATAGATATTGATTTCTGTAAGTAAATTAGGTTTTGATTGTAAAGTGTTTATCCATGTGATTGCTCACCCATTTAAAAATGACATCTTGAAGTACCCTAATTGCTACCTTGGTTAATTTATCTCACATAGATATACCGTTAACCACCTAAAGAAACCAAGAGAAGTGCAGGACATAATTGCATCTTAAAAATATAAGTATAACCTTCTGTATCATTCTAAGCTTCTTTTGAGATTACAAAGTAAAACATGTAATTTTCAATAGCTTTTAAAGCAATGGTGCTTTCCAAATAGGTAGTTACATTCTAGTGATATTTCCAAAACTTCACACAAATTAAAAAATAAAACAAGCTATTTTCTTATTGATGTATAAATTTCTTCTGTTTCACAAGTCTAAATATTTTTAAACTGTGCAGTCTGATTGTTTTTACAGATTCATTTGCTATAAGCAGGCAAAATACTTTAGCCACGTAGATCCACCCTTAGATATTTCTCCCATTTATGCCTCATTGATCAATGGATACTTCCAGATGAATCTCAGATACCATTCTTTTTATCAAGATCTCATGGTCTTATGGCTGGAACAGATTCATAAATAGATAATTTGAATACAAAATGTGAAATGTTCATTGGGCCTTATAAACTCATAAATTAAGAGACTATATAAATTAGAGGAAATCAAGTGTCTACAAAAAGTAAATCCTGGAAAACCTATGTGTCCACATAATAAAAGTTTGCGTTTCACTCACTTAAAGTTCAAAACTGGGATTCTTGAGCAGTGCCTGGCGTCAGCGGTGGGGGGTAGGGGGTGGGGAGTGGGGGGTGGGGCTGGGAATGGGGCAATGCTCTGCTCCACTGAGTCTCTCCGAACCATAGTTTTTATCAATGTTTCTGGAATCAACACAGTGATGATTTCAAGCTAGCATAAATGAGTGGAGGTGAAAAAGGCATTGTTTTCTTAACAACCCCGTTAGGATCCTTTTTATGAAGTGAACAGGGGAAGGACAGAGAGAGGGAGACACAGAATGTGAAGCAGGCTCCAGGCTCTGAGCTGTAAGCACAGAGCCGACGTGGGCCTTGAACTCATGAACCAGGAGATCATGACCTAAGCCAAAATCAGATGCTTAACCAATTAAGCCTCCCAAGTGCCCCTATATTATATATATTATAATTAATATATTATAATATCTTATACACACACACGGAGAGAGGGACTAGAATCAGGGAGAGAGGGAGGAAGGAAAGAAGCGGGGGGGGGGCGGGGAAAGAAAGGAAAGGAATTCAATTCTGGAGACTATATAGCATTCTCTGCTATTTTCCTGAGTGTTAAGAAAAAGCTAAAAAATCACAGCTGTAAGCAATAGGAGATTTTAAAGTTTCAATCAGAGAAGTAACATGATCAGTTGTGCATTTTAGATGGATCATTCTGGCACCTGTGTGTTTGAAGGAATTTGGGGGTGGTACATTTCTGGAAAATTATATTTTTAGCCATCAATTAACGCCAAGCCTGAACAAGGAGAAATTAAACATAGCATAAGTACCCTCATCTAAATATTCTTCAACTGAAGAAGGGGGATGCATCATAGAAAAATCATTTTAATGAGGGTCAGATATTTCAATCAAACTCTGCCACCAATTTGTTTTTGTCTTTCAAGTATAACTTTCTGAACCATAGATAAATGTGAAGATTCTGATCAGGTAAACCAGCAGATCCCAGTAGTAATCCTGCTATTCTAGTGAATTTTTTTTCAATGTTTTATTTTCTTTTTGAGAGGGGGAGTATGAGCAGGGGAGGGGCATCGAGAAGGGACAGAGGATCCAAAGCAGGCTTCTTGTTGACAGCAGTGAGCCCAAAGCTACGAGATCATGACCTGAGCAAAAGTTGGATGCTCAACCAATGGACCTACCCATGCCCCTCTTATTCTAGTGAATCTTGAGAAGAGTCATACGGGATGAGTTAGGGAAACTCTAACACCACTCACTGGACTTTTCTAGGAAATGCAAACCAGTCAGAATGAAAGGATTCCAATTCCAGCTAATTCCCATGTATATGTGTGTTGGGGGGTGGGGAGTCCCCATCCACAGGCAATTCTCTATACACCAGCTGGGTGTCCTACAATTCAACTCAATTCTGACACTACCTACCCAGAAATAGGATCAGATTCTACAGGTCAAGGGTTCGATTCTACAAGACCTTCAACTTCCAGCAGACTCTAATCACAAGTCCATGTTGTCACGTGGACTTTGGACTAAATGGCTATAAATCAGAGGTTCCCATGACCCCCTCCTTGGGTTTCATTAATTTACTGGAGTGGCCCACAGAACTCAGAGAAAGATTTTACCTTTTATATCACCAGTTTATAGAGAAGGATATACCTCAGGTGCAGCCACCTAGAAGAGATGGCCAGGGCAAGCTGCACATGGGCTTGGAGCCCCCATGTCCTTTCCTAGTGCACCACTGTCACTATATCTCCACATATTCACCAACACAGAAGCTCCCTGAACCCTGTCCTCTTGGGTTTTATAGAGGCTTCACTACACAGGTATGATTGGTTAAATAGTGGCCATTGGCAATTGATTCAACCTCCAAGCTCTCTCTTCTCCCCAGAAGCTGGGGGCGAGACTAAAAGTTCCAGCCCACTAATCACATAGTTGTTTCCCCTGACAACTAGCCCCCATCTTAGGAAATTTCCAAAAGGCACCTTGTTAACTTACACGCAGTTGTGATGAAAAGGAACTTGTTATAAATAACAGGAAACCCATTTCACCTTTTATGACTCTGGAGCAATTTCAGGAACTGAGGATGGGGGACCAAATGATACGATAATGTTCCCATTGCTCTTATGGCTTAGGAAATTCCAAGGGTTTGGGGAGCTATAAACCAGGAAGCATGGAAGAACAAATATCTATGAAAAATTTATTTTGGTCATCTAAATGACCAAACATATATTATTTATAAATCACAGTATCACAGAGAGTAATTTACAATGAATGGCAGCAGAATTTATGGTGATCACACAACCTGAAGTGGAAGATTTGAAAAATAATTCATTTTATTTGATTTTAACATATATAAAAGGAAGAAAGCAAGGCACTACATTAACCATATGACCTGAAGCAAGTCATTTAATAATGTCATGTCAGTTTCTGGTGTAAAATGTGGCTTACCAAATTGAGTAGTTGTTTTGATTAAATCAGATCACCCATGTAAAGCCATCTACATATTTCATAGTGCAGAGTAAGGAGTCAGTGAAGGCTACTAACCACAGTTATTATAAATTAGGTTATGTTTTACCGCTTTGTCCACCAGACCTGAAGGTGGAGTATAATTCAACTCAGTTCTGACACTATCTAGAATAGCCTCAGATTCCACAAGTTGGCTTTAGTCCTATAAGACTGCCTCCTGTCTACTACCACAGTCTCTAATCACAAGTCCACATTGTCATCCAGGCTTCTGACCAAATGAATGTTAATTGTCAATTTTGCTCCTCCTGGCTACTTCTAGACCAATCTTCCTCCCTTGGTCCTACAATCTCCAGCTTCAGATCTCATGTCATTGCACTATCCCACTGGTACTCAAATTTTAGCATGAATCGGAATCACCTGGAAGACCTGTTAAACTAGATAGCTTAGTCTACCCAGAAATCCGAATTTCTGATTAGCAGTCTGGGATGGCCTTAGAATTTTGCACTTCCAATAAAGTCCCAGTGATGCTATTCTTGCAGATCTAGAGACTATACTTTGAGAATCACTGCCCTATAGCACACACAAGCTCTTACTGTCACTAATATTCAGAAACTTCTAGGCCTCTTCTCATTTCCCAAGGCTTTTATCCCTTGGCTCACTATCAGTCTTTCCAGGATACTTTGACATTATCCTTAGTAATTTCAATTAACTGTTACATGGTCTTTTTACAAGTCTCTGAACCTGAGGCCTGGGCAACTGCTCTCTTCCAAAAATCTTTTTTTTTTTTTTCCCCACTGTACCCAAACTTTTTTGTATGACTGACCCTACACAAGAACACGCCATTAGCAATAACATGCCCACCATCTCAATTTCATACCTCCCTCTCACAGATCAGTATCTCTTGCATTTCCATCTCCTTCTCATGAATGTAACAATCTTCTAGACCTTTGTTCCACTCCTCTTGTCATGTATTTGTATGCTTCTCAAGTTTTATTTCATAGCCAGTTATGATTGTATAAACTATCAATTTCATTACTTCCATTTCATTTAATCATATTTGCCTAGAAAAACAAACAGAATTAAATATAACTCCCCCCAATTACATACTAAATTCATAGCCCAGAATACAAAAGGAGGAAAAAAATGAATATAAAAGGAGGGAAAACAGGGATACACTGACTTGCATTTTCAGTTCATGATCCCTAATCTGAAAGTGCCTTTAACACTGCTTGACAATCAAATCTTTCTTATTCAGTTGACTCTCAGAATGATTATTTTATACTTTATCATGTCTCTTATAATCTTTTCTGTCCTCTCTCCAATCTCTGTAGTATTTCTTCACTTAGTCATCAGTCATCAGGAGTTACCCAAGCTAACATCTACCCTTTCATGCACCTAAGGGAATCAGTCTACCTATGTAATCTGACTCCTATGACCCAGTTCTATCCAAAGGGAGCTCTTCACGCTTGCATTACAACTTGTCTGCTCCTGGCAACTAAAGGACAACACTAACAATTTGCCTGTATCTTTCCTAATTGTTGATATTTCCCCTCATCTGGGGATTACTAACTTTAACATATAAACAATGTCTTTATCTCTCCCATTTTAATGCAAGCAAAAAAACGTCTCTCATGACCCGTCTTTCCCTCCCAGCTCCTGCTATGCTATTTCCCTGCTCGTTTTACTCCAAAATTCATTTAGAGTTGTCTATTCTCATTGCTTCTAATCCTTTCTGTTGAGTCTAACCCTATTTCATTTAGACTTTTACCCACACCATTGCACCAATCCTGCTCTTAATAAGGGCAATATGATCACATTTCAATACTGTAATGGCCCAAGTCTCAGTTTTATCTGACGTGTCCTACCAAAAACAGAGAAAAAGGTGGTCAAAATTTCAGTAGGCTTATAGAACACCATTTTTAATTGTTTTCCCTGCTTCTTCTTTGGCAGGTAATTGTCAGTTCTCTTTGGTGGTTTTGCCTCATCTACTTACCATCTTAATGTCTGTTTAATTCTGCTATATTTCTAATATCTAAAAAAGAGTGTCATATAATTTGTGATCAAAGGTACATATGTTGAGATCATTATTTGATTTGGCAGAGGATCAATGTATGCCTCAGACTCTGAAGCCAGACTTGGATGGATTCGGATGTTGCCTATATTCATTGATAAGTATTTGATTGAAGCTACTTAATCTCGCTATGATACAATTTCCTTGTTTGCAAATTCCTATGCACATATTATAAAAATTTAACAGCATTCTTACAAGGATTAAGTGAGATAACATAGTAAAAGAACATAGTGCATTAGGTATCATTATTATCAAGCATGACTTTGGATCCTGTAGTTGAAACTCTCATATCACAGGCTATAATCAGGAGTTGGACAGGGCTGAGGTCTCAGCTGAAGCTCAGCGGGGGAACCAGCTTATGTGGCTACTGGCTGTATTTAATTCCTTGTGGACTATTATATAGAGAGCTTTAGCTTCTTGCTAGCAAAAGGCCATCCTCAGTCCCATGCCATCTATGCCTTCCCAGCATTCCCTTTTGCTTCCTTAAAGCAAACAAGGGAGAGTCTCTTTGCAAGAAGAAATTTTCTATTATACATATATCCTAAAAATACTGTTCAACTCTGCTGTATTCTACTGGTTAGAAGTGAACCACAGATTTCATACACACTCAAGGGGAGCAAATCACACAGGAACCTGAGCATGAGAAGACTGAGTCATGGGGTTACCTTAGGAACTGTCTGCATAGTACTATTCTAAGTAATTTAATTATTTTTACTTGATTTTTTAATCCTCATGCTTAAGATCAGAAAACCAAATCACAAAAAGTTTAAATAATTAGCCCAATCCCATACCATTAGTTACATTAGAAGTGAGGCAGTCTGCTTCCAGTTTCTATTACTTTAAGAACCACACTGCACTGATTTGATCATTTTCTAGAAAAAGATTGACATAGATTGCAAATATTGCGAGATTAATTTTAACAAAATTAAATATAAAACAATTTGAGGAAAAAGAAACAAAAAGAGCATTGACGAAAAATTGACTAATGTTTTGATTACACATTATATTCACATGAAAACTAGATATTTTTATTAAATTCAAATCCAAGAATATTAGGGGTATTAATTAAAAAACGCTTGGACTTTTAATCTGGTCTATTCAATTTATTTAACACATGTATATTAATTGCTATTAATATCATTATGTTAGGCACTGGGAATGCATCATAAACAACTGCACCATCTGAAGTGACTAATGTTTCCAATATTCCTAACATAGTAGTTACTTTTGATTTTTGCCCGAGAGGTGGACACTCTTTCTTGCAGCTAGCACTGGCCATTGACTCAATTCTGATCTGCATGACGTCAGTGGAGATACTATGTATAAATTCTATTGTCTGAAAAAGAGAGAGGTCGTAAACCATTCCTCCCCCTTTCTCCCTGCGGCTGGTTGAAATATTGCTCTGGTTGGGGTAACTGTCTTGGGCCATGAGGTGGAGACTGTATTCTATAAATGGCACACCAAAACAAGAGGAATCAGAATCTCTATGGCTCATAGAGCGGCGGTACATATGTGAACTTTGGTTATGAGAGAAATAAGCTTCCTTTTTTTAATTAAAAAATTTTAATGTTTATTTATTTTTGAGAGAGAGACAGAGGGAGACAGAGTGTGAGTGGGGGAAGGAAGAGCAGATAGAGAGAGGGAGACACAGAATCCGAAGCAGGCTCCAAGCTCCGAGCTGTCAGCACAGAGCTCAATGTATTCATGAAACCTGAGATCATGGACTGAGCTGAAGTCGGATGTTTACCAAACTGAGCCACTCAGGAGCCCCAGTAAATTTCAATTTTATTTGTTACTATTAATAAGGTGTCTTTGCTAATTGAAGGAAAACCAAACTCACAATGATAACAAAAATATGAAAAGTAATGAGTGACATCTGACATTGCCCTTAACTTCATTGAACCATTAAGTCTCGTTTACAACATATTTTAAATAATAATAATTTTTCTTAAATCCTAACAAGAATTCCTATTGACAATTTAATTGTTTAAATATAAATGTATATTTAGGTAAAGTATTTGCACACCTATTATTCAAAATAATACTGACACTGCTTCTCAGAACAGTTTATTAGAATATAATATGACTTGGAGGGGTATAGGCTGTGAAATATTCTATAATGATATAATTAAGGTGTAGATGCTACCTACAGGCTCTTTAAGCAGGTATCCAATTTTTTTTAAACTGTTGAACATATAACTATTCCAGTAGATTGTATCTGTACACTGAATACAAAATTAATTTTGTGTCAGCAAACTGCTGTTTTTAACAAGTTATACAATTCAGAGAACCATATAATTGTCTTGCTCTCCAAATATGCTTTTTTTCAAATACAGATAATGAAGATAGTTAAAGAGCAATGCAAAAAAAAAAAATCACGTCTGTTCAATGAATTTTACTTTACAGGTGGTTGGCTGAAAAATTAGCAGGCCCTATTTTCTGTAGTAATAAATCCTAATATTTGAAGAAAGGAAGTGCAGATGGATTACTAGTTCATTGCTACTTGCCACAGGACAATGAAGATTTAATCTTTATGGTGACAAATTCACTCTTTACACAACTGCTGTGGTGATACGTTTAATATAAAATGCCATCATTTCATTTTTAATGTGGAAATCACTGTCCTTCATAGTTTTGCACAATGAAGATCCTGGCATTTTGGATAACGTTGTAATTTGAAGTAATTATAGTGGTGTTTGTATGTGAATTATACTCAAGGTTGTAAAATGGATAAAGGGAATTATGGTTGTTACATAATCACACCATGTTTCTAGTGTGTTTACATGAAAACTTGTAAGCCATTTAAAAGGCAAATACATTGGTGTCAAGTCAAACAAATTATTCCATGAATGAGATTTATGGAGCTAAATGATGAATCAGCTATTCTAAACATTCTGCAGTGTCTGATCACGCAGTCCTGTTCCTCAGTTGTTCGTGACCTATCCGTTTTCAATATATATAAATGTTGTTTACTCTTTCAAGTAAGCAAGATTTTTAAAGCCACTTTCAATGGATGTCTTTTCAAATTTACAAATAAAAAATAGCTTCCTAGGTATAAAGTTCACTTGTATAGATGAAAATTAAAACAAATTCAGGAGGTTGAGCTGTTGTGGGTTGGAATGGTAGAGGAGAGATAGTATTATGGAGGCATGGACCACAGCAAACATTTTTATACAATGTATGTATAAAATGATGTACTTTTATACAATGTATGTTGTTAACAAGTAGAAGATGACTGCTAGGGGTGTCTGGGTGGCTCAGTCAGTTAGGTGTCAGAGTTGGGCTCAGGTCATGATCTCGCGGTCTATGAGTTCCAGCCCCGCATTGGGCTCTGTGCTGACAGCTCAGAGCCTGGAGCCTGCTTCAGATTCTGTGTCTCCCTCTCTCTCTATCCCCTGCTCACACACACACTCTCTCTCTCTTTCAAAAGTAAATAAACATTAAAAATTTAAAAAAAAAAAGATGATTGTTAAAATGGATTTATCAATACTGTGTAACATATGAGAACATGTCACCTCATCTGCATATAGATCGTACATCAAATTCTAAAGTTAGTTGTTTGGATGGTGCATTTTGCAACATGTAGAATGGGATTTTGTTTTTGTATTTATCCCAATGACCACCTCCCTGAATCTCCTTCCCCTCTTTCTTTCCTACCCCTCTTCTCTACTTGTTATACTGTTGAGATTTCCAGGTAATCACATAGTCATTATTTCTTTAAAATGTAAAATGCTGCAGGGACTCCTGGGTGGCTCAGTCCATTGAGCTTCCCAGTCTTGTTTTCAGCTCAGCCCATGATCCCAGGGTTGTGGGACTGAGCCCTGCATCAGGCTTCACATTGAGCATGGAGTCTGCCTAAGGTTCTCTTTCTCTCTCTCTCTCTCTCTCTCTGCCCCTCCCCTGCTTGGTTTGCATGTGCTCTCTCTCTCTCAAAAAAATTAATCAAAAAATATATAAAATGTAAAATAGTGCAGTAAATTCTTCCAAATAATATTTTTTATGTTATTTCCACCCCAAGGTCTGTTTGTTATTCACACATTTCTGGCATCTGCTTTGTGGATGTTTCTCAGGACGTCTGCTTCCTATCAGAGTCATTGTTTATTGTTGTTACTGCTTTTCACCCATTGTGTAAGGAATTATTGGGATCTATTTAATAACTCCACTAAAAATATGGATTCGAAGTACATACTTAGTTTTCTGGGGCAGAGGACATCTCACTCTTTTTCTCTATCTTTGCATCACAGGTGGTGGACTACTTGGTTATGGTATTGTTTCTTTTTCAAGTAAGTTAATCAAAGGAGGCTCTTTGATTGACAGAATCAAAGTTTAGTTTTATTCTTAGCTCCCATTCTCTATTTTTTTATTATGTATATACTATATATATATATACATATATACATATATGTATATATATATATATATAGAGAGAGAGAGAGGGAATAAAATCTTTAAAATCTTTAAATCTCCCATGACTCGTTTCTTTGTTTCATATCAAGTATAATCATGCAAATTGGCTAGCCTGAGGCATTCTCAATCTGTTTCTGTTTTCCCAATTTTTTCCAATTTAGCTTTCAAGTGATATTTTTATTTTTAATACAATAATCTTACTAATATTTCCATTAAGTTAAGGCAACATGGATTTCTTTCTGCATGTTTGTTTATTACAGATTCTGCCATGATCTCATCTATTAGTGATTGAAATGCATGTGTAGTAAACAGTTGTCATTTGAACATGTGTTATGAAAGATGTGTACTGATAATTTCATCTCTCTTTTCTCAAAGCTTTCTGAACTCATCTTAATGAACATTTCTTTTTCAAGCATACCATTCAGAATGTTCAGTGATTAAAAGAAATAAAAAAAGCGGCTCTCAGGCACTAGTGGCAAAAAAACAGCCAAGGCCTTCTTGGTGATAGATGGAGAATTATGCAACACAAGTGTCCTTACTAGTCACTTGTCCTAGCCAATATGCCCATGGTTTATCCAAAGCTTATAAGTCTTCAGACTGCCAGTTGGTGAAAGCCAGTGAGAAACAGGAAAAAAATCAATTAAATAAACATAAAGTACGTTCTGGAAATAGAGGATGAGTTTTGTTACTGTCGAATGTGGAGAGTATGGTGTAAACACTCATCACTTTGTCAGTTATTATATATCCTAAACCTTCACTATTTTTGTTAGAAATGCTTTTCAAGGTTTTTCCCCCCCCCAAAAGTCCTTAGGCAGCAATTAATGCAAAAAAAAGATAAAGTGCATATTAAATGGAAAATTGCATACTAAATTTGTTTCTTGAGAAAATCAATGTTGAGCATTTAATCTGCATAGTATCATCAGTATCTGCATATTCGCATGCACCTTGAGTACCATGCTAATACTGTAACCTCATGAAAGTCAAAAGGAACAAGATATAGCAGGTTCTACTTGAAACATCCGTATTTTCAGAAGCTTATCCTCAAAAGGGGAGATTCTAAAAATTTTAGTCATAGAAGATATATTTACATGTCACCCTATGAAGCAAGAATTTTATTAAGCTCAAATGACTTATTTCCTAAATTAATTTGTCTCATTCTTTAAAATCAGATATTCTGTTGTACATAGAGAAATTAAGTGATATCTATTCATAAGCTAGGTTTTTTGCCAGCGGAACTTCACGAGTAAATGATACCCTCGCCATCATCAGGTGCTTTAATGGAAAACCAGTTAAGTAAATTCCAATAATGGATGTTTTTATGCAATTCAGTGAAAGTAAAACCTTTGGAATATATTCCATCACATACGTATTTGAAATTATATTGAACCTATGGTAAATTGTAAACAATGTTAAAATTTCAGAATTGGAGATAAATTACCAGTCTCTGAGCTAATCATACAAATTCTACATAAAGAAATCTATGCAGTAGACTTGTACTTCAAATTCATTGTGATGAGAACCATCATGTATTTATATGATATTCAAACATGCATCAGTATTTTGCCAATCGAAACTAAAGCTTAGTTGTCAAATTAACTTTGTTATATTGTTTTTAAATATACACACATAGAGTATTGAGCTACAAATTTTTTGTGTGATGAAACTGATGTTGAATATATAAAAGTTGTTAGCACGGCAAATATACTTTCTTTACTCCTCAGGAAGCAAATTTTAGGAAATTTTGAAGAATCACTTTATAATCAACTTACACATCCTATTAATGGTTTTGAACATTATCACAAATGAGGCCAGTAAGTTTTAATTTTATATTTCTAAACTAGTTGTGAATCTTTAATCAAAGTATTCAATAAGTGAATACCTCAAAATCTTCACTTTTGAAAGTGATAGAAAATGCAATTACTGAAAATAATTCTTGCAAATGAAAAAAAATTGAAAATATTAAAGCAAATAAAAGGGAATATCTAGATTTGAGGGAAGAATTATTGCCTGGAGCTCCTATTTTTATCTGCACTAGTTTATATTGTGTTTTTGGAGCGAAATGAAATTGGCAAAGTTTTTTAGCATCTTCATTTATCCAAATAAAAGAAGTTACTTGAGAACTTTTGTCTTGAAAAACTCTTTCTTGAAAAATGGCACCATGTGTAAAGGCAAAATATTTAGACTGAAATATTAATATTTAAAATAAAGTAGAATAGAAAATATCTTCCAGCAGAATTTTCTGAGTTTACCAAGTATCTCAGTTAAGTTTTTATATTAAAAAGAATACACTCAATTGACTATCACAATTTTAAATTTGTTAACCAAAAAATGCAACTTTGATGCATATTACAGGCAATTATATGAAACTAAAATAAAAATCACATCATATTTTAAAAAATGATATTCTTAAAAAATGGTGATACAGACAAACATAACTAGGAAACTGATTAAAATATATGGCATTGTATGCAGAATGATTATTCTGCTTATGTTATATTTCAATATCAGATACTAAATTTAAAGTTATTTTTTATTTTAGCTTTAGGTGTATATATTCTATTTATTTAAAAATTTTTTCAATATTTTTATTTATCTTTGTGAAAGAGAGAGAGAGAGAGAGAGAGAGAGTGAGCAGGGGAGGGTCAGAGAGAGAGGGAGACACAGAATCTGAAGACAAGCTCCAGCCTCTGAGCTAGCTGTCAGCACAGAGCCCGACGCAAGGCTCGAACCCACTAACCGTGAGATCATGACCTGAGCGACGCTTAACTGACTGAGCCACCCAGGCACCCCTATTCTATTTATTTAAAAAGAGTTTTTACTTAAAATATTTTCGATACAGCTATAACACAGGCCCACTAGTATCATGAAAACAATTTGTCAGTCAATAAAACAATTGCTAGTAAATACTTTTAAAAATTCAATATATTATTTTAATTATTTTGCCATCTTGTTACACTTTCAAAAGTTTTCAGTATGGAAAAAAAAACATTATCTGATACCTTTATTCACACGTTGCATCCCACACAATCAGGAACTTTCTGCATCAAGAAATCATGTTGCTTAAGCTCCCTCCGTGTCTCACTCCTCTGCATCTCTGATATCCTAAGCCATCCCAAAGCCAATATACTCTTTTACCAAAATATCTGACACATCTTCCTCTCTATATTCTTGCTCCCTTAAACTCTGTTGTCAGTTTAAAAGGTAGAATGAAACTGTTTTTAAATGTAAACCTGTTCAAAAATTTGTAAATGTTCTTCATTTTACTCATAATAAAAGGTCAGTCTTTATTATAACCTTCAAAGGCTCTATTAGAGCTCACCCCATTAGGTCTTGGACATTAATCTAATCAGGTCCATTGATCGTGCTATTGCTCAAACGCAAGAGTCACCTTCTTATGTAAGAGGTTTGCTCTAGCTGTTCTTTTTTTTTTTCAATTTTTTAAATCTTTTTATTTATTTTTGAGAGAGAGAGAGACACAGCGTGAGCAGGGGAGGGTCAGAGAGAGAGGGAGACAGAATCGGAAGCAGGCTCCAGGGTCTGAGCTGTCAGCACAGAGCCCTACGCAGGGCTCGAACACAGGAACCTTTAGATCATGACCTGAGCTGAAGTCAGGTGCTTAACCGACTGAGCCACCCAGGTGCCCCACTCTATCTGCTCTTTCACAAACCCTGTATGACTAGCTTCTCACATCCTTCAGATTTTGATTCAAATTTCACCTTGTCAATGAGCCTTCCCACCCTCTGTCACACCCTCCATGCATTCACCCTATATGTTAACTGTTCCTTCTTGGGCATGAGAACTTCAGGTCCACCAAACCCTGCTTCCTCCCCTCCAATTTCTTACTATTCTTTTCAGCTTATAATATGCCATATGATTTACTTGTTATATGTAATATTTATGGATTCTCTCACCTTCTAGAATGCCTCAGGGTGGAACCTCTATTTGTTGTTCTTTACTGAGAAATCTCAAGTACTTAGAACCTTGCCTGAACATAGTAGGTTCTTTAGGAAATATTTTTCTTTTATAAAACTCATATTTTTTAGCATTGATTAGAATTTATTATGAATACATAGTAAAACTATTTTGTAAATCTCTCTATACATATATCTATACATACCCCCTAAATGTATGTATGTGTGTATATAATATGTATACACATGCAATATATTATATATATATACACAATATACATTATATATATATATATATATATATATACACACACACACACACATATATATATTGCCATATATATTGTGAGTTGGTGACAAAAGAATTGTTTAGGAGATATATAGAGATCTATCTAATATTTACCGATCTATACATGTAGATTCTAATCATATATGTACATATCTTTAAATATCTATATATAGAGGTCTGTATTTATATATACATATCTACATAGATATATATATAGATATACAAATTCATCCTTTTTGCCACCAAATCACAATCTGCTATCCAGAAAAAATAATTTGAACAAAACTTGGAGAAGTATCAAACATGTCCAGTTTGAAAAAGCTCAAAATTCAGCAATAGCAATATTTTTAATGTTATAATGATTGAGAAGCATAATAAAGAATTGTTCTTTTTGAAATAAAATGCTCCATTTACCTTTGACATCCTAAGTAAGATAGTTCAAAGTATTTTTCTTGTTTGGTTGGTTTGGCCATTGCATTTTAACACCGTGAAGAGAGTTTAGAATGTATGATACCATAATTGGAAGATTTTATATAAACTATAAAAATCAGAAATAGAGCCCAAGAAACAAAATGGTTAGAATGTTTTTATTTTTCTATCCATAAACACATATAGCCAAAATAAGAAAAGGAAAAAAACTACAACCAAAGTAAGATGTGTTGTGGGATGTGAACAAAACATTCAACTACTTTCAAGACCTACTATTATTAGTCAAAGATTTTAGAAATTGAGTTTTATGACTAATTTTTCTTAATAATTTAGACTACTTACTATATGCATTGCTCACATATTTCTTAAATTATAATTCAAAAACATTGAAATATTTTAAACCTGCATATTCATTCTTCACTATGTAAAAACCACAAGCATAAGCAACAGATGACATTGTTTTGATAGTATTAAGGAATAATATATATTTTAATCTTATCTATTTGAATACAATCCACTAAAATTTCATTATCTTTTACTAAATTTTTCTTCAGTGAATAAAATATTCATTTTCTAATTTAAAATGATGGAATTATGGAAACAATTGTGTCCTAGAAAAGTTTATTTAGATATTTTCTACATCTCAGAAAAATCCACCTTGGAATTAAACAGCATTTGAGTGTGATGAGACAGACAAAGTAGTAACAATCTATTTTATCCTGAAACAATTGTTTTGTTTTTTTTTTTCCCTAGTATCAAAACTATTCCTGAGGTATGGAGAAATTTAAACTTAAATTAAGTATTAAATACTATAGTCTACTGCAATCTGAAAACAAATAGAAATATATTTAGCTCTAAGTAGGGGCACCTGGGTGGTTCAGTTGGTTAAATATATGACTTTTGATTTTGGCTCAGGTCATGGTCCCGTGGTTTTTGAGTTTAAGTCACGCATGGGGCTCTTCACTGACAGTACAGAGCCTGCTTGGGATTCTCTGTCTCCCTTTCTCTCTGCCCCTCCCCTGCTTGGGCTCTCTGTCTCTCTCTCTCTCAAAATAAATAAATAAACATTTTAAAAAAATAGCTACAAGTAGAGAAGAGTTTCAGAAAATTTCTCAATTTGAAGAGGATCATTTCTTTCCTTTTCTCCTTGTAGCATTGTGGAGCATTATATTAATGAAGTTCATAAGTATTCATTGCAAAGATGTAAAATTATAAATTTGCTTCTTCATTTATGTTGGTAAGGATACAGAGAAATAATTTCAAATTTTTAAATCACAAAATATAATAGAATAGGGTGGAGTAGCCTCAAAGGTAATATTAGCTCTAAAACCAGGTCTGCTAAATTGGGAGTTTAGGAGTAGAATGAGAGGAATTTGTGCATGTTAGAATCACATGAGGAGAATGGATTTCAACTCTGGACCAAAGACAACGAATGGCCAAAGCTCCATGAGCAAACACTTCGGGTCAGTCTTCACTTTGCTCAAACCATCCCAAGATGCACAGTTTCCTTGGCCTCTTTCATCCAAATATTCCTCAGCCTTTTATTGACTGTTTGCCTCCAAATCCAGAGCAACTGATGAGGGCTCTCCTGTAACACTGACCCTTGGCTCAATCCTCTGTCTGTTTTCTCTTGGCCCCCAAATAGCCTCAGAGAAAAGTGTCTATTATTGTGAGCAAGGTAAGGCACTTAAGGTTTAAAATTCAAATCCAAAATACTTTCCCATAATTCCATGCAATCTGAAGGAAGACAGAGCTCATCATTAGGAAGAAACTTTTTATTATCTATCACAATTCATTTTAATTTTACATGAAGTAAAGTCATATGCAGACAGATGTAACCACAGGGCTGGGAGCAAAAGTGAAACTAGCTGATTCAGATATGTATTCAAAAGGCAGAGGGAAAATGAGTCCCTCAACAGCCATTGTCCTGCTTAGCATCTGAAAAGAGAAAGCTTGGAGCTGCAAAATGAAGAAGATAAAGACTGAGTAGGATAATATTGAGGAATAATAGCTTGAACACATACATACATAAGACTGAGCCAAAATTGCACTCACTTGGCAAATATATATTTGACATTGTTCTTATTATCAATAATATTAAACTCAAACAAAAGGATCAATATTTATCTCAATATATGTGGGTGTGTCTGAATTTATATCCACTTTATGAAAAACTAAATGGAAAAATCATAATAGTATAGTAATATTAATATTGCCTGTTTCACTAAGTAGTTTATTTAACGTAATTGCAAAAATCCCTGAAAACTTGATATGTTTGCTTTGATAAATATATTAGTTTTAATATGCCACTAAGGTGGTAGTAGCAAATTACCACAAACTGGATGGCTCAAAACAACAGAAATTTATTTTCACAGTTTTAGGGGCTAGAAGTCTGCCTGAAAGGCAGAGCTGTGCTCTCTTGAAAGGCTTTAAGCCAGGGGGTCACTTCTTACCTCTTTCTAGTTTCAGTGGTCGCTAGTAATGCTTAGTGTTTCTTGGCTACTTGGTGCATCGTTCCAATCTCTCTGTCTATCTTATATGGTCTTTTCTCTCTGTGTCTCTAATGTCAAAATTTTCCTCTTCTTACAAGGACATTAGTCACTGGATTCAAACTCACACTAATGCAGTATGATGTAATTTTAACATGATTAGGTCTGGGAAGAATCTATCTCTAAATAAGGCCACAGTTAAAGTCACCTGGAGTCAGGACTTAAACATATCTTTTTGAGAGACAAAATTCAATTGTACAACAGATAAGATAAACAGAGATGAGTAAAATAAAGAAACATACCACAAAGCACATTGTAGGAGGGGTGCAAGTCCACAGGCTGAAGAGGACAAAGGTAAAGCAAGAAAGATGGATATGGCATGAAAACATGAAAGGGAGATAAAAACTGAGATAAAGAAGATGAGAACCATAAGACTCATGCATTTCATATGTATGAAGACAAATAGCAGAATTATAGAAAATTTAAAGTCCGTCTTTATTTTTTTTAATTTTTAAAAATATTTATTTATTAGTTTCAAGAGAGAGCGTGAGTGGGGGAGAGGAAGACAGAGAGGAGATGCAGAATCCAAAGCAGGCTCCAGACTCTGAGCTGTCAGCACAGAGCCCGAAGCGGGGGCTCAAACTCACAAGCCATGAGATCATGACCTGAACCGAAGTCCGACACTTTACCAACTGAGCTACCCAGGAGCCCCTAAAGTCCACCTTTATTTAAACACAACAACTTGAAATATATAAGCCAGTAGGAAGGCAACTCTGTGCCTCTGTCCAGACTTATGTCTCCATTACTATCAACTGAGAACTTGGGAAACTGACTTTCTAAAATGAGACCAGTGGTTCTTGCTCTTTAAAATAATCCCAAAATGTATTTTTTGTTGCAAATTTAATTGTGTCTCTTGAATTAAAAGACATCTATGGGGCCGTGTGTAATATCAGAGCCTGTGCATTTTTCCACCCAGCTCTGTTAAATCAGTTCAGATTATGTTAATCTAGTACAAGACAGTTAATAAAAGGGAGCAATATTTGCATACAATGAATCCTTCACTTCTGATTCTTTTATAAAAATTCAGGTGTCAATACCAATCACAGAAGTAAAAGAACATCCAGTCACAAATTCAAATTTAAAATATAAAAGGTAGGGTAAGAACTTGCTGGAATTCAACCCAAATTTTCTATGCATAAAAAGGTTTCAATTTTACTATCAGTGTGACATATGAAAAATATTGTACTCTTTAATAAACTAATCATATTTGTACCTGTAGAAGAACTCAGTGAAAAAAACTCTTTAAAACTTACTTAAGTTATAAAGGGGCGCACAGGTGGCTCAGTCAGTTGAGCGTCTGGCTTCGGCTCAGGTCATGATCTCGTGGTTCATGGATTCGAGCCCTGTGTTGGGCTCTGTGCTGACAGCTAGCTCAAAGCCTGGAGACCGTCTTCGGATTCTGTGTCTCCCTCTCTCTCTGACCCTCCCCTGCTCACGCTGTCTCTCTCTCTCTCTCTCAAAAATAAATAAAACATTAAAAAAAAGAAATAAAACTTACTTAAGTTAGCTAATTTTGGAAAATATAATATCTTTATTCAAAATTAAAATTCTGAAGACAAATATTTATATATCTGTTAAATTTTAATAATTTAATAATTAATTAAATTAAATTTAATTTATTTAATTTAATAATTATTTATTTTGATAAAGAGAGAGCACAAGTGGGGGAGGGGCGGAGAGAGAGGAAGAGAGAGAGAGAATTTCAAGCAGGCTTCTCACTATCAGTGCAGAACCCGATGCAGAGCTGGAACTCATGAACCAGGAGATCATGACCTGAGTTGAAATCAAGAGTCAGATGCTTAACCGACTGAGCTGCCCAGATGCCCCTATATCTGTTAAATTTTAAGTGGGTTATTATAAAGAACTTTTCTCATAAACCACAGCACTCATATCAATTTAATGACAATACTTCTACCTCCTAATGAAAATAAAACCAAATAAAAATGTACCTATATAGAAACGTATGTAATGATATTAGAGCATATTTCATATAAAACCGTATTTTATATATTTTATATAAAACCATATGTATTTGTATATATATGCATATGGACATATGTGTATGCATATATGCATGAATATATGTATGTATGCAAATATTATAACAAATATTGAGTTTCTGTTGAAAAAGTTTCTCGTTTGCAGAGAAGAAGTGTTTTGCTGTGCTCTCCTGCTATGCAGCGAGGCACGTGCTTGAGGGGTGACAGAGGACGCCCTTTCTTGTCCAACTGGACCTAAGACCAGATGTGGGGATCAATCAGTTTAAGTAAGTCAGAGGAGTATTCAAAGATTGTCCCCATATTTAACTGTGCATTTTAATTAGTAACAGAAATGGGCATTTTGGTCTCTCTCTTTCTGAATCCTGGATCATTATTATTATTATTATTATCCAACGATTGCAATTGTTTTCCTGCTTCCAGTCTTTCTCACACCCACACAGTTTACAAAATATTAATGAAACCCAAATTTAATCATGACACTTTGCTACTTAATATCCTTTTCTTACCCCTGTCCTTAGAGGATAATGTCCAAACCTCCTCGAGTGGTATTTGAGGACACTCAGGAGCTCTTCCACACTTCACTTCCCATTACTTTTCATATCATTCTATGTAGACATCCTACATAAAATTCCTTGAAAAGATTTTGCCTGGACTCACCTCCCTCCATTAATTCACCTAATTCATATTCTCAAAGCTCAAGTCAAGATGTACAGTGACACTTTTTCCACTTTTCCCTCTACACAGAAATATGTGCAGCCTCCATCCTCCCATACATCTCTATAAATGGCCGAAGCGTAGCACGCCTTGTCTCTTAATTATCAGTTCACATGCTGTTCCCCCACCCCCAGGACACTGGTAAATAGCTGGGGCAAAGAACTATTCCTTATTCACTTATGTAAGATCCTATTCTAGTATATAACATGTCATATAAGGTGACCTATATTACAAACAACTTACAAATGGAAGCATAAAACAAAATTTTGATTCTAAGTTTGAGGTTCAAATCTAAGAATATTCATAATTTTTAAATACAGGGAAAGCATCTTGTGAACTCTTTTTTTAATTTTTTTTGACTTCAGTACAGTCAACATACAATGTTACATTAGTTTCAGGTGTACAACAGTGATTTGACAAGTTTATACATTTCACTATGCTCACTACAAGTACAGCTACCATCTGTCACCCTCCAGCTATCACAATATCATGGACTATATTCCTCATGTTGTGCTTTTTATTCCTGTGACTTATTCCATAACTGGAAGCCTGTATCTCTCACTTCCCTTCACCCAGATTGTCCATCTGCCACCCCTCTTCCCTCTGGAAACTATGAGTTTGTTCTCTGTATTTATAGATCTGATTCTGCTTTTGTTCATTTATTCCTTTTGTTTGTTTTTAGATTCCTCATATGAGTGAGATCACATGGTGTTTGTCTTTCTCAGTCTGACTTATTTCACACAGCGTAATGCTCTTTAGGTCCACCTATGTTGTCACATATTAACTCTTACTTATTGAAAATTTAGAAGAGGCAAGTCATTATGAACCAGAGGGAGTCATATTTTTATATTTTCAGGATTTCACTGACTCCTCAAACTGAAACATATCCTCAACTATATTGAACAAACACTATGGTAATATAGTGGAAGAGTGAAAGCCAGAAACAAGGGAAGGTCAGAGACAAGAGAAGGTCTTCACTTACACATTAAACACAGTGGTCACATACTCTGGATGTTGCCAAACTGAACACAGTGAACATAATGGTCACAAACACTTTTGGGTAATGTGTGCAGATGCTTCTGATACAAAATATTGCTTGGGGACAAGTAGGGAGTCTCACTCTATGTTTTAAACACACACACACACACACACACACATACATACACACTCACATAGGGAAAAATCAAGACTCATGAATAGGTTGGGCAATAATATTTCCCATAATCCTTTCAAATACCTTGTTACGGTATTTGTAAATATAATAAAGTCATTTTTGCTTAAGCACATTCTTCAAGACTTACACTTATTTAAAAGAAAAAACAACTTTAAATTTCTGACATTTAGCATCCTATTTTCATGCCAAGTTTTCAGTAGATAGCAGTTTTTACCATGACATACATTACAATAAATCACAAGCTTTTTATTAAACACTTATCCAATTCCCATGGACTGATGCATATTCTCTCTCTCTCTCTATCTCTGTCTCAGACACACACACACACACACACACACACACACACACACATGAAATCCCCTCAAATTTTCTCTCATCTTTTCAATTAGCATACACTGTTTTAACTTCTCTTACAGATCTCCCCCCTGACCCCCGCCCCGGTCCCTTTCTGGGACACTGAAATCATTTAGAATACTTTCAGAACAGAATATCTGTTTTAAAGTATATACCAAATGCTAACTGGTTCTTTCTAAGAATTATAAGCATTGTGTTCTCATTAGAAGACAGATTCAGTTTCCCAAGAGCATAGTAATCTCAAGGAGGTCTCTCACTTTGTCCTCTGGCATGAAAAAAAAAATTATCTTAATGATACCAATTAAGAGGTGTGAATGTCATTTCTACATCTTTGTTCTGTTTCAGGTCAGCAAGTTCAGGGCTCAAAACAAAGTCATATCAACCTTGTTAAGGTTTATACAGACTTTCGTAACATTCGATCAAGAAGGCAAATATTTCAAAATACCAGCAAACATCTTAAGGTATTCTCAATAAGAGATTTACATTATTTATACTCTATTTTTATTTATTTTCTCTCTATAAAACAAAAGAAGGAAAAGTATGAAATGTGTCACTCTAATCTTACCTGATTTTCTCTTTTCGTTTCGATTACTTGTGAGTTTAACTTTACAGTATTAACTTTTCTTAAATCCCTTTACACAAATAATGCAATTTTCATGTAACATTACTTTGATTACTCTTTTCAAGAATGACAAGGACAGCCATTCTTGCAAAAAAAAATTTTTTTGACCTTCCATCTAAAGATGTTGATTCCCTCCTCCTTAATGTTTACAGGTGCTCATTCAGCAATAATTTGTCACTTTTATCTGGATCAGCTTGTGTCTAAGTGCCATTCAAAACTTACTCAGCCCAATGAGGCAGTAAAGATCTATGGCTTCTAGAGTACTCTGGTTAACAACTAAAAGTGAAGTATGGAGAGAACAGGGTAGGGTTATACTGCATGAGGCATTTTCATCCTGCAGAAGCTGAAAGAGCTGTGCCTTCTGCAGTAAAAAAGTCACAGTTACATAGAATTAATCTTTCCTAATGATAATTGAACAAAAATATTAAAAGGATAATTGTTTACAGTTAATTATTTAATTTTACATGTGCTAATTTTATAGTACATAATTTGGTTTAGTTATAAAAATTAATATATCTTTGCATTTAGTTTAATTTGCTTGAAGGGTTTTAATTATTTTTTTTATTTTTAAGGACACATTAAAGCTAATGCCTGGGTGGCTCAGTCAGTTAAGTGTCTGACTTCAGCTCAGGTCATGATCTCCTGGTTCCTGGGTTCGAGCCCCATGTCAGGCTCTGTCCTGACAGCTCAGAGCCTGAGCCTGTCTTGGATTCTGTGTCTCCCTCTTACTCTGAGCCTCCCCTACTCATGCTGTGTCTCTCTGTCTCTCTCTGTCTAAAAATAAATAAACATTAAAAAAATACATTTAGAATAATGCTTACCCTAGATAATATTAGTTTCAATAGTATGAATTATCCCAAGCATAATTGGGAGTTCCAGATAGAGTGCTTACCTTTCTTCTCAGATCATTTGAAATTTGTAGTTAATTTTTTAGAGCAGTTTTAAAATTCAATACAATCCACCTTCAACATTTTGAAGTGCATTGGGTTATTGTTTCTATTTTATATATGAGCAACCCCAATGCATAAAAGTAACAATGATTGTCCATGCTGACTAAGGAACAAGTAAACAATTTTGGAGCCCAATAAAATATCAGAAGTATAATTATATTAGGATCCTGAATATTATTTTCCCCCAAATATGATGAAATCTTTTCTGAAAATTAATTTCAGGGAACAGGTTGAATATAATCAAATTCTTCAATATACTTCTAAGAAGCCATTATAACTAGGTGGAATCGAATTTTATATTGAGGATTATATTCAATTTCTTTTTAACAGAACTACTCAGGAGGATACTTGTATTTCCTAATTTCTTCAGCATTCTTTTTCACCATTAAAATTATTTCTTTTAAAAAAAAGTAAAACATACAAACATAGTTAAAAAAAGGTGTATTTTAAAATGAAAAAGTTATCTCTTTACCAAAAAAGTATCAGACACACTCCCCCAGAAGTGAACACTCTTGAACTATTCTTGAATATCTTTCTATAATTGTATGCAAATAGAAATATACATGTGTATTTATACACATATACACATGTGTATATAAATATACACATATAATTATATGTATGTGTATATAATGTTATTTATATATTTAAATATATTATTTGAGGGTTTTTTTCAGTTAATCATATATCTTGAACCTTTTCATATGGACATATATAATTTTATTTTTCTAATGATAACCTAGTATTCCATCATCTTTAAAATATGGTATATAGTAACTACTTACCCAGTCATATTATATACTATATTAGCATATATCTAATATCAGATTATATGAAATGTCACATTGGTAGTTTGTTTCTCATTTCTTTAATAATGAACACATTTCACAGTAATTTATGAATTCCCTGTTCATGTCTGGGCCCATATTTCTGCCATGTTTCTGATGATTTGGGTCAGTTAGGTCATCAGCAACTTTGCAATTT